>VYZV01032133.1:500-33709 GCA_013401275.1 Pandion haliaetus | reverse complement strand
TCTCCATCCTTGGAGATACTCAAAACTCAACTGGATATGGTCTTGAGCAACCTGTTGTAGCTGACGCCGCTTTGAGCAGGGGCCTTGGGCTAGATGATCTCCAGAGGTCTCTTCCAATCTCAACTATTCTCTGATTCTGTGACATGCATGCAAAGGAGAAGAGCAGTTTGAAAATGGTGAGGAAAGATGGGCTTGGCATCAAGGCTTCAATTTGAAGGGAGGAAACTGTAGAACTTAAATCCAGTGGTGATAGAAGTTACGGGAAATGTTGTGTGCAGTAGTGACTTAAAAGGCAGTTGTGATTGTAAAGAGGTGGGAAGTGAAAAGTGGTTATCGGTAAGTGATGACACACACAATGAGGGAAGAAAAGAGGAGTCTAAACCCAATCATGTCTCTGCAGTGAGCCAAATGTCAAAAGAACCAGCAACTGCAGTGTATCTCCCCCAGGCTACCCTGCCAGCATGACTCACGTCTGATAAGGGAAAAACATCTTGTTGGAGGTGAGAAGGGTAGTTTATAGTTACATTTATCAGGCAGGTAACTGTGGCTTGAACCTCTAAGTGCACTTGTATCTCTACAGAAAACAGATAAAATACTCATAGCTCACAACATTGCGTCAGAGCTGGTAACTCATCAACCTGTCGCCAAGCAGACCCCATGCAAGCATGTACCCAGGCTAGCTGGTATGAACGCCACCCAGAGATTAAACATAATCAACTCCTTTTGGTTGTAGGAAATCCTGAAAACAATGCTTACCCAAACCTATCAATCGGGGAGAAAAGTACTGACCAACAAAACATCACAGTAAACAGTTCTGCCCCATGTTATTTTATGTTTTGGTCTCTCTGCTGGCAATCCCCATGAGGGTTTAGTTAAGATTACTTGTAGATAAAGGTAGATACTCATCTCCCTTTGTTCCTGCACAAAGATCTCCCAGACAGTAAGACAGCAAGTGGCGAACATTTGGCATGAATATTCAGTTGCTTAAAAGTCTGGGCCACCCTTCACAGGAAGACATGTTCTTTGGGATTGGCATGGAACAATTCACCAGTACCAAATATGTAACCCCTCTCTAGCTCTTTAAAATATTTATTCTGCTTTTATTAAAGGAGAGTTTGAACCATTCGTGTTTGAGAAGGTAGGGTGTGTGACTTTGTGCTCCGTATCTAGGTTTGACACCATTCCTATCAAGTGTGTGGACCCGGGACTTGTATCCACCAATGGAAACCAGGTGCCTTGGTTATATGTATTCAAAATTCAAAAGCTTTAGGGGTGCACAGAGGTGGAAGATGTATTTAGGCTTTTGTATTCTGCTGTAGCTTTTGTCATTCATCCAGACACAGAATGGAATTTAAATCAAGAACATCATCATTTAACGTCACCGTGTCTTTCATGATGTGTCAGTGTCCCTGTTTGACTTGGAAACTTTCAGATTCTTAAAGGTGACCCCATCATTACTGGGAGGGCTAAGAGAAATGGAGTGTTTAGCATTTAAGCAAATACATCACCTGCATTTGTAATATCATTCCATTGCTCAGCTCTTCTAGTGACTTTCAGCTAATGAGCTGGAATTTGAACTGCGAGTTTACAGGAGCCAATGCTCTTAGTCACAATACTGATACTCAGAAGCATGTTCCTGGTTTGGTTAGCATCATGGTTAATGGTACATCTGTGCCATACCTGCAGTGACGGGTGTGGTGTGTTATCTCTAGCCACTTAGACCCCTGCAAAATAGTGATTCGGTTGGGAAAACTTAATGGAGTGCAAGAGGAAGTGGCGTTTGCCTGGCCAGAAAGTATAGGTTCTGCTCAGGAAAGGCAAATGCTTGCACATGAGTGTAGCTGTCAAAAGGGACCACTGCAGCAGCCCTTGAATACACACTTGAGCCCTGTGGGTTTTACTTTGGTCAGCTGACTCCTGCAGTATTTCAGATTTATCTATCTTCAGCTGATCTAACTGGTCACTTGTGGCTGCTGTGGTACCCTGGATGTTGTCAGTGCAAGACTGCCAGCCGTAGAAATACAAGAGTGTAACTGCAGTATAATTCAACTGAGTTTGCTCTCTAAACTCAGGGAAATTAAATCAATCCCAATGCTTTCTCCTTAGTTTATTGTCATTCCACACACATGTATTTTAGGCTTTGTGTGGCAGTCCTAGCTGCCTAGTGGCAGGAATGGCTTTATGCACATCTTCTTTCCAAGGATGCAAACCCTGATTCTGTGTTCTTGTTTGTTGCGTAATGTTTAAATAACAGAAGAAGTTAAAATATGAAATTTCACGGTGCTGAGCCCTCTTTTACAGAAGCTAAATGTAGACTCTCTAGGAGGTTAACTCAGTATCCTCATATAGGAAAGGGTGCAGGTGCAGTTGCTGTAGCAGTATAAAAGATCCTTCCTTTAGACCAGCAATGTCAGTTAAAAACATGGCTTGCACTGGTGCTGTGCACACACAGCGCACACACACACTACTAGTAATTAGTACTAGGTTGGCTCTGTGTGATCTCATCAGTCCGTGTGTCCCTAATCTGAAAGAAGCGTGTATTCAGCTTCTTTTATGAGACCCTTACAAGCTACTCCACATTCAAAAGCAAATACTTAATAACCGAAGCTTAAAGATCATATGATTCTTTAGACAGTAAATCTGGTGGTTCAGAGTTGTACACATACTTGGCAGATTATAGGTTTATCACTGGCAGCTAATCTTTCAGAGAACTGTGGCTTAATTCCTTTTGTTAACTAACTAAAAAAAGAGAAAGAAGTTAAAGCTGTAATTAGACCTATTAAAACATGTATTACTCACTCAATGGTCTATACAACTAGGATAAATGTATAATTAGGAGGTTTGTCCAAACATGGTTAAAGCTAGTCATGTGTCCTAGGCCATCAAACATTTATGTGTGCATGAGATAGAAAGCAAAGTCAGTATGAAAATGTGAATATAAACCATGTCATACTCTGCAGAGAAAATACATGAACTATCTTTTGGCGTATTATAAATACTTAAATCATAAAAGCTTTTTTCAGATGAAAATTCTGGAAAGATTGTGTCACACCTACAGTTTCTAGCGGGTAGTGTCATTGGCAACAGTAATCAGACCAGGTCCATCTGACCCCATGATCTATCATGGCTGTTGCCTATGGTTTGCTGATAGTTTAAGAAATTTAGAAGTTAGTTTGCAGAGTATTTCTATTAGCAATTGGCACTTTCCCTGAGGCATAAGGATTTGTATCCCTTCCAAAACTCATATCTATTTTGGGGGATTGGGTTTCTTTTTTGTTTGGGTTGTTAGTCTTCAAATCACAAAGTAGTAAATTCTTCAGCTGTAGAGCTAGAGTGTATTTTTCCTTCCATATAGTTAGGAGATGGGAAGAAGAGAGCAGGTCCATCAACCGTATCTACCTCGCATACATACGTATGAGTGCTTTCTCTGAGCACTAGTTTCTGGTGATGGCATCTCTTGAAGGGTAATTCCCAGAAAGACGGTGGCAGTTCCGTGTCTGTCAGCCACCATTCTTTTCATATATCGATAGTTTATTGTATACTGGAATCTTCCCTGGCTTGTGTTGCATCGTCCCCTTTATGGCGCATACAAGTTGGAGAAAGGGACTCAGCACAGGCAGGCAGAGGGATCTCTGCCATGCAGTCATTTGAAGAAAACCATTGCATCTCTACAAACCAGGAGATGTTGGCAGATCTTATGGAGGCGCAGCCATCTCTGACATGACTGCTAACCAAAATTAAAGACATAAATGGTTTGCTGTAATAGCTCTTCATTTCAAAAAACTTTAGTTGCAAGCACTGACCCAGAGAAAAAGACACTGAAGTCTTGAGGTTGCTGGGCTTAGCCTATGGAAAAGAAATAAGCTCAGGTGCCGAGAGCTGACTCGGATATTTTCAATTTTCCTGCCAGAGCAAGAACTATTTGCACAGATGAACAAATTACAGAAGAGCTCCAAAGTAATGTTGAAAGGAATAAGCTGCTTTAATGTATATCAATTTCTGCTTGGGGAACAGTGAAATTCAGTTACAAGTCTTAGCTGCCTGTACTGCTTTTAGCACTGATAATGTAGAGAAGAATTTGGCTGGTGTCAGCCCTTTTTGTCTCACTAAACTGCTGAGAATCCTGGGGTAGGACAAAGAGGCAAAAACACTTAGGGGGAAAACCTAGTGCAGAGGAGGTGGTAGAATTGTCCTTCTACCAGGAGAATGGAGAATGGTGCTTCCTCTGTGTGAGTAATATCTGACTTTCCTATTTGTTTATGTTGATTGTCATGTTTGCATACACTTAGAGAGAGAGAAAGGTGCATATGGGTGTGTGTATATAAATGCCTGCATTGCACACACAGTGGTTTGGAGACCAGTTTCTAAGTGGCTCATAGTATGTCTGTGGTCCAAATGAGTAGCAGGATAAGAATTTTGGAGTTGTTTTGTTGTTTATATTTTTTTCTTCCTATATGAAAAATGAAAAGATTAGGCCTCTCTCGGAAAGGACCACTTTTTGTCTCCAGGAGCTACCCAACTGTCCCTGTTCAGAGATGACAAAAACCTAAGTTTTGACTGACTGTGATTAGAGATGGAAGATTGGGGGTTCTAGTTTACCGTAACAAATTACTGCATAATTTTAGTGTATAGGTTCCAATAGAATGCGTGCTAGCCAAAGATCCGGAAGAGATCTTTCAGCAGGATAAGAAGAGGCATTAGCTCTTTAATCCTAGATATAGAGCTCTAAACCCAGGCACAACATAGAACTGATTATAAATAATCACTTAATATTGTTTTAGACTTTTGTATGTTTTGCCTAGATGTTGCACCTAAATAGCTGCATTGTGCGTAGGCTTGAATATATCATCTCAGAAGGGCAATACTATTCATGTCTTTATGTAGGTTATGCTTTTATAAGACTGCTTTTATTGCCAATTGAAGTCAGAATCTCATGACTTAAATTTGGATACCACTGCTTCAGAGAACATAGTTTAAATATTAAACAGATATTTGGAGTGCATAAGCATGGGATAAGCCAGGGAGGAGGATTCGAGGAGGAACAGGGGGAGAAGAATTAACATGTCACTTGTTGCAGATGATTTCATTGTACTGGGACTCTGATTCAATGGTATTGATGGAACTGAGTCACTCTTTACCACAACAGGAAAACTTCATACAGTTTTCCTACTTTATGCAAGGATTGTAAGAGGAACCTTATAACAGCATTATTTGGAGGAAATTCCTGTCCAGTGCATTCCCTGGGAGTGATACTGGCTTGTGAGCACAAACTTGTGTCATTTTTATGTAGGTATTTCAAATTTGAGGAACATCCAGGGCATTTGCAAACTTACCATTCTACAGGTGTAACTAGCACTGTCTACATACTCATTCCAGGTCTGGCAGATGACTATTTTGCCTGTCACCCTCTCCGTGATCCAGATCTGAACCTCTTAAGAAACCAAAATCAGTCTCCAGTTCCCCTCCTTTCTAATTCTGCATGACTAAGTCATTCAGCATGTTATAAATACCGTTGCTCATTCCAAATACATTGGTTACCTGTGCACCAATCATTGTCAGCATATTTCTGCAGTGGAGTGGTTTAGCATTGGGTAATTGGCATAAATTAAATCGCTTGAGTCACAGTATTGCCCTTTCTGCATACACCCACATGTGTCTGTTATGTATGTGCAGCTTATGGGAGATACATGAATGATAGCAGCACTGCAAATGCCCTGCCAGCAAACAAGGAACTTGTGCACACTCAGAAAATAGGTATTCATGCAGAATTTATGTCAAAATAAGAGGAAGTGAAGAGTGCACAAAAGTATTTTTTTTGTGTGACTATAGGAATACTCAAGAAATTCTTTTCAACCAGGGGATTACAGCGAGGAAAACAATGAAAACACATCAGTGGTAGATTTTTGTCTGCTGATGGATATATTTATGACTGAGGCACGTGGCTTGATGTCTGCATGGCATTTTCCATATTTGAGACTGAGCGCCCTGTACTCTGGCTTATCTTTGTTGCAGGGTACAAAGTCAGTCGCTTCCCTGTAAACTTCTTCCCATCTGAAGAAGGGCAATCGGTAATCGCTCATTGTTCTCAAAGCACTTTGGTGTTTAAGGACATATCATAATCCCTGCTGTTCTCTTCACAAATGATCTACAGAATAATAACAGTAAATCGAGGATTTGTGGCGGTTACATTTGTAGAAATAGATTTCCCTGTGCTTACAGTTTTCTGCAATTGACTGTTTAATTTCTGTACCTGCAATTACTTCTGGGTGTAGCTCAAGCTGCTTAGATATCCGAGAACTTGATTGTGCTCATGTATCAGGTATTTAGGCATAAAAGTATTGCGCCTTATGCCTTCACACAGCAGCACCCAGAAAACTGCAAGTGTAGTGAAAGAGATCAGCTTGAAAATCAGGTCCTTGCGGTTTACAAAAGTGTTGGCTGAAACAGGGAAACGGGCCACCAAGAAAATTCTATTAGATGAACAATTCCTTTTTGTCCATTTTCGGCTGTGTTGTGCTGAATGTGAAGTCCACCTTGTTCTGTTGGATTGCCCTTTACTCAGAAAGGCATGTAATTCTCTGGGCAGCTTAATGCCTTTTGCGACCTGTGCCATTGCCATGTATGGCTCTGAATCATTCACCTGGTGGTACCACTTACTGGGCACACTCATGTTCCTATGGTTCACAATAAAGCTCTAGTCTTACTCTTTGTAACTGTGTGTCTCAGCTCAGATTGTAACTTGAGGTTTTTCAGAACTGTTTGGTGTTGGCTTACTCTGCCTTCCTGCTGTGAGGAGATTTATGCTTTTTTTTGAGGAAAGTGCAGTGAGATAGGTGCTTAGCACCTTTGAAAAACTTCACTTATTTCGTAGCTTCTAATGAAGGAAGAAAATGTAGAGTTTGGGGGACTGCAGGTTCAGCTCTTTCACAGCTTTGAAGAGCCTTTAGGATTTCATCAGTTGTAACTTGTCCCTTGGCATGCTGGGGAGGTCGGGATTGTGCTCGGCAGGTATTGCTTTTTCTGGACGCCAGAGCAGGATTCGTTACACTCCCCCGCCTCGCCAAGCCTTCCACTGTCAGTGCAGTGTTGCTGGCACTTGGGCTTAACAAGAGTGAGCTGCATCCTGAGAATAAACTGCGTGTCTTCTGCCTGTATTAGAATATCTTCGTGAGTGTCACTGAGGAAACATGCATTACTTTTCTTTCATGCCTGTAAATCTTCACAAAAAATACAGTCCCTTTCCTCCCAGCAAGAAACAAATGAAGCTAGTCTGAGGTTTTAAAAAATAAATGCATACAAGGGGATCACTTTCCAGTCACATGGGTGTGTATTTCCCTGTTTGTGCAGATTTCACTGTTGTCCATCCTGAATTAAGAAAGACAAGGGGAGACCTGCTAACGTGTTTTATTTCTTTCCTCAGTACTTCTGGCTTCTTGTGCTCTCACGAGGTTTGGTTGGTATCGGTGAAGCAAGTTACTCCACCATTGCACCAACCATCATAGGAGACCTTTTCACCAAAAACACAAGGACCCTTATGCTGTCTGTTTTCTACTTTGCAATCCCTCTTGGCAGGTAAGTGACATAATGCTTCTGTCGCCTGGTTTTGGCTTTTCTCTTAAAGTAAGCTTACGCAGATCTTAAAGTTGCTAATGATGATAGTTCTTCTGTCTTTGTTTGGAATGCTTTAGACAGGAAAATATTGTGAGCAGTGACTAATTAGTTGCAGGAATTGGATTCTTTTTCTATCCCTGTTACTGGTTCATGCGTGACTTTCAGGAATTAGTGGGAAGGATTTTTTTTTNTTTTTTTTTTTTACAGCAATGGGGTGGGAATGAAATAAAAATATTTTACCTGACTTTTTTTTTAATTAGCATTATTAAACTGTCATTTTGAATAATGTTATATCGGTTCTCTGAATCATTGCTTCGATTCATGTGAGGTCTAGGCCTTCTTTAGGCAATGTCTTTCAGGTTACTGTGAAATCAGGATCTAAGACACTGGGCTGAGTTTTCAAAAGTGAGCAAATGGGTACCTGCTTCTACATGACAGTCTAAATATTAGAGGTTTCAAGAGGAGTATGCTATATAACATACACAATTTGAAATTTTGACTTTAAAAAATATTTTTAGCTTAAGCTGAAATTCTGCCCAACCTTGAACTTGGCCAATCTGACTAAGTTTGGAAAATGTGGCTAAGCCAATCTTAGATGACTTGCTAGTTGCAATAGGAGCGGCCAGTCCATTTTAGTGCTATCGCCATTGAAACAGCAATTGGGAGAAATTGTGAAGTCTAGTGTAGACAATAAGGCTGAAGAGAGAAACTGTCATGATCATTCACACTCAGTCTTAACGGAGAGCAATGGAGGACAGCCAAGCCCATAGATGCCTGATGAAAGCAAGAGACAGACTCAGATTTGAAATAGTTATTTCCTCTGGCACTTTCAGTTCAGTTCCCTTATCAGCCCAATGCAGTATCTGATTGTTGGGACAGGAGGGAATCTTGTTATTTTTTAAAATATTTTTATTTTTTTTAAATAATGGCTGACCCTCTATTGTGAGGTTGTAGGCAGGGTAGGTTTGCATAGTTTACATACCTGTTCCCAGAGCTGGACAGCATCCTGTGCAAAAGTGGCATCATGGGTTCATTTCCAGCAGGGAAAACATGGGCAGCAGTTTAATCCCCTCCAACTCAGGAAAAAACTTCTGGTTTAGGGTGGTGCATTTTACAAGTTAGAGCACTCATCCCTGAGATAAAACTCTCAAACATCCCTTTGCTATTGAGGAGAAAGAGATAGCCAAGTCCTTAACTGGTGAAAAGAATATTTTCCCAAAGGGGCCAAGGATGCCAAGTATTTTCATAGCGAATCCAGTGAACTGTAGCTAGCAAGAAATGACAAATATTCATCCTGTTGAGCCTGATTCTTGGATTTAATTATCTCAATATCCAACAGAGGTGTGGATCCATGGTTTGATCTTGGGGCCTGTCTGTGTAAAAAGCCCAGTTTTGGGGTGATTATAGATGGCAACCTCCAAAGCTTAGCCAACTGTCCAGTAAAAGCATGTGATGGCTGACAGCTGCCCTGCAACAGTCCTGGCAACTTTTAGCCAAGGCAATCTCTGCAACAAATGCAGCAGTTTTGAAAAAAGGATATTCACATCCGTTCAGTTCACGTTGAGAGAAGTGTAGCTAAGTTCACCTTTATTTAGTCTCTTGTGAGCTACCTTTTGTTACCATAGTGTAATTCTCAGCATGTGGCTGAAAGTCCTCTTGCTCCTTTACCTTCAGAGGGGATTTCCAAGCTTCACATCTGATATTCTCCCATATTCTTTTTGTTTTTTCTTTCAAGCTTTTGGAAAATGGTCTCTTCATGGGTGATTAGAACCAAGTAGTATTAAATGACAAGAAAAAATAATGATGGAATATGGTGTGACCTTGAAGGGCACTTCTTAATTGAGAGCTTGAACATAAAATTGTTAAGTATTCATATTAGTGCACAGAAAGGCCTGATGCAGAAATTAAATTGGGAAATAAATCCTTTTTGAGGCTTTGTTTCCATCCACTGTAGATTGAAAGGCCAGCTATAAACTTGAGATCAGTGTCCAAATTTCCATCAGATTTGAGCAATTTTAGATAAACAGTGCTAGGAAGAGTTACATATTAGCCACCATCCCCTTCATCCCCCGTGTTTCTTCCTGCAGGAGAAGAGAGCCTAGGACACACAATTGATTGTGCCTCTCTTTTTATATTTAAGAACAGCTGTGATTGTGGTACTCTGTTAAAGCTCTGACTGACTTATCTTTGTATTTCTTGCAGTGGCTTGGGATACATCACTGGGTCAAGTGTGAAGCAGGTTGCTGGAGACTGGCACTGGGCGTTGCGGGTAAGCCACTCTTAATAACATCTGAATAACAGTTGCATCAGTTGATGACTGTTAGGAAGAGTTCTATCGCACAATTCCTCAACCTGATGTTATATACAGAAGGTAAAGGATTGGAAATTAGGTCTATGGATATTAAGTGCATAGCAGATGCATTCTCTAAGCGAATGGGAAAGGTATGTGATTTTGGCTCATTGCACATGTTTTTTCCCTGCCTGGGAGCAAGAATCTTCCAATCACTTTATCACCAGTCAATCATGATTTCTTGATGGGGACGGGAAGACGAGGCATTGGCCTTAAATCAACTCCACAGCCTTTCAGTCCCCTGCTGTCAAGAAACTCTGAGAATGGCTTCCTGCTTTGAGGAAAAAACACTTTGTTCCAGTTTCCGCTTGTTTTTCTGCCCTGAGACAGTCGGTTTCCTTCTATTTTAACCTCTTGGGACCTTGATAAATGTGTTGAAAAGATAATATGCTCCAATCACATACACACAAACAGATCCTGCACAAAAAGATGTCTTGAAAGAGCTGAGAGGAAGTGGCCCAGCAGAACTGTTTTCTGACCTTTGGCAGTCTGGGTGGCATGAGCACCCGTGAGGTGCATTCTCTGGCTCTGGCACTTCACGAAGACAATGAATCTCATGAAGCTTAGGCCAACACCATTTATAACAGCAGGTGATGAAATACATGGGTTCCCATCTCAAGCAAATGTGCCCTTCTGTGACACAGACCATTCCCTCCCTGTCAGGCTGTAAGCAAAGCCAGGAAAATCACCCTGAACAGTTCATCTGCAGCTAGGAAAGTGGAGAGTAGTTTCCAGCTGTGAACCTGAAATGAAAAGTTTAATAGCCTACAGCTTCACACCAAGAGGATGGCTACCTCATTCAGTAGCAGAAATACTTTTAAGGGTAAAATTAACTTTTGAGCAGAGGCCAGCACAAGGAATAAGAAACCCCAAAGCTTGTCCCCAAAGCTGGTCAGTGGGCTTTAATGAGATTGATACATTGGAGCGCTCTTGTGTTTCTCTCTGTAAAACCCAAATGATTAATTTGTGCAAAGAAATCCTCACTAGCATTTTTCTCTTCAGATGAAGTCTCCATAGTTATCCTGAGAAATCCAGGCTACCTGCAAGATTGTACCCCTTATGGGGTCATGATTTCCACTATAAATGACACATTGATGCATGATTCCGTGACTGTGCAAAATCGTGGGGCATCTGACAAGCTGCACACTTCTGTGATGGTTGCTTTGGACAGCATTGTTCAGTTTTTATAGTCAAACAGCACATGTTGAAAGCTTCCAGACATCAGTGTAAAGCAGCCTCCGTCCCTGTGGCAATTATTGTGCTCTTGCAAGATGTGAGAGATTCCCCTAGGTGATGCTTCCCTCTGTGATCTCCTGTGGTCTCCAAAGCCAGGAGAGGTCAGGAATAATCTATACTTCAGTGGGCTGAAGAAGACAGAAGTGCATATTGGCAAGTGGCAGCTTTGTCTCTGGATCTAGCAGTAAAGTTTCATTGGAGCATTAGTGAGTATCAATGGATATTATCCTGTTGGGGGATTAAGCCTTCAGATAAAAATTAAAGAGACTTGAAATTATATGGCCCAAGAAAATCCTAGCATTTCCATTTTTGTTTTTTACCAGTGCTGTGTCTTATGTTCAACTGTAATAAGGATACTGTATCAGCCTTCATTTATCCCTGGATAAGGGATTTTCCTGACTTTCCAGCTCTGAAATATTTTTGTCTTCCCTTCCCTAGAAGAATTCTGTCTTTGTCATCTTCGGACATGAAACACTGCTCTATGCATAAAGGCCATTCTCAGGTTATTATCGGAAACATTTCTTTTTTTGAACAGGAATTTATTTTTAAAGTAGCATGTATAGAAGAGATGATAGTTTGGTGAAAATCCATGTTCCTATTTTCTTAATGGAGCTATTTTCCATTCTGACAATGATGGAATTTCAGTGTCAAAACAAGAGTCATGTTTGTTGCTTGCAAAGCACTGTGGGATCTTTGGGTTTTTGTCTAGTGATTGGGAGAAGGGACTGGAAACTGGGAAACCTAATCCTTGAATGTGTCATTTTCCTATCTTCCAGCCTGAATTGTCAGTGTTTCTCGGTCTGCTGTACATTGAGGTAATCTGAGGAAGCTGCCTGAAAATGGGAAGCCATTATGGGTTAGCTGGAAGAGGGATGCATGTCAAGCAAGGGTTTTCAAAGCCAGCATGCTCCCTACATCCAGAAATCTTTCACCTGGCCTCATTGCCTTTAAAAGGCTTCTGCACTCTCCCAGAAACTAGTTGGTCTCTTAGCCCAACTGGGAGTAGGTTTCCAAAGAGTTAAACATCACTGAAGAACTATATTTAGATGAATCTTGGTACTTTAATAACACAAAGAAATGGACTGCCTTAATCAGAGTATTCTCAAAGCTACATGCCTCCAGAGTGAGATAAGAGAGTCCAGGGAATGACAGGGAGGAAGGAAAGGAGCAGACACCTCAGTGTGCTTACAGATTCTGGCTAGCTGTAAAGAATCGAGTTGCTGAAGTGAAACTAATGTAATCTGCTTCTTAGTGACTAGTCCAAGCATGCCCTGCTGACTCCTGTGCTAATTCCCTGTTCCTTTCTTGCAGGTATCTCCACTTCTGGGAATGATAACAGGGACACTCATCTTGATATTTGTACCTGCTGCTAAAAGAGGAAATGTTGAACAACTTGGGGGACAGCTGAAGGCTCGGACCTCATGGCTAAGAGACATGAAAGCACTGATTAGAAAGTAAGAGCTGTGTAGTAAAAAGCACGCTTTGCCTCTAATGCTTAATTGGAACATCCCATGGCCTGTACTTCTTAGCACTGTGAGACTGGAAAGTGATAACTTGCAGGGAGTTGCAGGAAACTTAGTTTGTGGACCTAGGAAAGAAAATCAGTTACATTTTCACAAGGTATCGACTGCAATGACAATGATGGATTCCAACTTTTGCTCTAACCTTTCCAAGATTGAGATCTAAGAGAGCGTCTGCTTTGTTTGGCTCATACTTCAGACAAATCAAGGCTTTTGAAGTGTAGAAATTGCTGTGTTCCTGTATTAATTCTTGTGCCACTGTTGTTCAGACGCTTAGATCCTTCTTCTTCCTTGAAAGAGCTACTCTGGTGAGGGGAAAAAAGAGTTAAATGACAGAGCAATTTAAGAGGAGAAAATACATAAAAGCTTGCACTACATGCCAAGTTTAAATATATATGTTTATACAACCACATGTGACTGAATGCACAAGCACTGAATGTGCTTGGGTGCTTGTATATGAGCATAAAAGATTGCATGCTCACAAGTGTTTAAGCAGCTGTACTTGCTTCCAGAAAGCTTGCCTGTGAATGTGCAAATACTTGCACTTGTGAATTCAGTGTTACGTTGGAATTCTGATGGGAAACTTGTGGTGCCCTTCATTTTTAGAACTGCTGGCTAGAATGCCTTCTTGGTATTGTCATCCAGTGTCAAAGGACTATGGAAAGTGATGATGGTTAATTTATCAATATTTCTATGTTACTTATTTTGGTAGTTCATCCAAGTAGTAATCATATGGTGGCATAGACGGGGAGGGAGAAGTGAAACTTGTCATCCAGGTAAACAGGTGATATTACAGTGAAAGCCCTGTAATTCACACATCACATCTTGGTGACTAAGTACTGATTGTCTTTTGAAACGGTCCCATGAAAAATGGTCTCTATGAAGCACCTCTGAAGAGTTAAGTACATTATTATCAATGGAGCATCACACATGAAGAAATATTCCATGCCTTTTATTCTCCATTGCTTTGTACCTTGTATTGTCTCTGCCCCTTGGCAAAGGGAGGTGGCTGGTATGGGGGAAGCACTGGTTCCTGTCCTGGCGCTCCTGCTTTTTCACTTTTCCCATAAACCTTCTCTTGGTTTTGCCTCTTGCGTCTCCACAGCCGCAGCTATGTGTTCTCTTCGTTGGCCACCTCAGCTGTCTCCTTTGCCACAGGGGCGCTTGGCATGTGGATCCCTCTCTACCTTCACAGAGCACAGGTCGTGCAGAAGACAGCAGAGACCTGCAGCTCACAGCACTGTGGCACCAGAGATAGGTGAGATTCATACTCCACCTCTTTAAAGAGAGGGAAAAGGGGGTGGGGGCTTATTTACCAGAGGAAACAGGCAAGTCCCATGGAGTCAAGTTACTAGAATGTCTGTAATTTCCTCTAGGTCTTTGCAACAATAATAGGAAATGCTGGGATTGTAAACTAGGTTTTATTTCTCTTCTTCGTTGCATGAAGTCAAACTGAGGGAGAAGCAATGACCTCAGCACTGTCTTAGTTCCCAGGCTATGGTGCAGAATTCGAAAAGAGACTTTTGTCTTTGAGGATGTTTAGAGAGCTGAGAATTTGGTTTAAGACCCATACTTATCTGTGATAGCAGCAGAATAAGATGGCAGGTTGGGTAGCCACAGTGATGGCTGTAATTCAGAGGTTAGACTGGTTCCCCTAAAGGCTGCAGGGACTAACACTGAAGACTTTTGTTTCTGCATGAGGGAGGACTTCACTGTGTTTCATTGCTCTGTATACTACTGTCTATGCTGAGTTTTGCTGAATAATGGTGCAGAGATCTGGGACACTTTGGTCTGGAGTGCTTGATGTTATACAGTGGTTTGGTTTTTCAGTCCCAGTTATATGATATCACTTGCAGTGCATAAGCTATGAAAAATAATTCATCGCTTTGTGCTTTACTCTGATGGCACAAAACATAAAATGCTAAAAAAGCATTTCTCCAGGTGAATAAAAGATAAGAAAAACTGCCTTTTGTCAGCTTTTAGCTTGTGAGGGAAAAATAACATTTGGAAAACCTTCTTGCTCTAGCTGACACAATCCCATCTCAAGTAAACTACTTAGTGGTTTGGAGTACCATCAACTAGAGTGCCCAGCAGGCAGTCTCAGTCTATTCTGCAAAAATGCAGTGAGCAGAAAATACAGCTCCAGTCTGAGTGCCCATCTGCTGTTTACAAAGAGAAGTTTTCCACTCCTGGATGACACCTATATTTTGAGCTGCCCTGAAGCTACTGTAATGGAGCTGCCAAAGACTCTGTAATCCAAGTCCTGCACATACAATATGGAGAATACTTGGCAGCTCCTGGCTCTTTAAATTTAAATTAACACATTTCAAATGTTTAACCTAACAGCAAAAGAAGGCTTCTTTGAAGTGGTCTGAAAGGAGTTAGAAAGTCAAAGTATGTTGAAAGTCACTGGTATTTAGAGTCCTGTTAGGTTTACTTTCCCTTAAGCTTCCTAATGCCTCTTCTGTCCGTGATTTCCCCTTTCATGATCAATGTACAGGTTATTACTTAGTTTTGTGCATACATAATTAGCTATACAATGCACTTCATAGCAAGCTCAGTTCCACACAATGAAGCAGTATGAGCCCTTAGCACCTCTTTGCATGTTGGTCAATGCCTGTGTACAAGGCTGAATTTGATATGCTGTGTTTTTCTTAATTGCAGGGGAAGAGTGCTAAAATCACAAGTACTCAGCAGGGGAGCTCATTTGTTTTATTTTAAATTTGCAAAGCCAATGTGCAGATTTCCATTAGTCAGTTTACCCTAATAATTTGTTCAAAGACCATGCCCATTTTTTGGAAAAACTCCAAAAAAATCCCCTGTCTCTTTTTTTCTTTTTTCCTTTTTTTTTTTTTTTTTTAATAGCTTGATCTTCGGAGCAATCACATGCTTCACTGGTTTCCTGGGTGTAATCACAGGGGCAGGGGCAACCAAATGGTGCCGGTTAAAAACCCAGCGAGCTGATCCTCTTGTCTGTGCTGTTGGCATGCTAGGATCAGCCATCTTCATCTGTCTGATCTTCGTTGCTGCCAAGAGCAGCATTGTGGGAGCCTATGTAAGTATAATCCTTTGCATATGCCAGTCTCACTCTTACTGTCTCTACCAAACTCCTTAGAAGATTGTGAGATGTTGGTCTTGCTTTTCCCCTTCTGAATGTCCTTCATTTTGTCCCCTTGGCATTTTGGCACTATCTAGATGTGCCTGGAGGGAAAATGATATCTCAGCTGCTTATCCCCGCTTACTAACTGTCATGAGAATTCAGAGGTGGGGAGTTAGCGCATGCATGGAAACCCACAGTTCCCTGCCTTTGGGTTGTTCTATCTATACCTCTATCCATACCTCTATTGCTCTTGCCTAACGTCTTGGTACAGGAAAATTGGCCGCTTCCCTTGCAATAAGGGTGTTGCAGCTGCAGTGGTACTGAATTATAATCACAGTATAATTTGTCTGTGGGCATGCGTTTGGCTACCTGTAAGTACCATTAATCTCCATAACTAGGTAGCTTGCTGCAGACCAATATTAATTACCATGTAATTTCAATTTGTTGTTATCTGTATTACCATAGCACCTGGAAGTCCTAGTCATAGCCCAGGAACCCACAATACTTGATGCTACACAAATGCAGATTAAAATACAGCCCCTCCCTGTGTGTTTATAATCGAAGTATATAAAAAGGCATTAGATCCAGACAAATAGACTGAAGGGAAAAGGAAAAACTCAAGTATAATAATCCAGCCTCGGGCTAGAATCTTGCTTTCAGTAGAGAGTAGAAATCCAGTAGACTGAATAGGTCCCAGGTTCCCTTTCAGTGTAATAGAGAGAGGCCTGGGACCCGGGAGAAGTTTTTGAAGGGAAGGTATGAGATGGTTGGAGTAGTGGGGTAATTTCTGAAAGCCCACCCTTAGCTTCCACACAGCAGCGCACGCTTCACCTAGCAAGGAGAATTCATTTACAATTAACCAACCAACCTCTCTACTGCAGTTCCTTGTTCCTCTATATCTCTAGCACTAGCCTAGTCATGGTTATTTTCTGAGTATTTCAATAGTTGCCATTGCTATGGGGACACACAAGAAGAAAGAGTGAAAGTTTAAAATCATTAAGACAGAACCTAGAATGCCTACTCTGGCTATCTAGAACGTGTCAGAAGGAGATTCAGTCCTCTGGTTTGTGGCGTGGTCTAGAACTAACCTTAGATTCAGCAGAAAAATGATCACCTCGGACAACCAGCAAGAGGGTGTTACTGGTTGGTGAAGCATTAACCCTCCTGTCATTGTCAGCCATCTGCGAGTGAAGAGATCTGTCACATCCCTCCACCTGCCCCTCCCCTCCACCTCTTTGTGCAGCCAGACCTGTGATTTCCTCCGTTCTCAGACCTGATGACAGACATGTTCATTTGTGGTGTTTAGTCTCTTCATGCAGAAAGTCCTCCCTTTCTAAGCTGGAAATACTGTTTTCAAAAATTTTGTAACAAATGGTGGTTATTGGTCTCATTTTCATCTTTTTTTCCTTAGGTTTTTTTTTTTTAAATAGCATATGACTATTCTGCATTGTGTAAATATATAAATATAGATGGTATTATTTAACCAATCTTAGAAACAATTTATTTTATTGTGCATGAGCAGTAAATCTAATAAAGAGTCAATGATTTGCAAAGGAAGTTGTATCTGCATATAGAGGGAGTATGAGGAATATAAGCCTATTTGCTGATGCTGTTAGGCTGAAGCATACATTTGTTGTGGGTAACACTGCCTCTCCGTAGCACTAAATACACTCTCTTTGCTGCTGGAAACCTGATGTATAGAAGGCAGATTAAGAGTCCAGTTAATGTGCCAATTGGGGAATTGAAGATCTGAACTCTCTTTATAGATTCTACATGTGACAGTGGGCAAGTTGTTTAACTTTGGTTTGCCTCCGCAAAAATGAGGTTTCTTAACTTATAAAGGGTCAGGGTAGCTTAAATCATTAGTGTTTGTAAATGACCTGGAGTTAGATGATCTGTGGCCAAGCCATCCACTATAAATTAATATTAACAGGAAACAATGACACGACACTTGTTGCTGTCGCTGTTGACTGTTACAGGTGCTAACCCAACTGAGAGAACGGGTCTGTGTTGGAGCTACCAATGTCTCATAACACAAGGTATTATCATGGTGGTGCTATGCATCAGCTGAATTGACTTTTCAAGCCCTTGTTTTTCCATGCCGTTCAATGCTATTGCAAACTTACAGACTTCCAGAGTGGTTAATACCCTTGTATTTCACTAGGAGTCCTGTCTTGCAAGGTTGCGTGGTGTAGCAGTTTCTCATTACTCTGTTTTAAGTCTCATTGGTCCAAAATGAAGGAGAGACTGTTCTCTGACTCTGGAGTTGGAACACCTGGATATGGTGGACAGCACGATGGACTAGGTTACCTTCCTTATCTCAAAATCCATGATTGTTCTGGAAAGAATACGGTAAAATTTATGGGTGTATTTCCTCATCTCTGGTAGCTTCCTTGACAGCTGTCTCCTGGCTCTCATCCTGAAACAGCATCCTTGAGTTCTATATGACTGTGAAAGGCAAGAGCAATATTCTGGTCTGTTCCTCAACAGGGTGGTATTTGCAGACCTTCTGTGCTGTGACTGTCCTTCGACTTCTCTCATTGATCACACCATGCTAAAATTTGTTACTGGTTTTGGACCCCCCCATTGGCTCAGAGCCTTAAAATTATCACTTCCAAGCATTTAGATGGGTCCCCATGGGATAGTGTTCTCTCACACTGAGCTGTGTTGGCCACCAGATCACCACCTCCCTCCCTGCTCTAGTTATTAGTTGAGAGTTTTTAATGTCAACTGATACTGGCATCGGCTTAAATGAAGTGTTCAGGACTCCAGCAAGAATCAGCACAGCCCTTGCTTTTTAATTTCTTGGCTTTTGGGGTTTTGTGCTTTGTTTTTTTTTTTTTTTAAAAAGACCTGCATATCCATTAGCATGATCACCTTGTCCCTTACAGGCTGTCAACTGTCTGCTCTCTTCTTCCCCTGAACATGCATACTTTTTCTCCCCTGCTCAGTCCTGTCTTGCAAGTGGTTTTGGTCCCTGAGGGCAGCTGCTATTCCAGTTCCGTAGCAGCAAAATGTTGGTTTTCAAACCTGTCTCTTGAAAGCCATTAGCTGTATGGCATCATTGTATCACACTACTCAGACATTTCAACAGCAGATTTTACACTAGTTTAAATCTCCAAATGACTGGAGAGAGGGGCTTTGCTTTGCCTTCCTTTTGACACTCTTCCAAGTTACTGTTGTACCTCAATTTCAAATTCCTCAAAGACATTTATCTTGCAGAAACAGCAAATCCCAGGGTAAAACTTTGCCATAGAACTTTTACAGCACCTCAGTCTCAACTCCAGGGACTTTTTGTTGACATGGTGTTGGTGACGTACCTACTTTTGAGGCATCGATGTTGCCCAACACTGAGATGGAGTTTGACTTGCTCCACATTCAAGAGTAACATGTGGGAGTCTTACCCACCATTTCGGAGAGAAATATAAACAATGAAGATGTAAACAGGTATGCACTCTGCAAATAGCCATGGAAGGAGTTTATAACCTGCTTAGATCTTTCTGGGAGAGCTGCTGGTGCGACCACTCTGAAACCTACTTTATTTATAATTTTGGGGAATCAGAATTTTCTAACTGATCACGTAAACAGAAAGACTTGAGGGGGACATAACTTCTATTGGCTCATCACAGATAAGCAACGGGACACCAAATGGAGATGGTGAGATACTAGACAACACTGCTGGATTCAGAAGAGGATATATCTGTAGAGCTGAAATCTCAGTGTAAAATGAGACTTCAAATAGTGTGGGGGCAGTCAAAACTGTGACCATTTCAGGAGCTATTGATCTGTTCTGGAGGCTGCTGTACCTGCAGTAAGCATCCCTAGAGTCTCTCCCCAGCAGAAATGCCACATATCCTCATATGCCCTTTGCAGCGGATGAACTCATTGTTATAAATCCCTATTAGCAGCTGAAGGACAGACTTTTTTTCATGTCAGTATCTTTTGTCCTACTTTTTGATCTTGTTCCTTATTTCCTTTTACCAGTATCCACATATTAAGCACGTGTTTCGTGGAAACGTGTTGGGTGAAATACACATTCAACAATTCAAAGCTGGTGAGCTCTGAAGTTTGTAGCATTTCAGGGATTTATTTATAGGACTTGTGCTGAATTCCTGCAGAAGGGGGCAAGTTTTACTTGCTGCAGGTAACAATTCATATGTGTGTTATGTGTATGTAACTCATATAACCTTAAGGCAAGCAGTTGCCTGTTTGCAATACTGTATGAACAGGCAAGGCATGTCCATGCCACATTCGGAAGTGTGATTACATCTTTCCCAAGCTCAATTTAATCTATCCAGCCACAGAACCCCAGCAACAGCAGCTGCAAAGCTGTAGTAGGACAGATTTCAGAGCAGGTCCTGAGAGCCCACCTGGGGCTCTGGTATGCCCTTGCTACACGACACATGGCTTCAACTCCTGTCAGCACCTTCATTCATTGGATCTGCATTTCTTAGCTTGGCAGTTGTCATTTCCAGTGAGAGCCGAGTTCAAGGCAGACCAGTGCAGAGTGGGAAAATGGAAAGAGGAGATTTCCCTCTTATGGCCAGCTGGGCTATAATGACTGGCTCAGACACCATCACAGAGGAAGCAGATCCAGTCACAAAAAGAAGGGATAAGGAGGGAGAACTTGTGGGAAACAAAGACAATTTTAGAAACAAATAGAGGAAGCTTTCTGTTGGTCACTGCGTAAGACGTGCTAAATAAAGCAAACTGTTCCTGGCAGTGAGTGACATGATGGTCTGAGGGGTTTAGGCAATCTCAACCGGTGTGTGGGAAAGACAATTGCAGTGGTCACATCATGGCATAGCTGCCAATCTTGCAGTTCCTCCTCCCACCCCAAACTGTGCCTGTGCAAGCAACGGGGACCGGGGCAGTGGCCGTGACTGTCAGCCTGTTAAAGCTCACAAGAACACCACAAAATGACATCCATCTGAATGTTTCCTCAGAGCAAAGTGCACTGCGTATTTCTTGCCAGGTTTGTTTCATTAATGAACTGCAGCCTATTCAACATAACAAAAACTGAACATAAGGCAATTTAAAAGGGAATCTTGAATTACCAGAATTGCTGTTATCCCCAGCTACCAATAGGGATTCCAGAAGTAATGTTTTCTCTCTAGATGCCACAAAAACAAATGGGTTAGCTGGGCAAAAAGCAACCTTATGGGGGAGATTAAAGGAGTTTTGCTTGCCGCCTTACTGGTGGGAAATGGGAGAGCTGGTTTTTACAATTCTGGTTATTTAAGTAGCTTTTTGTCTATGTGTTCTGGTCTTCATAATACACAAAGGAAGAGGGAAATGTGTGTGTGGAAGATTTTCTAGCCTTGTTTTTCCATCCTGTTGAACCTACATTTCTTTGCTAAATTGTTAACATACAGTATAAAAGGGAAAGGTTCATGACTGAAATATGAGTAAAAATCTTTTTTGATGGAGACAGTGTTCCTCTTGAAGCCATGTCACCCTTGCTCCATTGGACTCGGTTTGATGAACATGTAATGATAAGGCGAGGTTAAACTTGTTTCTCCTCTTGATCATTTCCAGTTCTTCAACTGCTATAACTGTAGAACCGTTTAGTGAACTGCACCAGAGAAATGATTTGGGTTAAAAATAAGCAAAACAAGCCTCTCTTCCCCTACTTCTCCCCAACAAAATATTCTTTGCCCCATCTCACTTTCCTGCTCTGAATCCCTGCTTGGCCCCGTTGTACCAGCACAACTGAGAAGGCAGTATGAGATAGGAGTAAGTGAGGAGTGAGTGCCAGAGGTGGAAAGGATATGTGGTGGCTGTTCATACCACACAGCCACAAAAAGAAGCTCTTATCCCACTACATACCCAGGGCTTTTAATGTATCTTGTTGACCATCTCCACAAAGTCAAGAGTAAGATTTCACCGTAAGACACTGATGTTACAAACTCCATACTTAAGTCCTCTCTTGACCACATGTAGATGTTACTAATGTAATGCTTGAGTTGTTATAGTGCCTAGACCTATGTCCCCCTCAAAAAGGACAGCAATATGCTATCGGGAAGGGATCTTGCACATAGTGGATAGAGAACCTCATCTGGTTTGCTACAGAGCTTAACACATAACTTGATTCCTAGTGATGAAAATGACTGTGTTTTGGGGAGTTATGGCCTTCTTGCCTTTTCTAACTGGCTTTTTGGAACAGAATGGTGCAAGTAGGGAAGTCCAGGGCTGTCTCTTCTTGCTGGCTTCTCATGTTCTTCTGTAACCAAATGTGTCAGCCTTCTCTTTAGCTGCTCTGTAGATCATAAACAGTTTACACTAATGAAGTTGCAGGCCAACCCTCTAGAGCTCTGATAAAAGTCTGTAATGGCTTTCTAATATTCAGGATAAACCACAACAGTAACAAGGAGCGTATTGTCTAGGTTTGAGACAAATAAGCAACAAAGGAAAGTTTGTGACAGGTTATTTTTCCTTTGAATGTCAAATGAATAAATATTTTCCTTTTTGTGTGTTTTGTTACAACAGATTTGCATTTTTATCGGAGAAACTCTTCTGTTTTCAAACTGGGCTATCACAGCAGACATACTAATGGTGAGTGTACTTTGGAGCAGCATCTTTCTCTTCTGGTGGCCAGAGCAGTTTGTCAGCTTGCAAGAACAACCTGAAGTTCACAATTTCTTCCAAATGCNTTAACTTGCTGAAAAGGAAAGTGAGAGAGAGAGAGAGAGATATTCTCCTTGTCCTTTGTTCTGAGCACTAGGGAGAGGAGATGTCCAGAAAGGACACCATTACTGAATTCAAATAGTTTCCCCAAATTTTAACTATTTGTACAAAACCCCACATGCAATTAAATCAGCCAGCATTTCCTAATAGTCAGCACATTAGTAGATTTTGTTATCAATAACTCAGCTTTGTTCTGCAATAGGAAATCCTTCCCTCCCTCCCTCCTCTGACCACAAAGGCAGCCATCTACCTCTTTCTTTGGCTTAACTCCAGCAAACCTACCATTCAACACATACACAATAGAAAACCACCTCTGGGAGAGGAGAGAGGAAAAGAAAGTATAAAGAATTTTTGGACTATGTCCACCTTGTCCAAGAGGAAACTGTCAGGGACTTTTCACCTCATGTCCTTCATTTTCCATTCTTTCTCCACCGAAGAGCTTTGTAAGTCTTTCAAATCAGCAAGCTGACCTCAGCACCTAGATTTTCATATGAAATAGTCTGGATGTTTGTTAGAGGGCCATGCATGTTTTGTAGATGCTTCCATCAGGGATGTACAGAGCCTATTAAACATACTGTATGTTGAAATCCTATTGTGAGGGAGTTTACTTGTTGCTTATTGTATGAAAAAGAAAGAAACTGAGGCACAGAACTGTTATGGGACTTGCCCCGAGGTCTTTTGGCAGCTTGTTGACAGAGCTAAAAATATAATTGGTCTGGCATCAGTAGAAAACTCCCTTGACTTGTATTGCTTATGCAAACATCAACGAGAAAGCAATCTGGCTCAGTATTCCTAGATGTAAAGATAATGGTGTTGATATATTGATTCAGCAAAGAACTTCAAGCTTCTGTTTAAGTTCTGTTTATGATTTAAGTTCCAGGTTGTGTTTATATTTTAAGGCAGCTCTGTAGTTGCCATAACTGCATTGCCTGATGAACTTTCAATCTTTAACTCATTTGTGCAGAGAATGCTTTGGGAGGTGGGGTGGTTAATTCCACTCCTCTCAGATATGAATAAAGCACAGAGAAACAAAGGTTATCAGTGTACTTAGTAACATTAGGTAGCTTTTCATTACCGAGGTTCGTTCCTCCTGCCAGTTTAACTTCAGCATGATAAAGCTCTGCATGGGCTGAACGGGTGGTTACTCTGTACTTACATGCATTTTGCAGCTTGTGCTGAGTTCAGGTGTGCTGTGGCCATTCATTAAGTGGTATCTCAACACTTGGACAGATACGCAGTCTACAGACAGCTGTGTTGAGGAAGAAATTACAGTACAGTATTTGTAGTTGCTCATTACTGCCTCCCACCAGAGCTTCCTGTCACATCCTGCCTTTGGCTGTGATGTTCCCAAGAGTGCTCCCAACTTTCTGGTCAGAATTAGCTGATGGGCTTAAATAGCAGATCTTTTATATCCTCACTAGCATTGGCTGAAACAGGTAAGAGCTTGGCCAAGGAGCACATCCGCAGTCCTCCAGCAGTGACTCTCAAAGAGCAGCTGAGGTAGTCATCTCTGCTGCCAACACAGCGCAGCTGGAGGGAGGGTACCTGTTGGACATGTTCAAGGTCCTCCAGAAAATCTGTGCCAGGGAGAGAGCTGAAGCTTGACGTATTCAAGCTGACCCCAAAAGACATTTTTCAACCCAGCTACTTGGTTATATCAAGTGTACGAAGGATGCCATCGTTGTCCTATTTTAATTACTGAGATTTTTTGTGTTGATTTCAATGTGACTTAAGTATCCTGTAGCTTTTTAATAGCTTTTGTAGGGTTTGCCATCTGTCTTACCAGCATCCTATAGTCAGTTGCGTTTTGCAGGGATGCATTTGCAGTTATTTATGTTGCTTTGGTGTAAAAGAACTCCCTAAGAAATTATTGGAAATATTTGGAAATAATTTCTTAGTTCCAATTTCCAAAACATGGAAAAGAAAATAAAACCGTGTTAAAAATTGGATTTTGTAATTGATGCCATCTCTTAAGCTAGCTGTTTTCTTGTCTGTTTAGAAAAATGAACTGAGTGTCATATATAATGCCCAGCTTAATGTATTATCAGCACGAGTAGACTCGTAAAAGTGCTATACAAATAAATGTAAACATCCACTTGGATCAATGCAAGTGTATAAACAGATGGTCTGAGGTGCATTCATGTTACACAAGGGGTTTGAGAGGATGTTTAGTCAGACAATAGGTGAGAGCCAGGGCTAGAACCATGTTTGACTGACAGCTTTATAAGAAGTCCTAGCCAGAGAAAGTGAGATGCACTTTAAATGTTTGGCAAATTAATTTCTACTGATTACTATTTATTTGGTGTAATCAGAAGTGTGTCTGTTCTTGCCTGAGGCTGATAAGGAGTTTAAAAGCATTATTAGAGTAAGCTTAACAACACTTTCATCATATACATAAATATTATCCTGTTTTCATGGATAAAAAGCTCTCAATACTGGCTAAACACTGTTCCCACTGATTTCATTATGCCAGAAGTGAGGCTTTTTTTGAAATTGCATCCCAAATGATTTATCATAGCTCTCCCAAGATTTACAGAGCTCATGACTGCCTAAGAACTTTATCAGGCAAGTCGGTAAGCATCTTCAGAGGTTTTGAAAGTTTAATTTCTTTGGCAAAACAAGGATGTTTGCTTATTATCTTCAAATTTAATTGTTGGCTCTTCGTAGCTTCATGCTTCCACTGCATCTACTGTTCTTGCCAGTGTAACGGTCAGTGTGCAGCTCCTCAAATTGTCTGCAGTAAAAGGTGCTGAGTGCTAGGTTTGATAAACTGTCAGCACTGCAGAATGTACTGCACTGCCTGAGATTTTAAAAGGCTGATATTTTTTCCAAATGCAAATTTGTACAAAACAGGCCTTATTCTCCTGAGTGCAACTCCAAATCTCCTCCCAGGCACATGCTCAGATGGTGCTTAGGGAAGGGGGGATGTTTCTGATGGAGCATGCTAATTATGAAACAGATTTTATCAGCCATCTTTGCAAATTGGCCTCAAAATTACCAGAACCCCAAAGCAGCATTAAAACTGCCTTGTAACAGCAATAATGAATGAGCTTCAGTGCAGCAGGCAGGCGTGTAACATTCTGAGACGTGCTGAGTGCTTGGGACTTTGTGGAATCTGGTCCTAATAGTGGGGTTTTGCCTCCATAGCGTATCGCAAAAATAAAGATGTTGGACAGAGGCTTGGTGGCATTTCTGTGTAAGAGCCAGCAGGCAATTTAAAGGGCCTCAGCTACTGTGATCACAATCTGTTTAGGTCTTTGCTGAGAAAAGCCATCCTCCAGTTTACACAAAGTCCTGACACTCATGCAAAAAAATGCTCTGCATATTTCTTTTCTCTTTTAAAACATTAGTTCTTTTTAAATGGTTATGAGCTGCCATGGAGGAGGCGCTTTAATGTTTTGCTGTAGAGTCCAAGTCTTCTTTTAGGCTTGAAACAGGCATAGGCTGCTGCTCAGCTGTGCTATAGGCATGGAGGAATGTTGCTTTTGTTCTGATTACCTTCCCTATAAATAAAACCCCAATTATTTATGTAGTATAAAATATTGCCCTATTTTTACAGCTGAAGATAAATAGCATTTCCAGAAGTTGTCACTGTTGCTTCTCTCATTGTGCCTCCACACATCAGTAATCCAAGTGCCGTGGTTTAGATTTTAAGGCAGGGTGAGGAGTGCCGTTGAATGAAGGTACAGAGCCCACTTCAAACACTTGAGCACAGCTCTGACCAGGAAACGTGGGCCAAGGGGCATCTCTGCAGTTCTTCTGTGGGCCAAGGGCTGCAGATGGATGTGTACTGCTCCATGTTGTGCTGTCATCTGGAGACCAGGGCAGCCTCCTTCTACTTCATTTAGAAGTATTTTTGTAGACAGTGTCTGCCTAGCTTGAGCGAAGGGTCTCTCTGAGGACGGTTTCTCTGGATCACAGCCTTTTCTGAGCAGTAGTTACAGCAGGGACACCTGGACTATTTCCAGGCTCTGTCAGTGGCTAGAACAGGGTTAGCATGTGTTTTCTTTGCCTTTGGTGCTGAAAGAGGCCAATATGCATTGTCCTGAAGATTACTGTCTGACCCAGAAAGGGTAGCAAAGTGTTCGAGAGAGTAGAGTTTTCTGTCAAAGATTAGACATAAACATCAGAACTCACCTCTGGCACGTGGGCTTTTACTGGGATAAGGGTGATTTCTTCTTGGCTTTCCTGGTTAATTCATAGCAGACCAATTCATTCTGCTGGTTTCACTACAGGAAGGGGATGTCAGCAGTAAACCATGGCCTTTCTGAACCTCTATTTAAAGAGCAGAGGTTTGCCAAAGCTGCTTGGTCAGCCTCCCTGCCCATCCTCTGTGCTGTCTGCCTCTGAACCTGGAGTCAGAGATGAGCCAGGACGATCCCACAGACTTCCGCCTCAGCTGCTGTGGCTCTCCCACCTCCAGTTTCTGTGGGATGTTCAAACCAGACCATGTATGGTTTGAGTTTAGGTCTATTTTAGTATCAAAATGGCCATTTAGAACTGTAATTTACTACTGTCTTCCTAGAACAGTAGATAATGTTTGCTACCAACTACTTCCTCTCCATCAGAATAAAATGCTTTTTAAGTAGGGATAGGGTGGAGTATTTTTTGGTGTTTTGGAGATGCTGGTTTAAGCCTTTTTTCCTTTACAATATCTTTTTAGAGGAGGAGGAAAAAATCTCATGTTCATTTGCTTGCCACATATTGGCTTTTTGGTTTGGGAGGCGGGGGTGTTTGTCACTTGAATTCCAGACTAAATTTACTAAGTTTTGGCACTTTATAGTGCCAAACGATATCGATGATTTCAACCATCAATAAATTCTTTAGCTAGGCAAACTGAAAACTTGCTGGAAATTTTATTGCTACTTGCAAAACTATATGGATGCATAATACAGGTATACATGCAAAATTATGTCTAATATATGTTTGTATTCATATGTATAAATACATATATATGCACACACACATATGATGCAGGTATCATTCAAATTTCTTTCTCCAGTTGGCACCAATTCAGTGCCATTCCCTGAAAATGGTAAGTTTTTAATAAATTTGCCATTTCCTTTGTCATTTTGCTGAGAAAATGGATAGAACATAGAGCCAGGCAGGCTTTCTTCTCCAGAGTTGTTAACATAAACTTTATAGAAAGAAAAATATTTTAACGTAAGTTTAAAATTCCCGTTTCACAGATATACACAACTCTGGACTCTTGAGTTAGGTAGAATTTCTCTTTATGTTCTCAGATGCCCTTTCTCAAATGGCTCTTGGAGAATGCTTCTCCATTGCACCTGTGTGAACTGGGGCCAGGTGGGAAGAAGAACAATAACTCACTCTTTTTTTCTTTTCTTTTCTTCTGTCTAATCTATCCAGGTTGCACCCATTACCATGCATCTTTGGGGAATGGTAATGAACTGTGTGGCTCTCCTACTGTTTTACAGTGTGACCTTCAGTACGTTTCTGTGTCTCTAATAAAGTCTAGACCTTATTTTCCTCTTGGGATTTCTGTGAGCCTTCAAGTCTGATTTGAGCTCCTGGATGCAAAAGGAGGACAATGTCTAACAGCCGCAGCCAGGTGGCTGCTGTGGATCTGATCAGCCTTTGCTCTTCTGTTGCACAACAGGAGTTTAACAGGGTACCCATTTAATATGTGGCATCGAAGTGCATTAGCAGTGTGCATTTGTAGCTTTGTCAAACCAGTAACGAAAGAACTGGCACGTCATTCTGAAGGCACGTGGTAATACCCTAAGGAAAAGCATTTAATCTAATTTTACCCACCGTTCCTAATTGTCTCTGCTTGGAATGACATGATCATTCTAAATAGTCATCAGTTCTCTTCTAGGGTGGATTTTCTCAACACTGTTTCTTTTCTTTCCTTTTTTTATGGCTAACTCATTCCACTACAGACAG
This sequence comes from Pandion haliaetus, assembly GCA_013401275.1. Classification (NCBI taxonomy): domain Eukaryota; kingdom Metazoa; phylum Chordata; class Aves; order Accipitriformes; family Pandionidae; genus Pandion; species Pandion haliaetus. The sequence continues at coordinate 5,298 of VYZV01032133.1, read as the reverse complement.
GGCAACTCCCCTTCCCTAAGAGGAAGCGTTAAAGCACTGAAATGGTGCTTCAGATCCTGTGCCCTGAGTTACGTCGCTGTTGAGCAGTGAGTTCTCCCTACCTCAGTCAGCTAAGGTAAATTGATCTCCGTGTATCTCTAGCTGGGGATGTGCCAGTCCTGAAATGTCACAATTAATAAATGACTTCAGGAAAGGATTGCAAGAATAAGTTGAAGTCTGGGAAGGCATGCCTTCTAAAGAAAGACTAAAGGCAGACCATCAGAGAGAAAGGGGACAAGTAAAAGGGATCATGGTCTACAAAGAGCTAAACAAGAGAGTCATTTCTGGCAGGCTAGATAGCTCTTCAGAGCAACAGAAAAAGGCAGAACAAGGTTCAGTGCTCAGAAGTGGAAACAAAGCTCACTTGGATTTAGAGACCTATTGAATTCTTCATTACTTACAGCCTTTAAATCATGACAGGATCAATTTATAAACCAGGATATGTGGACTTGATGCAGATGTTCTTAGCCAGCTTTTCACAAGTTTTATGCAGGAGACAACTACTTTTTTCTGCTCCTGAACGTGTGTTATAAAATTAAGGTCATTCCACAGGATGGGGATTTATTGGGGTTTTTTTCTTTTTTAATCTTTCACCCCCTTCTGTGGTTAGGGCTCTGTTTTGTGTGAGCTCTGGTCCCTTAGTGGGGAAGTAATTTGTGTTTTCCACCGATCCTGTGTAGTCAGACTGATTCTGCATGACCTGGCCAAGGTTGTCATATCCTATTAGAGAAGTGGAGACCAAACTACAATATCTTGGCTATGGAAATTTTTCCTAATGTGTCTTTGCTGTTTTTCACAAGTGAAATTGCAAATTTTTGAGAAAAATATAAAGTGGCTTGAGATGGAGCGGGAGGGGAGGATGTGTGACCTTTCATACTGGTGTGAATTGCTTATGATTTAGGAAACAAAATGATAACCTTTATTATGGAAAAAAACCCAATATCCGAGGTTACAGCAAAGTACTCATTTGGAAGGCTGGTGGTGCTGAGCAAGTTATGTGCTGCAGGCAACCTCGAACTTTACTCTCCCCATCAGCGAAGCAAAATACAGGCTGAGGAGCAATAGCAAAGTGTCTCATGGGCAAAGTTTTTAGTCAAACTCATGCATTCAGTGCTGCTGAGAGGAGTGCAGACCGGACAGAAGTTCCTTCCCTCAACACCTGCCATCAGGAGTGTTAGAAAGCCAGGTAGGGTAGCTGAGCTCCCCAGTTGCTTGAGCCACCTGTGGACACTGGATAGTGGCTGTGTCTGCCACCAACATCTGGGGGAGCTTGTTTACTTTGTCCTGACCTGGGTATAAACTGAGCAATGCAAGACAGCTGGACAGGTTCTTACTTCGGTTTTCTTACATATTTTTTTTCTTTTTCTTTCCCCTTCTTTGCAGTATGTGGTCATTCCAACACGCCGTGCAACCGCAGTGGCCTTGCAGAGTTTCACTTCACACCTCCTGGGAGATGCTGGCAGCCCTTATCTGATTGGATTTGTAAGTGCTCACAGCAGGTTTTGGCAGGGTTGCGTGCCCATGTTTGTTTTTGTTTACTAACTGCCTATCTAAAATGCCAAGTTAAACCATGCTAGGGAAGGAAGGCCTGAATTCATCAGCAGAATGGGAAGTGGTGCAGTGCAATGCAACTTTTTTACATGCTGATATTATTGGCGGGTTACAATTCAAACCACTTGGGCATGAGAAGTGAGCTTCTAAATCTTTTTAGCCTAGGGCATTTGTAAAGCTTATAGGCAGCTCTGCAAAGGGACAGTGGTTGCTTCTGTGGTGTGGACATAGGTCCATTAGAAAATAGATTGGAACAGAGTCGCATGTGTTTAACTGTTAATCTGGTCTCATAAACCAAATATCTATTTATGGGTAGCAACATGCAGCTGTTCTGACCTGCTGATTTTTTGAACCTGTTTTGTATGACAATAAATGATGGTGTAAAATCCATGGTGGGATGGGGGTGTATATTTTGGGGTTTTTATTAGTATTCCTTTCTGGTGTGTATGCTTTGGGTTTTTATTAGTAGTATTCCTTTCTATTGCTGGCGCAGTTGCTGGCTTTGGTGTGACTGGAGATGTCCCTTATTATGCCACCATTATCCTAGTACAGAGCAAAACAAAAGGCCTTGCTCCAAAAGCTGGCAGAGAACATTCACAGTTGAAAATACAAGGCCTGGGAAATTTATTGAGGAAAAGAAATCTAGATATACTGCGGTAATTTCTTCCCCTTGCACTCTTCTGTGGAGTTTGATGCATTGAGTTTCAGAGAACACAAATAATCATTTATAAAATACAGTAGCTTCCATGTAATGCCCTAAATGGGCTCATGTGTTGAAGATGCTACAGTTTTCCAGTGATGTAACTGGGGTCTTTGCTAGTCCCGTCACCTGAGAGACAGAACTTTGGTGTGCTCTTCCAGTCCAGTACTTCTGTGTGACACAGCTGCTGGGTCCTGTGGACCATTTTTTGTTTTAAAAACCATAATTTCTCACCTATTCGTACCCTCGATACTGGTGTATCTATATGTATTTATTTTTATATATATATTTAAATATACATAAATACTTACTCTTGAATGCCAGCTCCCCAAAATTATATAGTTGCTCTGTAGCCCTCTGAAGCATACATGAAGAGACAGATACAGCTAAGGCTGAATGGACCAAAGAAATGAGAAATGTTTCAAGAGGATAAATATGTACAATTTGGCTTGCTCTTTATTTACTTCAATGTTCTGGGCACCCGGGGAGAAATAATCTTACTTTAGAAATTAGTTGAAAGTGGCAAGAACAAAGGAATCACTGGAAGAGACTGCTTTGTGCAGGGCAGGCAACATGGGGAATGTCAAGTAGGTGAATGAAATAAGCAGGCCAGCATGCTTTGAAGGCAGGCGCCAGGGATGAGAGGCAGGGTCTGAGATGCAGGCGAGGCTGTCTCAGGTGACTCTGCTGCATGTTCATTCTTTTCTTACATAAGAGGGATGTCTGGGAGGAATGGTGAGGACCCTGAATGATTAAAATTAATCTTGAAAGTTGCCTAGGGCTTTTCAGTGTCACAGATTAAAAAAAAAAAAAGGACTTTGGTTGTAGAAAATAATGTGCCTTGCCCTTCTGGTATTCAGAGATCAAGCAAGTTGTGAGTTACTTAAGGATGCCTGCCTGAAATATGCTTAACCCCAATTTAATAGCTGCCTTAGGCTTTCTTTAGACTGGGAAAATATTAATTAGGATTTTGAATTACTCTTTTCTAATGCTGTACTTGTTGGGCAGTTCTCATCTGGGTGGAGGCTGCTCAAGTACGAGGCTCTGTGGCAGGAGAGCTGCAGTGAAGCACTCATGTCACGGAAGGCACCAGCACCCATTTCTGTAGCCCCTGGACTGGCTTGGCTGACTTATGCTCCCTCTGCTGCAGTGACTGAAAGGTCAACTGCAGCTTTCATGTAACACAGAAAAAGAAATACTATGGAAAGTGAAAGGACAAACAGCCAACTTCTCTACCAGAGCTAAGACAAGCAATCAATTTGATTGTTAAAAACTGCAGGTGTTTGTCGTTGGAATGGACACAAGGGTGGAGATCTTCATGCAGGATTGAAATCTCACTTGGGCAGGTTACAGAAGTGGCTTGGATTATGACTAGGAGTTTCAAGGCAGTCTACGGGAGCTAAGCAACCTACTCCTGTTGGCTTTAAGGGAAATTTGGGAACCCAGTTCCCACAGTCCTCCTGTGAATCCCCAGCCTGAGGACATCAACTCACACTGCTGTTACTCCAGAGTTACCTTGAAGCAGACCAAGAGCAGGGTGTAGGTCTTGAAAGAGAGAGGCAGAAGGCAGGATAAATCAAATGAACTGCAGTAACAAGCATGCTCAGAATCAGATCAGAATCAGCTTCCTGATCACTCAGGGTTCATCTGACATCCTGAAGATCTACCATTTCTTCTGACTGCTTACAAAATCTGCCTGAAGCTCCCTCACTAAATGAGCAGTGTTTTGATCAAATATGGCTGGAATCTTACATAGTTTTGGTGAGTTCATAGTGAGATTCCCTTTAGCAGGGTTCTTAATAAAGAATCAGATACCTGTGTGTGTCCTTGTAGGACTAAGGCATTGCAGGCAGTTGTCTCTGCTGGATACCAATAAATGTTGTATTGATCTTACAATCCTCATGTGGAACATAGAAGGTACTTAACAGCTGCAGCCTCATGTGTACGATTGCTCCCTTGCTTTGTGGTGTGCTGTGAGAGTTGAAGGTCAGACTCACTTTTTTCTGTAATCTCCCCCAGTTCCAAATCTTGCAATGTAGTTCCTTAGTCACCCAAAGCACCAAACATATAGAATCATAGAATCATTTAGGTTGGAAAAGACCTTTAAGATCATCGAGTCCAACCATCAGCCATGCCCACTAAACCATGTCCTGAAGTGCCCTGTCTACATGCTTTTTGAATACCTCCAGGGATGATGACTCCACCACTTCCCTGGGCAGCATGGTCCAATGTCTGACAACCCTTTCAGTAAAGAAATTTTTCCCAATATCCCATCTAAACCTCCCCTGGCACAATTTGAGGCCATTTCCTCTCGTCCTATCCCTAGTTATTTGAGAGAAGAGACCAGCCCCCACCTCACTACAACCTCCTTTCAGGTAGTTGTAGAGAGCGATAAGGTCTCCCCTCAGCCTCCTTTTCTCCAGGCTAAACAACCCCAGTTCCCTCAGCCGCTCCTCATCAGACTTGTGCTCCAGGCCCCTCACCAGCTTCATTGCCCTTCTCTGGACA
>VYZV01032122.1:1111-13214 GCA_013401275.1 Pandion haliaetus | reverse complement strand
AGTTGGCTATGTTTTGCTAGAATTCCCAGAAAGTCAAGCATACAACTAAGAACAAAAGCAACAAAACATATATAAAGGTGATATCCCCAAACAGCCTTCATACTGAGGGTTATTTATGCGTGAAATATAGTCAGCTGTTGCTGTGTGTAGAAAGGACTCGCATCAGAAAAATGAAGTATTTATTATGCAGAAAATGAATGAATCCTTGAGTTAGCGATGAAGACTGTAAGTTGCAAGTGGCAAATACTGGAGTGAGTTTATTCAATGTTTTCCGTTATGTAAGGTATGAAAAGGCTACTCTCATGTGGAATAACCTATGCCAAAACATAGCAAGTGCTGTATTTCATTTTAGACTGTTAAATTAGCATGTCATTGTCAGACTGCTTGTGTAAGTCGCAATTGAAATTTGACTGAAGATTCTACATTTCACTTAATTAGTGGATGGCAATTTGGAATAAAGGTAGAGAGCTGCTAGTTAGCATTATGTCTTTGCACTTATAATACAAGCAAATGAGTGTCATCCTTCTGGGTGAAAATATTTTGTATATTAACTTGCTGCTGACAACATCTTTCTTCCTGGAAACTTCTTTGTGTGCAGCTTGGAGAATAAGAACGATAAGAAAAAATAAAAATCAAAAGAGTGGCTGAACCATCTTAACAGGACACATTTGAATAATGCAAGGACCGCTTTTGTTCTGTGTCTTTATTTTTGTCTTCCCACCAGGTTTCCTCCCATTCCAAAAGAGCGCCCTTCTTGTATAGCAGGTGCATCTGGATTTGGGCTGTTTCTTTGGTGTCAAGCATGCTTCTTATGGATTATTGTGCTTAGTGCAGTTAATCAAGTTCCCATCTCGTTTACTTCCATCCTCCATCTTCAAAGGGTTGCTCTATACGAGCATACTAATGAAATTTGGAAAGATTTAACTTGAAGGGAAGTTAATGAACACCAATTAAAGCACATCAGTTGCTTTCCCATAGAGTATGTGGCTTTGTAGATCACCCCTAAATCACATACCAGTGAAGCCTTTTGTTGCCAGTGTGTCGTATGTTGCCTTTAAAGCATATTTTGGACTTGATTTACCAGGTACCTATATTGCTTTTAAAGCATTTTTGTAGGTAATGCAAAGTTTCCTGGGTGGACAGCAAGGAACAAAAATAGAATGCAAAAAGGAGAAGCACACAGATAATGCTATCCTTACTACGCACAAGAGACAATTTTGGCGAAAGAACGTTTTGTAAAGCCGCTTTATTACCCTTGGGGTTACAAGGGGAGTGGGGAAGACTAGCATTGCAAGTAATTGTGGATCATTTTTCAAAAAAGGGGATATTGTACCCATCTACCCTAATTGGCTGCCTCTTGTGAAAGTTGTATTCTTTTTGAGGAAAAGTGATTTATTAGAATGCTATTTCCCATAGGTCTGAGTCCATAATTATATAAACATTTTTATATAAACTGTTAAAACAGTTTTCTTATGTTCAAACTGTGGCAGAAAATAGAACACTGTGGTGGTTAAAACAGTATCGCTTTTTAATGTGATAATACACAACTATGTAATCTTATTTGAAGACTTCCCTAGGAATATTCCAGCATGCAACTGCAGGAGCTTCAAGGTTTTTTTGTTTTGTTTTGTTTTTTCTAAGATTGTGTTTTTAAAAAGGAAAATGCAAAATGTTTCTGAACTCTCACTATAATTTCAGTTACACTGTGTTATGCATTAATGTTGTTTAGAAGGAAAAAAGGGAAATAAACTTTACAAATTAATAACTGCTACCTACCTTAGCCATAGCCTTCAGGTTCTAGTAATGTACTTTTTTTTTTTTTTTTNTTTTTTTTTTTTGGCACTGCAGTTGCACAGGGAGATTTCAATTTTGCAATTTGAAAAGTAGTTCTGATACTGATCTTTCACTCTCAACTAACAGAACTTTTCCGTGCTCCCCACCCTTCAAAAAAAAAGTTGGCATGTCACAAAGTGTAAGTGATACTAGAAGCAGATGTAGGGAGAGAAGAGTGGGATGTGCTGGAATCTGTAGTTGATGAAGACCTATGTAATTAAGTTCACTAAATTAAGAAAATGGACAGTATTATTAGAAGTATTGTACATTACATTAAAGTGCAGTTAGGAGGATATTCTTAAAGTTCATTTTTTTCCCTTAATATTGCCATAACTTGTTTTAATATTGTGACAGTATGATGGATCGACTAACGCATAACCCTTTCTGCCATGCCTTCTTATCTCTGACTGAACTCTCTCTGCCAGAAAACACAAGTAATGTTTTCAGTTGGTTTAGGTTTATCAATTGCATCTGCTTTCCTGTCTTTTAGGTATATTGCTATATACCCTTACACTCCTCGAAAAGAAGATGAACTGGAACTGCGGAAGGGAGAAATGTTCTTAGTGTTTGAACGCTGTCAAGATGGCTGGTTCAAGGGAACTTCCGTGCATACAAGCAAGATTGGTGTTTTTCCTGGAAATTATGTGGCTCCAGTTACAAGGTATATTTTTATACAAGTGTCTAAATAGTTTATCTAGTTTCAAGTCCAAAATGATTCTGTTTTTGTATTTAATGCTAAAATTGGATAATAGAAGAGCTGCAGGTTTTAGTAAGTAGCTTATTTTTCAGTTGTGTTTTAGTGTTTTGCTTTTAATTTTGGCAGGACAGTGACAAGTGCATCACAAACAAAAGTTCCCATGTCTACCGCTGGCCAAACTGGACGAGTGGTAACTATGGTCAGCCCTTCCACTGCTAGTGGAACATCTCAGAAGCTCCAGGGGAATGGTGTGGCAGTGAACTCCAGCACAGTACCCACAGCTGTGGTTTCTGCAGCACATATCCAAACTAGCCCGCAAACCAAGGTCCTTATGCACGTGACAGGACAAATGACAGTCAACCAGGCTCGCAATGCAGTTAGAACAGGTAAAATAAATAAATAAAAAAATAAAAGTTTGTTATGTGTGGTAGACAAATGGTAGGGTCTGTCTGGGCAAGTGGCTGGAGTCAGGGTATGTGTAAATATGTGTTGGGGTTTTTTTAAGGTGTTTATGTCATTTTTTAGAGTTGAACACTTTCTGGAATGACAATCTATGTCTCTGAATTGTTGAATCTTCTACTATTCTCTAAGCAACTGTGTGTATGTACATATTCCTACTGTTAGGAATTTACATGCAAGTACTTCAGGTGGAATTTTTTTTTATTCCAGCAGGATCTGGGATGGGACATTCTTTGAGCTTCCCCACTCATATGCAATTCATATAGTAATAAAAGTGATAAGAACATCTGAGTCATAGCTTATTTTTTCGTGTTAACTGCATAACAGCTACAGATTACTCTAATTTAGGATTCATTTTTAAATTTATCTCCTACCATCTTTGAAGACCTTTAGCATTCATTCCTCCTTCTTTTTCAGGTGTCTGGCTCAGGGTTGGTCCTTAGGCATTCCAGTTTGTTCTCTAATGCTGACTGCAACTTCTTTCAGCTTTGACTCTGAAACACTAAGGCTATACTGGCTTCAAGATCCATATGATCTTTGTCATAAAATTCTATATTTCTGACAGGTATAACTCTGTCTTTGGTGTCTTGGGCAGGCCACATCATAGTGAAACATGCCTCCTTGTTATTTAAACCCAGATCCAAAAAGATTGATACTGGTGTTCTCAAGAGTTTTTGTTTACCAAATCCATGCACTCCTCTGTGGATTTGCCAGGCTAGGAAAATACCACACAACTGGAGCCTAATCTGTTCCAGTTGCTCCTAGGGCCTCAAAATAAAAAAAAAAAAAAAACCCCGAAAAAAACCCAACCCCAAACCTCCATTTCAAATTATCCCAGTGTTCCTTCTTACAGCCTTGAATTTGGGGCCTAAGACCTCTTGGCTGAGAGAGTCATGACAAAGGCTTTTTTTAATCACGAGATTCTTACTGGCAGAGCAGAAGAGAAAGCAAAAGATGCAAGTGGTATTATCTGTTACCCCCTAAAGGATGACTGTTTCTTATGGTCTCGAGATCCATGAACTAGCTCACTCCCTCTTCAGTCATGCATCTCCTAAAACACCCTGTGCGTGTTCAGATGACAGCACCAGGTTTGCTTTTGGAGGTAGGATATGTACATATGTCTTTAGATATTTTATTTCTTTAATTGGCCCCATCTTCCTGCAGTCTGATTTTAGGCTGGAACAGATGTGATAGTCCTCTGTAACAACTTTATTCTTTACCTTTAAATAAAAATAACCAGGTGTTATTGGCAGCTGGTATGAGAAACTAAGCAAAGCATATGTAGTTTTCTGCCTCTTAGGCATAGGTGGTTTCTACTCTAAATCCTTCTTTTGAGCTGCCTAGAAGCTTGCAAGTGACAGCACAAAGGAGAAGGCTCATGTGGGCTCCAGAGGCCTTTCTGTCCCTGCATCTCTGCACCACTGTCAAGATGAATAAGCTCTTACAGTTCCATTCAGCTGGAAGACATGACAACATACTTCCCACCAACTTTTCAGGTCCCAAATGGAAAAATCAAAGGGGCTGCACTCTCTTCACAGAGAACTTAGCATTGGATTGTGATGTAAAGCTGTACTGTTCAGTCACAAATACAGATCTGTCCCATTTAAGGGCCTGAGAACTGAAGCAATAATGGCTTATGTTCAGACATTACGGAGAACTTTGTAGTCAGCATCTGAAATGTGATCATCCTGAGCTTTCCCTAGCACCTTTGCTGAGTCTTAACTCTCTTGATGAGGCTTCACAGATCGATGCTGCATTTTGCAGGGCTGCTCTTTGGTTTCAGTTTAGCTCAGGACTTCGATGACCCTTATTCAAATGATCTTAGTGGGACATTGCTTGACATCACCCTCACTGAGAGGGTATGCATTCTTTGATGGGAAGGAACTGAGAAGAAAATGTATATTCTGCCTGTTTCATTAAAGGATGAATTATATGAAAATAGGGTGACTTGAAGCATTTTTTCCTATGGATTCCATCAGGGATAAGAAAACAAAACCAGAAAGCTATTCCATGTTTGTACTCCACTGATTGCATGTAGGTATAGTCATATCTCGAAGAATAGCAGCTACTTGTAAGAAAACTGACTTTGTCTCACAAACAGAAGGCAGCATTAATAATGTTACAAAAAATCTTGCTGCACTCTCCCTATCTTCCTTTTTGAAATGTTCATGGTACTCAGACATAGGAAGGGTCTGCTACAGTGCAAGAGGTTATGTATCAAAAAACAGACACAGCATTTAGCGGTGCTTTTTTTTAAGAAAGAACTTGTGTTTCTTATCATAGAGATTATAATTGGGTATAATACTGTTGGATTGTTGTATCAAATTGTGAACTTTGTCAGTCTTCTCTAATACACTGTTGATGCAATCTAACCAAATTACCGGGGGAATTTGTAGACAGCAGGATAAAGAGAACAAGTGCTGGAGGCTTGATTCCAGGATATCGCTTATAACAAGCCCCAAACTGTAATTAGTATCTGAAAAATCAGAGTGAGTTGATATATTTGAGATGTACATGCACCAAAGCCAGAGAGATGACCCCTCCTTAGATACTAAGTTTCAGAGTATTTGAAGGAAAGAGGCTGTGCAGCACTGGAATGCTGCCTTTTGCCTCATTATTCAGTTAAGATGTCTGCACTTCATACCACCCAGTGGTACAGAGATACCCAAGCTGTTGAAATGATCCAAAAGCGTATATGGTTGGCCATATAACTATCATAGCAATTTTGCTTCTTGGAAAGGATAAATTAGTTTATGCAGAGCTCCGTGCTTTGCAGCTAGACTGGAGCCCACATTAATGTATTCAGCCCTGTGCTATTCTCCAACTTCCAGTGTAGATGTTCCTTTTATTTCACAGGGGTTTGAGTAAATCCACTTCTATATTTAAACATCCCAAGAGACAATAGCTTACCTTTTCAGAGAAACCACTCATAGCAGTAATTGCCACTGTACTTATTGTTTGAAAGACCCGCTAAATCTGTTGTGGACTTTGTGAATAGTTCAGGGAAAACATTCCAATTCTATTTTTAGCAGCTTCTATAAGGAGTGTTTCTTCCTACTTTGTTTTATGTGCCCTGACAACTACACAGCATATTAAAAGGAACAAACAAGTCCCAGGCAGTATTTACGTGGCTCTTATGAACTAAAATGTAATCTTCACTTTGCATCTCTTTATGTGAACCATTTTGCTTAGCAGCTTGAATTTCTCCACAATAGTTGCAGTGCTGTTACCCTTTTGTTGCATACTCGTGCAAGTATGGTAGCATATGCTATTTCTTTATTCTGGTGAGATAAATTTGATGCTGTGTAAGATGTCCTTATAGTAATATAAATGGAAGTTACACGGGTAGGAAGGAAGCTTCTTATGACTGATTAGCTATAACAGAGTGACTGTACCTCACTTTGTGTGTCTTGTAAAAAGATGAAATCTCCTACATTTTATTCTTTTGTTCTAGTTACTGCACACAGTCAAGAAAGACCTACGGCAGCAGTCACACCCATACAAGCACAGAGTCCAACATGCCTTATTCCTGCAGCTGTGATCATTCCCCACCACTCTGTTGCCTCCCAGCAGCTCCAGCCCCAGCTTCCAAATACTGCTGCTTACGTCACAGCTGTGAATGTGAACCGCTCAACCATCCCACTGGCATGTGCAGCAGCTTCTTTGAATTCTCCCAACATTGCTGCTTCATCTTTGGAGGGAGATACTAGTGGAAGAACTGTAAACACGCACCCTGGAGCTCCTGCATCTCCAGACAGTGCTTTAGCAGCTGGTGGAAATGCTGCTGCCAGTAAAGCAGACAAGGATGGCAAGGTGGGTAGAGAATAAAATCATTCCCTTGAATTCTCCCGTTTTCATCATGCAGACTTTTAAGAGATCCATATTTTTTCTTACATTTGCTGAGTAGCACCATTGTAAGGTTTTTAAGACTGAACCTGAAACTCAGGCAGCCATTTTGTGACCACAGCTATGGGCAAATTTATTCTGGGCCATACAAGAGTAATTTAGGATGGGTAAAATACAGAGCAGACCTTGGAGAAGGGGTAAAATAGGGTAGCAGGTTCATGCCTTAAGCAGGAAAACCAAAAGGTGAATGGATGAAGTTCAGAAGACCTATTAGATTCACTGTTGGAATTTTTAGAATTTGAAGTATTTTGGTTTTCTTTACCTGCAGTCAGTTTTCTGAATACTTTAGGAAGTTGTATGGTTAGCAAATGTTACTGGTAAGTATCTGTAAACTAGAAAGCCTGTAATGGGGCGGGGGAGGGGGGGGAAGAAAAAAACCCCCATGAACTTGTGGGAACATAAAAAGTTCAGTCTGATAAAATAAACCTAGTATTTACTGAAAATCAGTTTTCTTTTAGGTTGCCTTCCTTCTAAGCAGACACACTGAGAGATCATGAAAAACACGTTACCAGCAATGTTTATTGGAGGGAAAAAAAGCAGCACATAACTGTCTTTTCTAAATGTTTATCAGTTGAGTCTGTAGTGATTCTACTTTCCTTCCTTCTATTTGAAGTATTTTCCTCTGTGTCTAAACTCATTCTCATTGTCCAACAAGCCATGTGATTATGTTATATATTGTAGGCAGAAACATTCTTCCAACTTTCTAACTGGTTTTGTTTTACAATTGTGGTGTAGTTAGATTTTTTTTTTTTTCTTCCTTTTGACAACCTTATTTACACCTCCAGTGTTTTAGGCTTTACCTTACTACTCTTCAGCCACATGCACTCCTTAATGAAGTTTATGAAACTTTTAATCATAGGCTGTACACTAATCTCACCCACTTTTTAATTACTTCTGTTGATTATTGTTGAATGGAGGTACTTAGAAATCTGTTTTAAAATTGCTTTAGCCATAGCCACTGAAATCAGACTGAGGTGCCCTTAGGCAGGGCTTTTAGAAAACTTATTTATAGTTTAAGGTTAAAGATGCTAACATATTTGGACTATGTTAGGGTTTTTTGAGTTTCTCTTTTTCTTTCCCACTTGCTAGTCAGTAGTTCTTTGCTGAACTAGCTTTAAGTTACTGGAGACTTGGAATAAGGACCAAGGATTTTTCATTCACAGTTCACCAATTCCACCACATCCCGAGCTATACTAAGAATCTCACATTGCTCATGCTTTTCTCTTTCTGTGGTTAAATAGCTTATTTTTGTCTCCAGGGCTTACAGTCTGGCACCTCTCATAAGCACTAAATTCACTCAGTCAAAGGGTTGGTAAGAAGATCACTGCCACACCCCTTTAAAAAACAGACAAGAAATACAAAAGCTACTTAAATAATTCTCTTCAGGGTAAGTAATAGTCTTCAGGGATTCCTGTCTGGACAAGCAAAAAGAATGTTTACAATTCTTCCCTCTAGCAGAGCAGCAAAACACAATACATTCCCCTTGTGGCAAATTTCTGTTAAATCATGAAGGTCTTCCCTTACTGAGGGAGGATAAATAAAAGACACTTATCTAAACAGCAGCCTCCAGGGCAGACTTTTCTCCCTCCTTGGTTTGAAATGACTCTTTATGCCTTCCTAGAAACTTCCATGTTAACGAAAAGTTTTACTACTTAGATTCCCATTATGGGAATCTAAATCCTTACTCCTTTTTCTAGAGAACCTTTTTTTGGGCCAGTGCCATTGGCTTTTAAGGTAAGCTTTAACTTAACTAACTAAGCGAAAGGACTTAGCCGGTTTATGGTCTTAAACGACTTACTGTTTTTCTCTTTAGAATTCTAATAATCATCTTTCTCTTTTATAATTTTCATAAATATCTTTTGTGATTTGTACAATTTCAAATACCTCCTCATAATTTACCAAGTTCTCTCTGACTGTGATGGCATCTATCAGAAGAAAGCGTTCAATGCTTCACAGGAGACTTTTGTTCTAAAATGAGGCACTGCTTTTGGTTTACAGAAAGAAAAAAAAGGTTTGCTGAAACTGCTTTCTGGAGCATCCACTAAACGCAAGCCCCGATTGTCACCTCCAGCATCACCAACGCTGGAGGCTGAGCAGGCAGCTGCAGAGTTAGCCCTGCAAGGTGCAGTTGGGCCAGAGCTTCCATCAACAGGTGGTCACAGCAAAGCTGGATCCTGTCCCACCGACAGTGAGGTCTCTGGGCTGGCACAGGAGCCACTGCATCGGAAAACAAGTTCCCTGGATTCCTCTATTCCAATAGCGCCGCCACCTCGGCAGCCTTGCTCATCCCTGGGTCCGGTCCTGAATGAATCCAGGCCTCTTGTCTGTGAAAGGTAAATTATCCTATGCAGCTAGACTCCGGCAAACCAAGGAGAAAAATCTACTCTCTGACTCTCGCAGTGTGTATTAGAACTGCTTCAAAATGCTGAGATTTTATAGCAAGATGAAACTTACTGTTTTAACAATGCTTTATATGCTTATCAACCAACACTCATGTTTGTTTACTTTTTGTGTTACTTTGAGGTTTTGGGATGAATAGACACTGAAATACGGTGATCACAGGTTTGATAGGAGAACTGAGGTAGATAAAATAGGCCTTATATTTGGCAAAACATGAACATGTTATATTCTTACATTTATGAATATCAGGTTAGTCCTTTAAGGTTATTAGAAGTGCATAACTGCCAACCTAAATATATGGTGAATGAGATCCTTATCGACGACTACGCTTAAATATGTGATTTCTTGAGCTGCTGCAAAGGTACTTTTACTACCCGAATGCCCCGTTACAGGTGAGCCTGTGAAAAACCCATAGTTGTCTGGACTCTGACACTGCCAGGCAGTTGCTTTAAAGTTCTGTCACTTTTCTTTTGTGTCCACCTACTATTTTCAAATTTCCAAGTCCTCGCTGTATTGCACGGACTGTGAAAGAAGCGGCGGTTTTCTGACTGCTGTCTCTTTTTATTACTCCTGGTAGTAGACAAGCAGTAGGAAGAGTGTCATAGGACTTCTTTGCATTAGCTTCAGGATTGTGTGGTGTACAGAAAAAAAAAAAAAGAAAAGAGTTGCAATGTTAACAGCTCTAGGACTGAACTGATTCATGCTGAATATTGTAGACTTTGTTCTGATACTACTAACTCATGGTGTGTGGGCATACTGTTGTACTTCCAGAGGCCCATTGATCGTAAGCTGTATCCCTGTAGTAAGAGCCAAACAGTATGTAAGTTTCTACTTTGTCTTTTCTTTTACATCTGTGATACCTTTATTTTTTTAAAAGGTTATTACTGTTTCTGTGCAATTTCCTTGCAGGAAATTTCTGTTTCATACTGGATTTCTGAAGTAGATTTACACTTAAAGATGGAAAATAAAATCTGAAAGACTTTTCTTTAAGAATAACATAATTTATTTTCACATTATCTTAGGTCTCTTTGGCACTGTAATATGTTTTTATACTTTGAATGTGAAAATAATATCAAATTCATTCTGGCATGACCAGTGGCTATTTGTGTAAAGCTATTTGCATCCTCACAAAAAGTAGTTTTTTCATTTCCATGATGGAAATTTTTTTCTCAGAACTACTTACAGAAAATGGTGCTGTAAATTTTTATTGATCTTATAATAACATAAACTCAAACTTTTTTTTTTAATATATCTCTGTATCCTTACTATTATTTAAGTGGTAATTGCTACCAAAGAAGTGCTACCACAAGATTATTCTCCCTGGTAGTCATGCATAATTGTTACATTTTGGTCAGTGTATTTAAACAGAATTTCATTTGGGTTCCCTTTGTCCTCTTCAGGGCAGGGTTAATGTTTTTCCTGCTGATGTGCTCTTGTCACGTTTCCATTTCCTTTAGGCCAAATTGCTTAAAGCGTGTTGGTTAATAATACTTAAATATTTTCAAAGTTATTTATAAGCGTTGATTAATCTTCATGAGTCTGGAAGAAGGGATGGGTAAGAAACATACTGATGATGCAGTAGTATCTTCAGTGAAAATTTGGGGTTGAGGAGGAAAATACTCATGAGGATAAGCTCAACAAAAAGCTGAATAACAGAGAAATCTCCTGCTAAGATTATTCTGCTCTTGCATATCACAATTTCAATCACAGGCTACAATCGAAGAAGCAGTACTGTTTCTATTCTGGCTTTGGCTTTGCAGTATAATTGTTAGTGTTCAAGTTTTATTTTCAAAGGTGACTAGAGAGAGGATTTAGGAGTCAGGTTCTGATGATTATTCTGTATGAATTAGGAGCAAAAGTAGGTTGCTGAACTCTGGAAAGCACGTGAAAATGTTCCTGTTTTGGATACAGAGTTTTCCCCGAACTTCTTGCTTCCCTTAAGATGCAATATCAAATTTTAACTCCAATCCCACTGTTTCTTTATGCACTAGAACTGCAAGTTGTCCTAGAGTATGTCTTTCCTGTTCTACAGAAAATTGGAAGTAAAAATTGTGAACTTGTCTCCTATCATACAGAATAAATGGATGGGCATTTGATTTGTTGGATAGCAAACAAGCTCTTTGTGATACAGATTTGCAGATGGATACTTAATACCAGTGGCCATTTCACTAAAGGAAGGGAAGGTGATTACATTCCCTTCCATCTCTACTATTGCAGGTCTTCTCTGTATTTCCAATTCCTATATTCACTCTTCTGTGAACTAGGTCAGTTGCTCACTGTGGTCCATGGTCTTTCATATGTTCCTTGTATAGAAGGAGCAGAGAAGTTAAATGGAAATTTCAGCTAAGCCTTGCTTCCAGTTTGTAGCAGTTTGGAGAATTCCTGTCACCTGAGATTTTGCAGTGGTATTCGGTCATTTCTTCTGATTCTTTAGCCAAGACACAAGTTGTCTTGGGGTTTTGTGATTTCTTGTGTTGATGCAGTGCTGACAAGGCCAAGGATCACTGTCTTTCACTATGAAGATAGACCCAACACCCTGCAATTCCCAGAGGGAGCTATGTTATGCTGTGAATACACAATAATTTGGTTATCTGAGGGGCTTAGTTTTTTCCATGACAAGGGATAAAAGAATATTTCAAGCTCTTTTTATGAGCTTTCTCTTTTAGAGGGAAACATTGATTAAATAGCCTTAAGTTTTACAGTAAATATACAGCACTATAATAATAAACTTCCCAGCACCCCTCAAGGGTGTTGAAGACCTGAAGTTGAACCTAAATACACATCACTGCATATCCTAAGCTATAATAG
>VYZV01032119.1:66076-98313 GCA_013401275.1 Pandion haliaetus | reverse complement strand
GGTGGGGGGGTGGGGGGAGTGATAGAATGGCTTTGGTGGGCACCTGGCGCCCAGCCAAGGTCAACCTACCACGCCAGATATTTAAGGAAACAAAATCTATCTGCTGAGGAGGCTATGGAGCCTCTATCCTTGGAGATACTCAATACTTGACACAGTTCTCAGCATCTGCTATAGGAGACCCTGCTTGAGTGCTTGGGTTGGAGTAGAGACCTCAGGGGGTGTCTGCCAATCTTGTTGATTTTGTTGATTGCACTCATCAATATGAGAAGCCCTTTCATGATTTTGAAGTAATTGTTTTTAAGAGAGCTGGAAGGAAACTTTCTCCTATCTTTGGATACCTGTTTAATTAAGAAGACAATGATACCCTAACTCAGATCTTTCCCAAGGAAGAGTGCTGCCACCTGTGGTCGTCTCTGAAATACGGAAACAACAGATGTTGCATGAAATATTTACTATATGTGGAGAAAGAAGTTAGGTTTTAATGCAATGATTTTATTTCCCTTTTATTTACTCTGTTTTTCTTATAAATGCATTCCCAGATTTTTTCCCGACTTTTTCTTGGAATTTAATCCTAATAGACAAGACAAAACCCAGCATTTGCTTTGAATATCTTCAGTGTGGGAGATTCAGGACCTGAGTTCTTCACACAAAATAACTAGTTGTTTCAACATTACAGCAGCAAAACTGGAGTCCAGTATTCCAGGAGAAGTTCCAGAGCAGGGTAGAGCAAATGATGTAGTCCTCACAAAGACCTTTCTTCTGAGAGTGAATTTTGTATTGATGTATCTTACCTTCCACAAATGCTGTCATTAGGTCAGAAATACTCATTTCTACATTTTAGCAAGTGTAACTCTCAGTCTTAAAAACACAAGTATCTAAAAAGAATGTTTAAATAAGCTCATGCAAGGTTGGGTGTGGACAACACTTAAAGTAAAACAGAGGGGATTACTTCAGGAAGAGAGAAGGCTCATGAGGGACTAAGAATCATAGAGAAGGATAGAAAAGGTCATTCATTGACTATACTGTTATCTCCCTCGTGTCACCTGAATTGCTGAATACTAAACCACTACTCTTTTTTTTCCACTAGTCATAAAACACTCACAACACAACAACAACAGTTGTTGTGGACAGTGTCCACAGCAACTCCATGTTACATGTGTCAAAGTCATGGACCAGTTGCTTCTTTTGCATCACAAATCAGAGGGAATTATTCATCGTCTTGCAATCGAGAACTCGAATTCATTTCAACCGTAGTAATGAGATGAAAGAGATTTTATGATAACTTTGGAGATGTTAGTTTTAAGCATCTGCGCCAACACATCTGAATAAGAATTGCATCATGTTGGCCTTTTCTTGGAGTGGTCTGAAGACCAAATGGTTCTTGCACAAATGTTCACAGGAAACAAAAAGACTGTGAAGATGAAAACAAGCTCATTGTAATGACTATTTTTAAATACCTTCTTTTCCAGATTAGACTATTTTAAAGGAAATTAAAGCTAGAGCTGTATGGTATATTTAATAAGAGATTATCTGTGCCTGTGTTCTTCTAAGCATGCACGTTCCTGCTAGAAACCTGAACAAAACTGTTGCTTACAAAGGTCATTTTTCAAGACCACACTTGAGAAGGGAAACTGTTTTCTTTGCAAATGGAGAACTGCAATTGAAAACTTTTTAATACACTTTTGTTTTCTTTGAACTCTGCTGAATTTTTATGATGAAAGTTAAGGATTTGGTGACAAGAAAGAGTAAATCATAGCTTTAAGTAAGCTGAGATGTGTAGCCATGAATTCAATGTATTTGTATGAAGGGATGTGAACTAAAGTGAAAAAGAATTACAGTGGCTGATGAACTGAAGGAGCCGGGTAATTCACAGAGGGAACCTGGGCAAGCGAGCAAGGACAGACTGGGAAATGAGGCAGAAAGAACAGAGTTATTCAAAGTAAACTGGGATCAAATTGCAAGTGTTGGATTAGCTAACATAGAAGCATGGAACTGGGGCAAGTTATTCCAGAGGGTGGGGGAAAAAGTTGTCATGCAGTAGGGCACAGGAATTTGTGTTTTGTCTGTATTTCGAAAGACAGTGGTAAGTAAGAAGAGATCGCAAGGACTGTTTTCAGTAAAATATTACTGTTAAGAGGAAAATACAGTTAGGAAAAGTCCAATATTCCTAGAAATTCTTAAAAAGATTAAGCTTCACAAAAACTTGCCAACAGGAGTAGCAGTACCCTCATTTCTATAATAAGTTCTGAAGTTAAGTGAGTTAACCATGGTTTTGGAATTTGTCACTGAAGTTTTGCACTGCTTTATCTCAAATGTCCTTCAGCAGATAAAGAACACTGATAGCAATAATGGCACTGTCATTTCACATCCAGACCTGCAAGTGTGATAACAAAAATTCAGCTAAAAAAGGAACTCACCTTATTAAGCTGTAGCATTTTCTGTAAAGATTCAGATATATCAATTCTGCCTTTAATATTAGCTTGATCTTACTACAAACAGAATGTGAGGATTGAGGAATTTCCAATTTTCATTATCAGCTTTTCATTTCCCATGTACAATAGATCAAGCCTGGTAGTTGGAAAGAAGCAAGATATGCAAGTTTTGTAACTAGTGTTGTCACAGTCTGGGTGTAGGACCTTCACAAATAGGGCATTTGTTCCCCTTTATCGCTGTTTGCTGTGTTACATTTGGCCTGCTTGACTATTGCTGCAGCAGAAATGTTATTATCCATTCCATTTGCAAGTATATCTGTATAATATTATGCTGTGTTGTATTATAACCTTTTCTTTTTACGGAAGTAAGGGTTGAGCCTTACTTGGTCTGATTGTTAGGATGTCTTTTGGGATGACCTACAACCACTGCAATTTTTGGGTAGCTTTTAGATTTCTCTGAAGTGAGTGACATATCTTGTTTTGGAAATTACTGCACGAGCTAAAGAAATAACCACTTTCAACTATTTATTACTGTGTATCTGCAGAGATTATTTATCCTAATTTCTGCCACTTGTAAATTTATCAGTCAATTCTGAACTACATTAGAGAGATAAACAGGGTTATTTTTAAAAAGTCAGTGAAGGTAAGTTGAACAATGAACTTTTCTTGAGGCATACTGGGAAGCACACATCAGTCCTGAGGTCTTGGTGTTTGCCATCCAGTGAAAAAACAGAAGCCTGTTAAGGTAGTACTGTTGTCAGATAGTATAGTCAGATTAGGACAATGACATCTGCTGTAATGATTGCTGGTTTGATCCTATAAATTACACTGATCTTTCCTCATCCTCTTTAGGGTAGCCCATTGAAGGGTAGATACTTGGCCTATTTTTAATCTCAGGACACAAAGTATATGCTAAATGGTGGCCACTGATAGAGACTGGCTCAGGAGGGCATTTTGTGGGGGAGCACAATGCACTATGACTACTATCCTGCAGCTGAAATGAAAACGAAGACAACTCAAAAACTGTAGTGCAATGGAGACAGGTATAACCTCTTTATAAAAAATTCAGGAATAGCTGCACCAATAAGCACATTCCCCTCAAAGGTTTTGAAAACCTGTTTATCTAGTGTAAAATAATCTAAACCAGCATTAATCTAACTATGTTGAGATGAGAGTATTTTGGATCCTTCTATTCTCCTTATATATTATAAGGAGAAAACCCTTATTTCATGAGACAGAAACGCCTTCTATTGCCTTTCACCTGCAGAAGGTTTATTCATTATGAATAATTTATAGTGTTATTTTATTATTCTCCTGGGAAAGACATGGGTCTTGCATTTTGCCCTGTACATGATGGTGTTTATAGCAATTCTTAAAGAGGGAGCAATCTGAAAGGAATCTGTTTTCCACCCCAAAAACTTCACATTCATCATTTGGTCACTCCAGATCTCAAATAGGGGAATAGCAGAAATATAGCTGATGTGGAAACCCTTGGCTATAGAGAAAATAAAGATTTCATATTTTTAAAGCCTTCCAGTTCTGTGCTGTAACATTTATTCAAATACTTCTGGAATCCATATTTTTAAAGGAATAATCAGTGCATTGAATATATACGATATGTGAGGAAAACGACAAAAAAATGAAAATAGTAAGAAATAGTATTCTCCAGTTTTGAAATAGGATTTAAACAGTTTCAGCTATTAGAGGTTTCATTTGTTTAATAGTCTGAAGTTTAGGAGGGGTTTTATAGATTTTTTGTAGGGGTTTTGGTTTTGGAGCTTCTGGGGGATTTTTTTATTAATTTAAGGGTAAATAAATAGTACTATTCCAGCAAATATAGTCTGATGTATTCCATACAAGCTGGACTTGCTAAACACAGTGTTCTTGCAGTCTTTATGTTAGTATTCCCACAAGAGAAGCAGAATGCCTCAACTTGTTGTCGCCTGTGATTTCAAGATGTCTGTGAGCAAAATGATCTGAGGTTGTCCAGAAAATCAAATTCCTCTAAACATAATCTTAAATAGTTACTCTTATGCTCTTTCAAAAATGAAAAAAATGGTCTTCTAAGCAGAACAGTAAACATGGTATAGTGTAATAATATTCACCACATTCAAGCTTTACTGGGGTATTAGAATTAATAATAGAAATGCTTTAAATATCTCTGCATCTGATACTGTTTTCTGAAAGGAAAACAGATCAGTATTGTTATTTGATAAAAACATCATGGCAGGTCTGTAATTGGAGAATTGAATCACCAGAAATTCTCTTCAGATGAAGATGTCAGCCAACACATGAAATCTGGGTTACAATGTGTATGGATGAGACAAAGTTTCTACCATTTACAACCACAGAGAACTACAAATTGTAAGTAGATTCAAGGTAATTATTCTGAATGAAAGTAAAAAGAAAAAAAAAAACCTGCATAATGGAGGATTTTTAGTGATTCTGATGTTGTGATTTACATGGAACTAAAGACAAGAAAACTTCCTTAGATGAAATCAAGGAAGTTCAAAGCACTTCTGAAAAAATAAACATGCACAGCTTAAGACACAGCATAATTCCTGTTATGATAAATAGCAAAAATTTTTTAGTTAGAAAACAAACTTGGACAGTTTCATGTATTTTAAGTCAAAGGAAGTGCTGTAAAGAAACAATTCAGACTTATTGTGATTTCAAATGTGTAGATTTATTGATCACTTGTTAAATAAATGAAACAATTTACATATTAACACAAAATTGAATAAAATTATACATTTAATTAACAGCAAGAAAAATAGATCCATGCTAGCTTATAAAATGGTAAGCATTCTTTTGCTAGTGTTAACACTCACTTTTTAATTCAAGGTAATGTGCTCATTAGTGGAATAATTTAGATTTTTTCAAAATATGTGTGGTAGGTTGATCCTGGCTGGGTGCCAGGTGCCCATCAAAACTGCTCTATCAGTCCCCCTCCTCAGCTCTACCAGGGTTAGAAAATATAACAAAAGGCTTGTGGGTCAAGATAAGGACAGTTTAATAAAGAGAAAGCAAAGGACGTGCACATAAAAGCCAAGGAAAACAAATGATGTTATTCTCTACTTCTCATTGGCAGGTGATGTCTGGCCAATTCCTGGGAAGCAGGGCTTCAATACGCATAGTGGTTGTTTCGGAAGACGAAAAATGCCCCCCTCTTCCATCTCCCTTTACATAGCTTTTACAGCTGAGCAGATGTCATATGATACGGAATATCTGTTTGGTTAGTTTGGGTCAGCTGTTCTGTCTGTGTCCCCTCCCAACTTCTTGCCCAGCTCCAGCCTGCCATGGTGGGGGGAAATGTTGGGGAGACAGCCTTCATGCTGTGGGAGCATTACTCAGCAGTAGCCAAAACACTGGTGTTATCAACACTGTTCTAGCTACCAGTGCAGAGCACAGTGCTATGAGGTCTGCTATGGGAAGAATTAACTCCATCTTAGTCAGACCCAATACAATATGTTATATCAGTTGAGAAAGAACTTCATTTTTTGATAAGCTGTCATTCCCTACACACACACACACAGATATTTATGATTCATTCAAAGTTATAAAGTTATCCTGCAGACATTCATTATTAACATCATTGGTTCAGGTATTGAAGTACTATGTTCAACCACGATATCCATCATATTCACCCAGATGAAACACATATTAGCAAAATTAAAAGGCAAAAAAGAGGAAAAAATCTTTCATTAAACTGTAAAAAATTCCATTCAGCTTTCTTGTTGAAATGTCNGTGGGGTGTGGGGGAAGGTCAGCAGTTGACCTAAAACAGGCTGCTCACTTGTGGAGTTGATTGTGTACCATTTTGGAAGCTGGGCTATTCTCACTCATCAGGGAATGGAAATAGAGTTTCAGGCATTAAAGTCAAGCATTAAAGTGCCTTTCTTAAGGCTTATTTCATTGCTAACTCGACATACAAGTCAACCCCCAAAAGTTCAGGTAACAATTCCTATGGGCACTTCTAGATTTTATTTGCCAAGGAGAAGGAACACCATTCTTCTTCACCTTCTTATTTTTCCTCCTCTTCACAGCCTTTCTAAGCAGCCAAAACAGTCAGAGATTGAATGGCCCTACACCTTGAAAGTAGCTCAGTTGTGAAAGCACAGGAATAGATTTCTTCCCTTTTTATAGGCACCTGCTGTTACTTGTACCTGTGCTCAACAAAGACAGCAGTACCTGCAGGGAGTGGAGCTAGGAGATAAGTGATAGTTAAAAATAAATGTCCATAAATCATCCTTTTGGGTCTATTATTGCATGAAGAAGAGAAGAAAGTTTGCCACACATAAAATTATTTAGTGGAAGTCATGAGGGAAGGGAACAGTTTTCTGCCCTTCCATTCTGATTACCTAAAGGCTCAGATAGTTATGATAAATTTGTATGCTTATGCAAATTAAACCTTTTTTAGAGGTTCATTCACCACTAATTTTTCATTTGAAAAGCTTCTCAACACTCTGCTGAGCATAGTAATTGATAGCAGCAAAGTCTGATGACATAAGCTCAGTCTTTTAATTATTTCTCAGGGCAGAACTCAGCAGATATGTGGATTTGTGAGGTTTTGTGTATCTAACTTTTTTTATTTGAGTTTTATCATCTTTATCATTTGTGTAAATCCTTTATGTTAGTGAAAGTCCTGCTAAAAATATAAAAAAGAAATTAAAAAAATATTTATAAGCTCTCCTAAACATATCATTTTCTCATGTATCTTAAATGTTTAATGTTCCATTTCACATATGAAAATGTCATGATAATGTCATGCAATATAATTTTTATATACATGGCCCTTTGCAGATTGGTTATGTCTGCAGTAAGAGTGGCTAGAACTAGGTTGAATGGGGTATGGTTATTTTTGCTGGTTTACTTTTTATACTTCATTGAATATTTTATACACTTTTCAGATTGCCAGGAGAAAGAATAAATAAAGAACTGTACTGTTTTTTTAATCATCTTCTAAGAACTGATGTCAACATATCACAATTATTATTGTGTCAGCCCAACAGAACAAATTGTGTACTTTGAGATTCAAGTAACTCCCACACCAAAAAAAGAATAAAAAAGAAAAAAAAAAAAGAAAAAGAAAAATATTCAGGAATTATAGATATTATTGTTGCTTTTCTGTAAAATCAGTCTTCCCAGCAGCTGAGTGTCTCTTGTGGCCAGAACAATAGGAGTGGGAAGAAAAATGCTTTCTTCAATACCACCCCGTGCTTTTACTTATAATACAAACACCTCCTGTACTGTGCGCAGAATGGACACGAATTGACATATGGTTTGTCTGCATATTATGATGTGTTTTTCTGTCTCTGTGTAGAAATACATGCCCTCTACTTCTTAATCCTCCACAACAAATGAACCAGTAGTATGTATGATACAGGCAGATGATCAGTGGGAAAGAACACACCTCATCGATGGTGAGGAATTACCTGTCTTTCATTTTTCACAATGGAAGATTTCCTTAAAATGTAAAATGAGTGTTTTATTGAGTACTTTAAGAAAGGATGCATATTTCTTTAACAGATATTTTCAACATGTAAAGGGAAATTTAAATTTCTTGAAAGCTATACAAAGGTGGGAACAAAGATAACTTTGTAAGCAGCCCTGAACTATTTATCTTCTCACATAAGAGGTTACATTCTAATCCCAAGGTAAATGGTCTGACTTGACTGCAGTTGGGGCAGATTTACACCAGTTTAACTGAGATAAGATCTCTCCACATGTGCTTATCCCAGAAAAAAATGTCCTTTTTTTCTATTCATCCATCAAAACATTGATCTGCAGGAAAGATTGTGTTATAAAGTGGGGTGAGCAAACAGTTCTGAACTTCTCTATCAGTCTTATTGTGCATCATAGCAATTACTCTTGCTGTCAAGAGAAATAAAGTTTTATATCCTTTGAGTTTAAATGTGTCAAATGTAGTCCTCCAAAATATAATACAAGCTGCAGGCTCTAAAATACAGAATGCAGGCTATTCTATTTGCAGCCACCAGTGGGATGTGTAGGCATCTGACTTGCAAGCTGGTCTTTCACAGGAAGCAAGAAAATGGTATAAATATGCCACATATCCCTGCAGAAAGATGGATCTCAAGTTAGGGGTGAGAGAGTGCATAGTCTTTTGTGTGCTTTGGCCACATGCACAAAACAAGCAGGAGTGACAACCTACGTGATATTTTCCACTGTCAGGACTTGCACAGCTGCTTATTAAAGATGTGTTTTCCCTACAGTTAACTCTCACTGTTTAGATGGCTCCATTTACTTCAGGCTTTATTTTACAAGAATGATTTTGTGAATGTGAGTTGAAGCGCTTATGCCATTGGAAAAGTACTAAATATTTCCATATCCAACCTCTCTTTCTTACCTTGGAGCTGTCATTTTCCTCCAAGAAGGACAACATATGTCATAACATAGGCCAGCTGGGGCAGCAGAAATGCAATTCCTTCAGCATTTTCTTTTATTTCCATTCATTTTTATTTTACATTATTTTTTTTAGTTTCAACATAAAGAAAAAAGTTCTAAATATTAAGCTGGTGGTCAAAAGAGAGCATATTGAAAGAAAAAGTGAACATCTCTTGCTAGTTACCAGGAGCTTTAGTCTTTCAGTTTCTTTCTCTACAAGTGTGGTTTCATTGGAGCTCTGTTTTCCAGCTCCTAAGGCAGGGGCCTTCTTTAGCAGAGGTATACAGCTCAAGCTAGGAGGCCCTATCACACTTTGGTGGGTGGTGGGAAAGTAGTGGCAGCAGTCCCAGGTCCACAGAGGAGTAAGGAAAGGATTCAGCAATGTGCAAAACATTGCCCTTATTTTTATTTGAAACACATGCAGAGAAAGACTGAAGACTTTCCACTGGTAGCACTTCCATTTGTTTTCAGTCCATTCAAATGAGTCTTCCAGTGAACGTAGAGTTGGCATGCAGCAGTGACAAGCCTTGTAGTGATTTCTGCCACTGACTTACCACAGCAGTATGGTTATGCCACTTAACTTCTGCATTTATACTAAATGGAAATAACCATACCCATCAAGCTTGGTGAATTTTCTGAAGAAGAAATTTATTTTTGTTTTCAATGTGTTAGAAATCCTACAGTGAAAATAAAAGAACATAAAGGCATGCTCTTTTAGCTCAAAAACCACTTGGAAAACCTCACAGGGTTCAAGTAGTGCTTTGTGTCCGTGCATGTTTTCTTCATCACCTCTCTTCTTCCCACTTCTGCTAACAGCTTGAAGTAGAATGAGGAACAGTCTCCAAAGATAAGTGACAGATTTCACCTGAGATGCTTAAATTATGTAAACAACAGAATATACAAAAAGGAAAAAAGAAAGCCAGCAAAGTAATGGGCAAATCCAAGCTCAGTTAAACTTCATGCTCAGACCCTAATGATCTCATATATAACCTGTCTCCAGTTTGATGAGATACAAAATAATACTGTGTTTAGGTTTTGAAGAAAAGGACCTTTTCCTATTAAACCTTAATGTCATCTGTACTGTGGCAGAAGAAATAGTTTACGTATCTTGCCTGTCTTAGAGCTATTTCAAACAACAAGATCTTAGGCGTTTAATAACAAAGAAATTTTAGAGACATGCATTTAATAGGAAGTTAAAATTTCATTTTCCAAAACTGTTTTTTAATCATGATCATTGAAGTATTCATTAAATTTATAAAAGCTACTGATGGCTTATTATTGTTAAGGCATTAAGAAGTTGTTCAGAGAATAAACAGTTCTGAAACAGTATAGGAGCATATAAAGAATACTGCATGGGCTAATAAGGATTTAGTGAAAATTAGGAGAGGGAGCAAACTATTATTGCTGTCCAAATTCTAGTCTCCTACATGCTTTTGATTGTATTGTT
This sequence comes from Pandion haliaetus, assembly GCA_013401275.1. NCBI lineage: Eukaryota > Metazoa > Chordata > Aves > Accipitriformes > Pandionidae > Pandion > Pandion haliaetus. The sequence goes on along the minus strand of VYZV01032119.1, from coordinate 88,029 downwards.
GTTGTTTCACTAACATATGGCTTAAATCTGCAGTAAATATGCTTAGCAACTTGGTAAACATGGTGTTGATTAAGACTCTTAATTGAGTATATGTATATATATATCTGCTGTATCAGAACGGTATAATTAGGATCAAGATAGTCTTTATTTTTTGATGGGTTTCAGATTTTCTTCATCCTGTTTCTAATGCATTTGTTTCAGTGCAAAATATAATTAGCATTATTTCCTCAAAAAATGAAAAGAAAAAGCTCTCTGAAACACTGAGAGACCAAACTGGGGTGCAAACATCTTGATGAACATTTTTTATTAGTTGCATGTCCTTTTTTATCACAATCTTAACTTGCATGCAACACTGATTCCTTTCTTTGCCCCCAGGAAAAAAAACTGAGCAGAGATGTGGGAGGGCAGAGCAGAGTATATATCTGTACAACAGGGACAGCAGACAGCAACAAGTGGAACAGGAATTTCAGCTCCCAAGATCAAGGTTTAGATGACATATGAAAAATCAGTTTAACTTAATGAAGACATAAACCATTATTTCCCTTTTATATTCCTGTACTCATTTTGGCTGGAACAGAGTTAATTTTCTTCATAGTGGCTCATATTGTGCTGTGTTTAGGATTTGTGACTCCCTGCAGGGAGTGAGTGAGCGGCTGTGTGGGGCTTAGCTGTCTAACAGGGTTAAACCAAAATAATTCCCAAAATAATACAGCATATTCTTTTTTCTTTCTTTCTTTTTTCCTTTTTTTTTCTTTCTTTTTCTTTCTGTAAAGCCGAGGATAACTAGTTCAAAGGGGAAATCTTGCTGCAGTTAATTGTTGCTCTCTTAGATCTCAAATACCAAATATGTTACTAGTGACTAGTCTAGGAAAAGGGTGAAGAAAGCAGGCAGCACTCGTGCCTGCTAGGCATGCAGAATTTCAAATGAGTGCTAGACCCTTCTTCAGTCAGCACAACCAATCTATGTATTAAACCCAGAGCTTTTTCTCTTTATTCAGGCCAGACCAGCAGTATTCAGATCAATGAATACTGACTGGATGTACAACTGACCTCCAAATTTTGGAAGGAGTTGGGACACAGAGACCTAGCAACTTGTCCAGCAGGCTCGCAGTGATATTCCTTGATCTTTCCAATCTAGAGAGTAGGAACAGTGTGCTGAGAAAGAAGTCTGGTGGTTAGGTTACGGATGCATAGAATTGTTTTCATTCCTTCTGAACTGAAGACCTGAAAAAAAAAGAGTTTGGAGGAGACAGATGCATGACATAGTTTGCCTTCTGTCCTACTTTTCTTATGGTGAAATGCACATTATGCTGTCACAAGTGCAGACAGACTTTGTTCGTAAATTTCAGAAGGACAAGAGAATAGAGCTGAGCTATATTCTCCTAAATGCCTGGTGCTTCATACACATATCCCACTTCTCAGTTAAATCCATACCAGCTTCTGGCAACAGATGTGATTACAGTCACACAGTAGTGTCTGAGCCTGCCATAATGTACTTTTACTCTCGATAAGACATATCGCTTTGAGCTCAGTCCCAGCTTAAACATATATTTCAACCACACTATGAGCCAGAGCAGTGTGACTCCTCCTTGGTGTAAGCAGAGAGAGCGTGGTTCTGCTTGCAAAAGTCTCATCTGGAATCACTGGGTAAGGCTAACCTCTGTATTTCAACTGGAATGGGGTCATACCTGCTACAGCAATTTCAGCACAGCCTAGCAGTCAGCAAAGTAGGAGTAATTAAATCTACTTGTTTCTCCTAGTTTGCCTTAGTCTGCTGAAACTGTTTGGATTCTCCCAAAGTGAAAACATTGACTGTCATTATGGAAGTCTACCACAGGCAGCATTCATGTTGCCTAAGCATGAGGTAACAATGTTTAATCCATAACACTTAGAAAATTCTCCTTTGTCTTGTAGTGACAAGGGACTTGCAAGTTACAAGCAAGCAAGGGCCTAGAAATCTGCTGGGTTCCTTATAAACACAGACTAAAGCCTAACTCTGCCTCTAAGTATGTCCTGAGCAAATCATGGACGACTCTATCTACTGCAGCATTAAATATAACATAACAGAGAGTTGCTGATTAAGCAATACCAAACAGTTTTCAGGAAGTGCATTCACCATAAGCACGACCTCAGGAAGTAACAGGAAAGCTTTTTTCCCCACAAGAACAGCCAGGCAGCAGAGCCAGGCCCAGGGAGGTGGTGCCAAGTTTTCCAGCCTTCATGGGATGAATTTCTGAGCAACTTGGTCTGACGACACAGCTGAGCCTTCTCTGGGCAGTGAGTCAGACGAGAGACCTCCTGAGTCCATGCCATCCCAAATTGTCCTGCGATGCTACAGTCCTGCATGGTTCTGCGATTCTGTGAAGACCTGTTTGCCTTATATCAGAGAAAAATCCATCCCACATTAAATATATCAGGTTGGTTTGTTTATCAGTCAGTTCACAACAGCATCAAAATGCAGTTCTCGTGAAATCCTGTCTGCAAAGGTTGATGTACTTTTGCTTGCCTTGCTTATCTCTGAACAAGCAAGAATCTGGCGTGAGGCAGAGGTTTCATAAATATCTGCATGTCACTCCTTCTCTGACTGTCTAAGATTACTAGTTTAAATTATGCTTTCTGTAGACATTTTTGAAACCATTTCATGAAAACTCTAATTTTTATTATTGTTAAAAATAAACCTGAAAAAGAGACTTGAGTGGGAGTGGTCACCAGTAGATTTAGTTGACATTTTTTGCATTACTATTTTCCACTGTTAGCAAAAAGCGACATATGTATTATGATAAGAGAGACCGGTTTTATTATCATCTGCATTTTATCTGTTAACAATGAGTTTCTACAATGTTGGGTTTATTGTAACTTAAATTCCCCACTGGCTATTCTGGAATTCAAATTTACAGAACCTAACCTTTCCAAGAGGTTTCTTACATAAACCTTTATCTCTAACAATCCACGTTTTTCTCCTTTGAGCTTGGGATAGAAGGAAAAGAGAAATTTTATTCGCTTGAAGGTTCTCCAAAAATATGATTCTCATAAAAGTATTTTAGAAAACTTTAAGTATCATTTTTATATTTAGATTCCCAAGTATCAAACATGTCTCTCAAGTAAATCACCCCAAAATATAACACAAGTTTTCATTACAGTGTGTTTTACAACCAAGTTACTTAAGTGGCCCATATTGATCATCCCATTTGAAAGCATATTAATATTATGGAAGGCATGATTTATGGAAATAAATTTAAGAGAAAGTTGATTTACAATATCTTTGTACACAAATTGCCTAGAAATTTTCTGCTAATAGTATTTAATGGAAAGGTCATTTTGCAAATTTAAAATAATGAACAGAAGATATAAAAATTCTGAAACTTCATTTGTCATTTAACAAAAAATCTTAACATAACTAAAACATATTGTTTTATTCCAGTGTGACTCTGGTGTTGCTAGGATATAACAGCTTGAACATTCCAACTAATTTGATTCAACTGAATTACATGTTTTAATCACTGAGTCACTGTGACAATAAACTTCATGTATATCTATAATAGTATACTGCATTTATTCCTGAATACTTATGGACATCTCCAACTTTAAACATGACTAGAAAAATGCTGTCCTATTTATCTCAGTATTCTCTCTTTGTGTTATGGTGATAAGGCTGCCTTACAGAACTTATGGAATGGTGTAGCTATCAGTCAACTGTTAATGCTTGAGAGTCAATAGATTGGTAATGATTTTTGTAGGTCTGGATTTAGCCATCTTGCAGATTTTGTGTTTGTGAAGTATTCTAAATCACTGAGAGCCTAGACTATATCCTACCGTGATTTAAATCAAGATCTGAGAATGTCTTATTCATTTCCTGTGTAAAAGCACACAGTGTATTGTTTCTTAATATTGATAAAGTCTGCGAATATATAGGAATAATGACCAAATTAATTCTATTTATCTTTCCTCTGCTTCCTATATAAATCACAGTATCTGTTTTGTTATTCTATCCTCAGAGAAGAAACAATCCCTTTCATTTTATGTACCTCTCTTCCCTTTTATATTGCAGCATTTGTGGTCAACCACAGCTCCCTCATCACTTAGCAGAAAGCTGTGCTGCTGGAGGAGAGTCCAATCCCTTAAGATGGGAAATGGAGGGTGTCAACAGTTTAAAGGAAACTGACAACACAAGATCAGCTTGCCCTTTTTCTTTCCTGCCTAGAAATATTTTCACGGTCATTTTTTCAGGAATCTTTTTGCTTTTTGTTCTGTTACTATTGCATATTTTGACAGAAAGCAAGCATTTGGATCACATGGAGATAGTCTCTGTCACATGGAAGGGTACACAACCTCATGAACCCTGGACCCTTTCAAAAAACTGGCCACCACTTAATGTGACAAAACTGCAGCAGGACAATCAATACATTCCCAAGCCTGAATCAAGCAAGGTCTATGTGGCCTAGGAAAACACAGGGTTTAAACAGTCACAGTGCCCTTACCTCTTTCCATTTATTGCCGTTCTTTGAGTGATTGAAAGCCTCACTGCCTGTCATCCAAGCTCTTCCCCCCTGAATAAAGAATAGTAGCAAGAAAGATTTTTAGAATGTAACTATAGAGACAGAGGACATTTAGTGAACAGAAAGAAATAGCTGAAACCATCAATTAAATAATTATCTGTGAATTATTTTCTCATCTGCAACCCAAACCAATCTGTTCCTGCTGATAGTCCTGATGCCACCACATCTGCTAATTCAAGCACTGCTGCTTTGACATCTACATATCAGTGTCATTTACTAGTGATGGATTCTATTATGTTCCTCCTACAGACCCTTATTTATCATTTATTTCCTACACCAAGATCATAACTGGAAGAGGAGCTGAACTGATTTGATAGAATTCTATGGGGTGGGCCTGTAATCAGTGAAAATCTTTTGGTACTGATACAATGAAATATCAAGGAGGTATTTGGTAGGTATCAGTAAAGTCTAGAAGCAATATAATTTCTATTCTAAGTTAGATGTCTCATTTTTAAAGCAATAACCTTTTTACATCATTTCATGCATGTCATTTGAGTTAAAATATATCCAGTAAAACTTCTAGAATTTTTATAGGAAGATTGCAACAGAATTAGTCAAAAAGAGACTTCCCATAGAAAACCTTGACTCTAAGCCTTTGCTCAAATGCTTCCTTCTAAAATAATTCAATTAACTGAGGGCAAAAGTTTTCAGTGCAAAGTATATTGATTTATGAAAGCTTTCTGGAGTCTCTAAGATACCCAGAGGTTCCTAATCTCATGTTTTAGTTCTTCTCTCTACTTTAAGGATTTCAGCTGAGCTACACCTTTTAGGATGAATCTCAGTTTCACCTACAGTGAGAGTCATTTGCCTCATAAAAATGTTGAGGGAATTGCAAGGAAAAATTGGGACCAAAAAGTTTCCTTGATGTATGGCAACATTTGTATGCAGCATATCTATAATTTAATACTCATTTGGGCCACAAAGTTTAATGAAGCCTTACAGGTTTGAGAAAATCAAACATGGCTTCTATTAAGTTGAAGGGTTTGCTATAACCAGTATTATATAACCAACATAATATAATCAATAAAAATTTGGCTAATAAGGAATTGCAAATTCTAGTGTAATGATATTACCGTACTGAAGGAAGGTGTCATGAAAGGAATTTTTTTAGCCAGTCAGAATTTTATACTAATATATTTCTCCAATAGAACAACAATGCTTACAAAACCAATATGTACACTTGGCACAATAAAATATAAAAAGTATGTTTTAGAGGACTTGATTGTACTTCTCTTCAGGGTCATGCCTGTGTTAATTATGCCATCCTGTTTCTGCCACATTGTCTTATAACAAACAGTGAACAACTGCTTTCTTCTTCTTTTTATAAAAGTTATTACATTTAAACCTGGCTTTCGATTAAGAAAGTCTGAAATTCCATATGTTTTAGCATGACTGATTAGAAATTTTTCTAAAAAAAGACCTCAAAAATCTTAGACTGATGCCCACTGGAGCAGCTAGCTGTGGTGATGAAGGAATTCACATTGAATTTAACCATTAATCCCATGAACCAATACATCCATTCACTACTTAATAAAGTTTGAATTTTTGAAGTTATGTGAACCAAATTGGCTTTTATTTTTGGTTTTTAATTTCGAGTTTTCAAAATGTCAGTTTTATTTCAATATAAATGGAACAAAATTCTGCTATCTGTGATCTTCATGAAGCAGCACCAAAGATAAAAAAAGGCTTCTAAAGTTCTAATTAGGACTATATTTAAGTTATTTTTCGCAGGGAAAAAAGCTTAATGCATTTTTAAAAAATGAGAGGTGTTGCTACAAACGCTAAAGAAAAAAAAAGCTTCTACCATTCCCAGGTTTTTGTCTGTTTTTTAAACCAATTAATTTCATATTTCTTAGGAATGTCAAGTACATACAGTGCAGAAATAACAGTACTGTCCTTTTGACTGTGTGAGGAAGTAACCAACAGAAAGCGCTAAATGATCCTGCCCCAATGCTGGGCACTGGTGAGACCACTCCTAGTGTGCTGTCCCAAGATGTGGGCTCTTGGGTGCACTGCAGACCTTCATGTACAGCTGTGTGTTCAGCAGAGGGTCCATGTGACAGTCATTGTTGGAGCACAGGATGCACAAGGGTAAGCAGAAGGTACTGGGCTGGCTCAGGCTGGGGAAGAGTATAGGAAGGGGAGACCTCACTGCTTTCTCTAATTACATGGTTGGAAGGTGTAGGCAATTTTGGGAGTGTGTGGAGCAGCTGCACTTACTCAGAAGTGCATGGTGGAAGGGTGAAAAGCAACAGCTACAAGCTAAACTATGGGAAATTCTGTCTCAAAAGCCCTTACCACGGTCACAGTGATCAAACAGGGGCCCAGAAAGATTCTGAGACATCAATCCTTGGAGGTGACCAGGATTAAACTGGTTATGACACTGAGAAACCTGGTCTAACTAGCCTTGCTTTGAGCAGCAGATTGGACCTGATGAACCCCAGAGGTCCTTTCCAACCTACCTAATGCTGTGATTCAATAATTAGTGGTCAAGTAACATGTGCATTTTGCAGTTATCCATGCAAGTGGAATACATCCCATTTTTCTTCTTTTTCTTCCTATGTGGATGAGAAACAAGTGTAGCTCAGTGTTTTTGTTTGTACACAGATTAAAATATTATACCAACATCAAAAGCATCCTTCTCTATGCAACTGCCACCTTGACTATTGTTATGTGTTTGTGTGGCGCGGTTTTCTTTGGTAGTGGGGGAGGGGGCTGCAGAGGCGGCTCCTTTAAGAAGCTGCTGGAAGCTTCCCTGGTGCCAAAGAGCCGGACCCACCGCTGCAGCCCAGACAGGGAGTGATGGTGGCAGCGCCTCTGGGAGAACAGATTTAAGAAGGGGAACTGGCAGTGTGGGGGTGGGGAAATGTGAGAGGAACACCTCTGCCTATCCTGAGGTCAGTGAAGAAGGAGGGGGAGGAGGGGCGCCTGAGGAGGCTGATGGCCCTGCAGCCCGTGGTGAGATGGCAGGCTGTCCCCCTGCAGCCCATGGAGGCCCATGGTGGAGCAGAGGTTCCCGAAGATGGTGGTAACTCCATGGTAAAAACCACGCTGGAGCAGTGTGTGACTGGAGAGCAGCCCGCAGAAAGGACCCGCGCCAGGGAAGTTTGTGAGGAACTGCAGCCCACGGAAAGGACCCACATTGGAGAAGTTGGTGAAGGACTGTATCCCGTGGGAGGGACCCCACGGTGGAGCAGGGGACGAGTGAGGAGTTTTCCTCCTGAGGAGGAAGGAGCGGCAGAGACAATATGTGGCGAGCTGACCTCAACCCCCATCCCCTGTTCCCCTGCGCCGCCAGGGGGAAGGAGGTAGAAAGCACCGGGAATGGAGCTGAGCTGGGAAGGTGGGAGGGTTGGGGGGAGGTGTTCTGATATTTGCTTTCCCTTCCCAATACCCTTGTGTGGGTTTTTTTTATTTGATTTGTAATAAGTGGATTTTGTTTCTTCCCCAAGTTGAGCCTGTCTTTTGCCCATGACCATAAGTGGGGAGTGATCCCTCCCAGTCCTTGTCTCGACCCACGAGCCTGCCTTTGGATTTTCTCCTCATCCCAACGTGGCCAGGCGAGGGGTTGGGGGGTGAGTGAGCAGCTTCATGGTGCTTTACCGACTGAGCTGAAACCACGACAACTATTTACCCCAGAAACTACCAGCTGAGTTTAAAGTAGTAATTTGATTATCAGTGAGCACTATAATTTCTTTCTCCAGCATAGCACAGTCCCTAGTATAATCGTTCACAGAGGTGCTAAGAACTTATTTAGGACATTAAGACTATGTCTTAGTAATTCAGATCTTTCCTGAACTATGTCAGATATTCAGATATTAGAAGATAAACTTATCTTGCTGAGGCTATAGGCCACACTAATAAGAGCAGATTTAACACCTTCATCACTTCTCCTTTTACACCAGGAATTACTTTTTAATAAATCAATTGTGAGAGACTGAAAGGGTTAATGTCTCAAACATTGTGGTGGGGTAAGTTCCGCTTAACAAACCTCAGGTGAAGAAGCTGACCAGCACACAACATTATCAACAGGGCGCCGAGGCCATGCCATGCCGGAGGGTGCACAGTTCCCTGTTCTGATATGTTGAGCGGGGCTGCTCACCATATATGGCCAAAGATCAAACAATAGTCATGCCTGCAGGGCAGGAGAAGTTACTCCCCAAATGATGTCCAAGCCCATTTCCTGAAGGTTCTGGAAGCACAAACTGCGCATGACACCTAATTAGTGAATGAGTTCAAGTACCTACCTGAAGGAGGAGCAAAGAGATGATAAAAGGTCATGAATTGAAGCCTCATGGGTGCCCACCCTCCAGAACTGGACCCAGGACTGGGGAAATCTTTCTCTTTTCTCTTTTCTTTCTGTCTCTCTTTTTTTTCCTGTAATCCCTACACCTCATCCCTTTAGACATAAAACCTTTGACTAAGTCTGGGACTAGGAGTGGATCCAGATGCTCCTAGGCTCCTCCCTGAGGGGGAGTCTAGAAAGCAAGGGGGTCCACTTGGAACCTTGTGACTCAACGGGAGGGCTCCCCTTATTTTCTTCCCTGAATTGATATATATACGGTTAGCACATGTTACACAGTTTACTGAGGTAGTTTCATGCCAATTCCTTTTGTGAGAAACCCAGCCACCTACTGTTACACCTTCCAAGTTCAGGTTGTTTCTGCCATAAATAAAATATTCAACTGATGGTTTGGTGTCGCTTCACCTTAATTTAGCTCAAGGGAATTCCAAACTCACTATGCCCCCTCCCTGGTCTGTCCAGCATGGGTTGTGACATCAATGTTGTCTTTTCTCTCCTTATTAAAGGTTAGGAGTTTACCAAATTATAATGCCAAAATAGTTCTCAAGATGTTTCCCTACTGGAATGGTATTAACTGGCTGAAACTATGCTTAGAAGAAAAATAACTTGATGGAATACTAACACACTTTGAAGCTACCTAATTGAAAGAGATTCCTATTTTTAAATATTTTCTCTAAAATAAATTCTCATTTTGAGCTAATTCTTTTGGCTGGGCTGTAGTAAATATCTTTACCTTCATATTTTGAGTCTCTGAGTTTTCCTTGTGATGAGTTGCAAGCTTAACATCTCACAAAGATGTGCCTTTGATTTTTTAAAGGACTTCCTTAGTTGTTTCCCCAGGTACAGTTTTACCGCTGATGAAGTCAAGGAGAAAAAAAGTTCTCCAAAATGACTGTATATAGCTCCTTTGAAACTAGGTGTGTGTCAAATCCCAAACCCAGAAACATAATTTCTTATGGTAAAGTTCAAACATTGCCTTTCAGATCTTTTATTCTTCTTGCTGAATACAAGAAGCCAAGAGGCAAGTCCTAACACCCCCAAACCTATGACTCCTGACTTTAAGATAAACGGTTTTAACTTAACCATTGCCTTTTTTCTCTCTTAACAATCTAAAGCTGGATCAAATATCAGTCCAAGAAAAGGTGCTAAAGTTCTCTTATCCATATGAATATAAACCTAGAGGTCCACTTACATTAGCTGCAGGGGTGCACAGTTCTTCTGGGAGTTGAACTGGTATGTATGTGCCTCCAATATTTTCCTCTGCTGATGCAGATGCATACATACACGGCTGAGAAATGTTTGCATACGGTGGGTTGTAATTCAGCTGTGGTCTATAATTATTTGTATTTAACTGACTAAATATTGCTGAGGTTTTCCTCAAAGAGCTAACTGCGTTTATTCAAGATAACATTTTCCATCCTCTAAAACTTCTACAATTTAAGGTATGGATATAAAAACCCTGTTGTTTGAAGACCCTTGTGTAACAGGTGGCTAAACTACTTACCTGCAGTCTGGGAGACCACCAAAACAATGTCTCTGAATGCAAGTTGCCTTTATATATGTCAAACCCTAAACAATCAGTCTCGTTACTATTTAGAACTGTACTTTGTGAGTAAATGTCATCCTGTATCTAAGTATTGGCTTAATTGAAATCACAAAATCATAGAATCAAAGAATAGTTCAGGTTGGAATGGGCTTTTAAAGGTCTTCTAATCCAACCCCCAAGTCTTTATGTTCTCATGAGAAAATTGTTCAACTTCTTTCAAAATCATTTCCTTTAAAAAATAAACCTTATATATATATATACCAAGTGGTAATTTCATTACCTCCTATCACTCACAGTATCTTAAAAACTAGTGCAGCAATATGTCCTATTTGGAAGATCTTTTTGCTAGAAAAAGCTGCTTCATAAGAAATGGATTGCTTTAAAGACATGAAAACAAAAATCATACACTCTCATAATGTCATGGTTTAACCCCAGCCAGCAACTAAGCACCACACTGCCACTGACTCACTCACGCCCACCCAGTGGAATGGGGGAGAGAATTGGGAAAAAAAAAGTAAAATTCTTGGGTTAAGAACAGTTTAATAGAGCAGAAAAGAAGACACTAATAATGATAAGGATAAAACTAATAAAATGGCAATAATAATAATAAAAGGATTGGAATATACAAGTGATGCACAATGCAATTTCTCACCATCTGCCGACTGACACCCAGTTAGTGCCTGAGCAGCAGTACCCCCCAGCCCCACTCCCTCAGTTTATATATTCAACATGACATCACATGGTATGGAATACCCCTTTGGCCAGTTTGGGTCAGCTGCCCTGGCTGTGTCCCCTCTCAAGTTCTTGTGCCCCTCCAGCCTTCTTGTTGGCTGGGCATCAGAAGCTGTAAAACCCCTGAGTTATACTAAACATTACTTAGCAACAACTGAAAACATCAGTGTGTTATCAACATTCTTCTCATACCTAGCTCAAAAACATAGCACTATACCAGCTACTAGGAAGACAATTAACTCTATCCCAGTCGAAACCAGGACACATAGACAGTCAAGATGTTGTTAGACTTTATATGAATTAAGTTCAAAAGGGCAATTTTGTCAAGCCTTTTTGCAGACAAGCTGGCATAAGCCATGAGGAGCAGATGCTCTATATTGTGCTGAATGCATAGAATTATTAAGAAGAAAATCTGCATAATTAAGTTATTCTGCTCAAATAACAGTTGAAATTACTGAAGATTTATGTCACTTGCTGTCACAAATTCTTGCTCCTCACTTCAGTGAACCCACATACCGTTTCATTCTCAATTACTTTTTGTTTAAATAACAGTTAGCTGCGAGGAATTTGCTTATAGCAAGAAATAAAACCAAGGCCAGGCCTTGAAGGTGATGGAAAGAAGGTTCTCCTAGGCTTGCAGAGAAGACTGTAGAATAGGTTCACCTGGAAAATTGCTCAGAATCAGTAGACTAAACACATTTGAAGTAAACTAACACATCTGAAACTTGCACTTTTGCAATGATGCAGAGGCTTTTTATACTTGTATCTGTGACAGGTAGTGTCTGGTTTATATTTTTGAACCCTACTTCTATGTTATAAACCTGAAACAGTACTGTCTGGTTATCTGAGACCTTCTGGAGGAGAAGAAAGACTGTTCTTTACCAGGAGAAAAACAGAGCCTATGCATGGAAAGAAAGTTTTAAAGGATCTGGAAGAGAAAGAGACTGAAACAATTCTACCATGAGAAAGGGAACTGCACTCCAAGGTAAGCAGAGAAACTGTGTGCATGAGCAGACAGCAAACCTCAGAAGCTACAGGCTTCATGGGGAGCAGAGGACACAGCCAGAAACTACAAGACAGGTGCAGAAATAAAACCAAACTTGGCAGAAGTACAAGGACATAATGGACAATGCATAGTCCATTAAAACACGCATTTTTTTTAAATAAAAAAAAGTTGCTGCAAAAGACTTTTAACTCTTTGAGGACATCACTATGAAAAGAAAATCTAGGCAGCTCCACCTCAAAAGTCAGGTTTATGCCATGTCCAATCACACTGTCTAGCGGTTTTTCTAACACTTTCCCTGTTCATTCAAGTTTATTTCTTTCCACTTTTATTAAAACAAAAAATGAGAGGTTAGAAACATTGATGAAAGACAGATTGCTAACACTCTATAAAAGCATGGGGCAGCTCTGCATAAAGGCACACATCAAAGCTGGATTACATGTCAGATATACATATACATTGAGTTAAAAATTAAGGACACTGTTTGCTCAGACAAACTGTCAATAAAAAGATACAATGAATAGTGGTTTGCAATGGTTTCAAGTTTAACATCAGGGTTGGAAACTCATGCAGTTCTTACAGTGTAGAACTTGCTATACTGTTGTCACGGTTTCAGCCCAGTCAGTAACAAAGCACCATGCAGCCGCTCACTCACCCCCACACCTGGCCATGGTGGGATGAGGAGAAAATCCAAAGGCAGGCTCATGGGTCGAGACAAGGACTGGGAGGGATCATTCCCCACTTATGGTCACGGGCAAAAGACAGGCTCAACTTGGGAAAAAAACAAAATCCATTTCATTTACTGCCAATCAAATCAAAACAAGGATCTTAGGAAATAAAACCAAACCTCAGAACACATTCCCCCCACCCCTCCTTCCCAGCTCCACTCCATTCCTGATTCTCTCTCCCTCCTCCCCGCGGCGGCACGGGGGAACAGGGGATGGAGGTTGGGGTCAGCTCGCCACACCTTGTCTCTGCCGCTCCTTTCCTCAGGGGGAGGATTCCTCACTCGTCCCCTGCTCCACCGTGGGGTCCCTCCCATGGGAGACAGTCCTTCACCAACTTCTCCAATGTGGGTCCTTTCCGCGGGCTTCAGTTCTTCCCGAACTTCCCTGGTGCGGGTCCTTTCTGCGCGCTGCTCTCCAGTCGCACACTGCTCCAACATGGGCTTTCCCATGGAGTCACGGCCATCTTCGGGAACCTCTGCTCCACTATGGACCTCCATGGCCTGCAGGGGGACAGCCTGCCTTCTCACCACAGGCTGCAGGGCCATCAGCCTCCTCAGGCGCCCCTCCTCCCCCTCCTTCTTCACTGACCTCGGTATCTGCAGAGGGGTTCCTCTCACATTCCAATCCCCCCACTCACTGCAGGTTCCCCTTCTTAAATATGTTCTCCCAGAGGAGCTCCCACCGTCTCTGACTGGGTCGGCCTTGGCCAGAGGCGGGTCTGACTTGGAGCGGTTGGAACTTCCAGCAGCTTCTTAAAGGAGCCACCTCTGCAGCCCCCTCCCTGCTACCAAAAAAACCCTGTGCCGCACAAACCCATAACAACTCTATTCATATCTGTGTGTCATCTTTTCTTCCAATCCATTTGAATACTGCCGGACAAACACTTCTCTCAAGGTTAGCATTTTTTTCCAGATTAGTGACGTGTCTTTGTATTTCTTCTTCACCAGTGTGAACTCAGCAAAACTCTCTGACCAAAAGGATAATTCAGAAACATCTAAATCTGTTGTAATAATCAGCAGAATAAATTATAGTTATAGAAATGCCCAATGCAAATAAGATGATCTAGGAGATCCTTAGGAGGCTGAAGTATGATTTTGTGCTAAGTCCGCTTCATACAGGAATAGTTTGTTATTTCTCCTTAATGGGAAGTTCAAAGGGAGCTTAGGTCATTTCCAGATGAAAACAGATCTCTGCTGACTAAGTACTGCTTGTCTGAAGAAGGTGTTAAATGAACATATTCTACTGTGTACTGAAGAATATTTTGCTTCATTCCTTTATGACTGAAAGGTAGTGTATCTGTCTGCCAGCAGGTGAATTTGCATTGCTTAACAATTTCATATGGTACAAGTAGCAGAACTCCTTCAGTACCAGCAGAAACCACAGCTATCATTTAGATGCTCTAGGTCTACTTAATACTTAATTATTTCTGCAAACCTTGCCTTATATGCCATGAATAAACATTTTCAAATGTGACTGTATTCCTCATGTAAAAAAAAAAAAAAATTTAAAAACCAATAAACTTGCCCAGAAAAATCTTAAATTGCTAAATATTTATGATAAGAGCATCCCTGTGCTGGACTCCCAAGGAAGCCCAGTCAGGCATAGCACTGTCCCACAATTCACTATGGTCCTTCACAGCTATTCCACTTTTCTCTCAAGTAATCTTTGGATTAACTTTAAAACATGCCTTACGTTTTTCCCAGAAAGTAATTAGCAACTGCTGCCTGATCAATGTTTTTAACTATTTCCCATCAAACAGTAAGGCTTTAAGGAAAATATTTAGCTGTCTCAATGATAAAACCACATTAAATATGCATCAATTTATGGGTCACAGCTAAGCTCTCTATGCTGTGATAAAACGCTCTTTTTTTTCAGACTTGACAAGAATAATGGGTCACATTGTGCCATCTGGCTTTTAAGGGTACCTCCCCACTAATCTCATGTTCTGCTTTCAAAACAGATGGCACAATATGGCCCACTATGTATTTCTTACATGGTGGTGTAATATTAGCGTTGCTTTAACTGTTTCTTTTTTTTCTTTTTCAGCTTGAAGTGTTTGCAGTATTATAGTATTGTAAGTGATGTACTAGGTAATTATTTTGTCACATAGGAACCCAGTTGTTTGTGATTTGTCTTGGGGTCATTTTAAAATTTCTTTTGCAGAAATTAGCATTCCACCAACTTGAAGCTTCAGCTTCTTTCAGTAAAGCTCAGCTGTATTTTCTTGCTGTTTTATTTATATATGTACAGTATTGTCATCGACCCAAGCTGCCAAGCAGGCCTGAGATAAGGCCATTTAAGATATAGAGAAAATATTTTCCTTGACTTAAGGGCGCTATGTAGTAAACCACTTTACTTACTTATTCATGCTTAGCATTGCATTATTTTTGTCTTTGACTATCAAAGTGATGAAGCACTAATTTTGAATATACATACTTTTCCCACTTTTA
This sequence comes from Pandion haliaetus, assembly GCA_013401275.1. Lineage (NCBI taxonomy): Eukaryota > Metazoa > Chordata > Aves > Accipitriformes > Pandionidae > Pandion > Pandion haliaetus. Next base: position 72,711 of record VYZV01032119.1, on the reverse strand, counting down.
TATGTTTTTAGCAGGAGAATAAAGAATTTAAAGCCCCCCTCTCTTCAGCATTTCTATGTTAAATATATTAGATTCCTTGTAAAAATCATGAACTAAAGGGGGCTAAAGGAAGGGGTTAGTCATTCATGTTTTAGCACTAATTAATACAGAGCAGAGGTAATATATGCACAGAGGAACAGTAGGTGCCCTCTAAAACAGTCAGTGTTGCTTACTGATCTGAATTTTCTCATAAACATCTATAGATGTTAATATACTCATCACCTAAATACTGTCTTTTCTCTGTTATGTAAAACTGACCACTATTACAGTATATTGGTAACAGATGTGTATACATAAGAACTGGGAGACCAAAATGGTTTTTCTTTTCTAAGTGAGGGGTAAAATATTCACAACCCTGGCCTCAGTCAATGACATATATTGCTTTTTTCATTTTTCCTCATCAGGGTCTTATGCAGTGGCTGGGGAGTCTTGCCAGCTGCTTTGGGAACTGCAGTACAAGACCCCACCCAAATTCACTGCAGAAGGAGTTCAAACCAAGGTTTTCCAAATACCAAGTAAAAGTTCAAAAAAAGCCAGATTTCCAGGGTACAGAAAGCAGTTTCCTACCAGCTTCTCTTTCAACTATAGGTAGCAGAAATAATTTTCTTGTGCAAAATGCTCACAGTGGTAGCAATAAAGTAACTTCTTTATGGAAAGTAATGTGGGTTTTTACAGCAGACTGAGCAATTTTCCAGCCAAGAACCAATAGGTTTAATAATACTATATTCTAAATGGTATTTGTAGCATCTGTGATTATTTTTATAAAGGTTCCAAAGTAATTTAGAACATAAAGTTTAAAGATTCTTCCATCTGTGAAGAAGAAAAGATTGAAAAAAGGAGCTATTATCTCCTGTATTTCAGTAGCAGCTGAAGTACTAAGATTCTAATTGTTAGCTCACAGTCATTTATTTTACAGAGGGCTTTCAAAAGTATCTTTAATCTTCCTACAGTTTCATTAAGTTAATTCCACACGCCAGCATGAGATTAGTTCAGTCTTCAGCTGGAAGTGGGATATTTCTGAGGAGGGTCAAAAGTCACCAGGTGTAGTGTCAGAAAGAGAATGATAAAGACTGTTCTAAAATAGCATTTGGTCAGAAATCTTGTCATCAATTTTGAATGACATTTCTACCAGGAACACTGCAAATCACATTGATTCCCTCGCTGAGAGTCCTATTGACTTAGTTTGTTGCAGTCTGCTCAGGCTGGTGTGCACTGAAGCATGTTTGAAAGGCCCTTCATCTCAGCTACAATATATTATTTAAAAATGTCAAGCCTGTTTTGCTGTTGCTGGAAAATAAATGATTCCGTCTGAGCTCCTAACATGTACACAGAATCGTCTCTCACTAATTTTCTTAAATTATGTATTTCATTGCTGTCTGCTGCAGAAATAGGGTGACTGTATAATTTTCTTCTAGCATGGTATTTCCATATTCACCTTCCCTCATTTGATTGTAGCTTTGAAATGCATTCATTGTTTGGTCCACTTTGGGTGGGGATATATTTGGTTTATATTTTGCAGTGATATTGGTTGTACAGTTAGATGCTTACATCACTAATCTGATTATTTTCAACCCTGGGACTCCCTGGTTTTTTTCTGTGTAAATCAGGATCCCCAATGTATTTTCTTTCCAAGTAGTTGAACTCCTGTAAGCTTCAGCCTTTGGCAATGAGTTTTCCATGTTTACTACCCCAGAATGAAAAATCTCCTTCTGTCCTTTGTCTTGAGCCTGCTTCCTAATAGCTTTACTTCATGACTCTTCTCGCACTGGAAGAGACACTGAGCACCTAATATCTCTCCAGGCATCCTGCATTTCTGCAGATATCTGTCATGTCTCCCCACCCATCCACAAGTTATCTCTTTTCTTCTGTCTGAAGAATCCCAGCTTATTTATTCATTGCTTATATGTAAGCAGATCTGTACTTTTTCGTCATACACTTAGTGGTTATTTTGTCCTTGAACTCCTATAGACCTCTTGGCTGAGTACCATCTGGTTCTGATAAAATTTTTTGGTTATTCATTTTGTCATTTATTCCTTAACATCTACCATCATTTCATTCACAGATATATTCTTTGATGAGTGCCAATGAAAAACAGTTCTTGAACAGGGGATTTTTCCCACAGAGAACTCCAATGCAAAAAATACATTGTTTCACTGTAATGGTCTTATCTTGTGTGAATGTTTCTTTTATACCCTGATAATCAATTTGTTCTACAGGCTCTCTGGCAGGCTTCCCACGCCTGATGTGTTTGAAGAAGGATTTAGTATTAGTTTTATTGTGCTACTTGTTCTTCAATTTTTTTTTAATGCTTTTTTTTTATCTGCCAGAGTTTATGATCCTTTCTATTTCTTCTTTATTTGTTAACAGCTTCAGCTTTTTGAAGGATGTCTTCTTGCTTCAAATTAGCACTCTTTTCCTTGTGGGAAGCCATGCTATCTTCCTTTTATCTTTTTTCAATCCTTTTTTTAATAAGCAGTATGACTCAGACCTAGAACTCTTAAAGGTGCTACTATAAGGTATCTTCAAGTATCTCCTATGCTTTCTTAAAGAGTTTGATGTATTAATGTCTTCTTAATGATCTTCCTTCTTTGTCTGTTTTGGGGTTTATTTATTTATTTATTTATTTTAAGATCAGAATTTTGGTGACTTTTAACCTATAAATCAGTTAGTATTGTTATCCTGATCAGCAGATCAGTACTAAAGATAAGTACTCATCTCCCTGCCCAAGTCCTTTATTCCCCAGGGATTGTTTGTTATTCACAGAGGTGATCAGTTTCTTTGGACTTGATCTAGAGATCCCATGGACACAGAAAATTACTCAAAACCAGCAAGGTCTATTTTGAAGATTCTTGTATTTTTTTTTAATCTCCGTATTAGAACAGCACAATGGTTACCTTCCTTCCATCAGTTTTATAGCATGTCTAGTGTGTTTTGTTCAGGACCAAAGAATTACTTCATCTGTATTGTTCTTAATACGTGTAGCACATATGTAGAAGAATATGTACCACTGCTTTAGTTTCCTTGTTAATCATAATTAAATATAACTTCGTTTTCCACTTCTCATCAGTTTCTATTGCCTAATCTATCCCTTATCTGAGAATGAAAAAAGTGGTATTTTTACCTATAATGGAAGCATCATCCCAAACTAGGTAGTATTCTTCCAAGCTGGCGGTCCTGTACTGCTGCCTTTGTAATTGAACCACTGATCAAATTCATTGCTTGGAAAACACACAAAAGGAGAGACAGGGCATTCGTCATACTGTTTCAGCCAAAAGTTTTGTGATCTGTTTTGAAATGCAGAGAGGAGGCAATGGAAGGATGGAGATATGCTGAAAAACACAAACTTAAAGTATAATATCAGAATAACAATTTCTAAAGTACCTGAAATGTTTTAGCAAAGAAGATATGACAAAAATGAAGAATGAATCAGGCCACTAGAGGTCTAGCAGCTCAGACCCAGGCAGATGGGGTTGGAGAAGAGAGCAGCAATGCAATAGGCAGTGGCAGACCCTATGTGGAGTGAGGGAGAGGTTAGGATGCCACCCAGACCTTTCCTGCAGTTGATGCTGTCAGTCTGTCCTTCAGACTGGTAGGTTCCCTCTACCATAGAGTCTTTGAAGTTTTTCCCTATCTCCAGATCTAGAAGAGATCTGCAGTATTGCCTAATAAAACCACAACACAGTTTGCAAGTAATACATTATAAAAATGGCATTTCTAAACTTCTCTTGCCCTGTTTGTTTGAAACAAACTGAAAAATCTAGCTTGCAGGTATGTGAAGACACATCTCTCCCTTACAGGTCAGGTGGAGAGTTCACCTACCATATATTCACCTTCAGAAGTTCAGTGTACTATGCATTTTGCATTTCCTAACATACTGTCTTGAGTCTTTCCTACTTCTTCACTCCTTGTATTCCTATGCTTTAAAATTCAAAACATGCAAGACTTTTCCAATGAATCAAATTTCTCGTGATCTTGTAAAGACATATGGTAGCAGAAAAGATTTTTACCTGTCACTGTTCTTAAACTGTCAAATATGATACAGTCAAGGCAGCCCACTTTGTACATTAGTGCAAGATTGTTGTGATTTCTGAAGCCTTAAATAAATTATTTTTACAACAAAAGTCCTTGAAAAAATGTTCCTTTGGTCTAAGTAAACACATCCAATGAGTGACATTTCTTTAAAGTTTTAAACATTTTTAAAGAAGAAATAATACCTGTGACTTTTTAATTTTTCTGTATAACTGCTCCCTTGAGGCATTCTGTGGAGACATGAAAAATAATTGGGTAAATCTGACCCTACATTAGCAATCTTGTTCTCATGATCATGGCTTCTACAACTAACTAAAATGTTACCAATTCTAAGAAAGATGTGAAGTTTCACTTTTTACATTGCAATTTAAACATGGTATGACTTAAATTGCAGTAGACTTCCTGACCCACACTGAAGTATGGATTTTTTACTGGGCCCAGAATGCCACAGTCACTAATCTCCCTCCCCTCACCACTCTTCCCCTTGCTGAGTTTTCCTCCTGTTGCCTTGTACAGGGTGTATGATCGGGGCCAAAGGAACTCACTGTCAGACAATTGTTGATACAAGGGTATTTTGGCAGCCTCATTTATTAAAATATTGCTAATAAACTTCTATGTCATAGTCACAAGGATGCTGACAGTAAATGTTGTTCAGACAAATAATTTGAGATTCACAAATATGTTTTAAGAACGGAAGGGACCCAACTATAGTCACCAAATTTTATTTCCTTTATGACGTAAACCACTAATTCACATATCAACCCCATAATTTCTGTTGAAATTGAAAGTTCCTTCCTCCCATGATTTAACAGTCTGTGTTTACTGTAAAATAGTGGGTGGTCAAGCAAGCACATTTTAAAAAGTAAAATGATGCTAAAGAAAGGGGAAGTGACATTGTAAACAGCTGAGAACATTAAGTTATGCTGGTGCTATTGGCTTTGTGATAAAAAGCATTCAGACTTGCCATTAAATGAAGAGTGATCTCTAACTTTCTTAATCTTGTCTTACAAATTCCATTCCAGTCATCTATACAGTGATGATTACTTACTGTATGTAAGGGAAAAAAAAATAAAGAAAATCAGAAGAAAATTGGTTTAGACATATTTAACATATGAAATTTCATTTTAAGCTCAGCTTTTTTAAGCTGAGCAGAAGCCTGCTTTCAATGCTCCCATTATGCAGAGGCCTGCTGATGGAGGAAGACAACAATCAGTTACTGAAGGGGTTAGAATTGGACCCCAGTCCCAACATCTTTATTATTTCCCAAATGTGGTTAAAAAAAAATAAATTAAAAAAACTTCCTACAGTATACATCAGAGTCATCTCAGTGTATAGCAAATAAGTATGATCAGTTTTTTCAAATAGGTAGATGTTAGCCATCAGGTTATAAGTGTATCATGAAGGTGCATACTATAGCACTAAGTATGCACTACACAGCACTAATTATCTGCAATTGCTTGTATACGTACAAATCTTTGGGATACCACAGGCAGGAAGGCTTTACATAAATTCGTTTAAATGAATTTGAACTTCTTAATTAAAATTTGCATCAGGACACTTAAAGCTCACAAAAAAACCTGTGGGGAAAACATTATATTATCCTGTACTTATGGCAGCAGCAACATGACCAGGAAATCTTCCTGTCCTCACTTCTATCAGTACTTATGCATAAAGGAAAACAGCGATGTCATGAACAACCTGCCTGTAAGACAGGAGTGTGAGATCCCTCAGGACAATCTGGACCCAGTGAGGGAGGTAAGGGAGGAGGATATGAAGACACAATTTGGTATGAGCTGCTGGACGGGCAGCTTTTGAACTGGCAATTCTGTTGTGTCTGCATACGCTAATGCCCATGTGAATGCAGAAAATGGACGGAGATGTTTGGATGCAGGCACAAACTTGCATTTTGGGAAGAAGTCTATCCAGATCTTTTTCTTGAAGAACATCTTCAATACATGAAGACATTACAACAGAGTGATAGAAATAGATGTTTTGGATGGGGATAGTACTTGCAGTGGAAAATGTTCTTCTCAGTTTATTTTGATAAGTCTACAGACTGAAGGTGAAAAAACCCCATTGAAATCATGATCTATGTGGACAACAGAGGTCCCTACTGAAGTGCTCTTTCCCTATTACGCTTCAGATGGATGGTCTGTCTATAATGGTGGATTACCCTCAGTGCTGTGGTTGTCTGCACAAAAATATAAGTAGCATTTACTGAAGTGCAGTAAGATGCTAATTTAGTTTGGGGTTAACCAAAGAGGGTTGTTAGCAAAATAGTATAATTCACGTACGGTATGGTATTTTTCATTTGTTACACTAAATCCTAAACATGTAGTTTAGTCATAACTAAACAGTTGATACTGATTTTCCCTGTCTTTAACACACATCTTAAATTAGCTTAAATTAGTGTGCAAATGTTGGAATGTGGAAGTGGATTCAGAAGCAGTTTATAGAAAATAAGAGACAGGAAATATTGAAGCAGAGTCAGTGGGTTAAAGTATCAGCAGAGCCGGTTCTACAGGAGTTGGTTAACTCTAAGCATAAAAAAAAAAATTCCACATTGT
>VYZV01032119.1:35892-49731 GCA_013401275.1 Pandion haliaetus | reverse complement strand
TCCCAGAGGCGTTACCACCGTCACTCCCCGCCTAGAGGCGGGTCCGACATTTTGGCACGCGCGTCCGACATTTTGGGGCGGCGAATTCTTTATCTTTATCCGACATTTTGGGGCGGCGAATTCTTCCAGCAACTTCTTAAAGGGGCCGCCTCTGCAGCCCCCCTCCACTGCCACCAAGGAAAACTGCGCCACACAAACCCATAACAATACCATTAGCAAATAGCAATTGTTTCAAGAAATTAAGATATATAATAAATACATAAATTATTTAAACACCTGCACAAATAAGGACCAATTCTTCAACTGATTTTGAACTCTTACAGACTCAGCAATTGTCTACCAAATAGTTCAGGAAGAGAGAACCTGTTCTCAACTCATTGTCATACCATGTCATTGAAATAATTATTAAATACTCCTGTCTGTATGAAGTACAGACTGACCAAGGCATATTTCAGAAGTATGTCTCTGTGGAATTACTTACACCAAAAAGAAACCCCAAACCAGAAGCCCAACCAAGTTTTGATTAAAAAAACATTTTGAATAAGTTAAAAAGAAATGAAGCTCAACTGGTTTTTAAAGTATCCAATCTTCAAAATTCATTAAATTCAAGAGTCTGTTCTGATTTTAGCTCTTCAGGAAGTTAAGAAATCAATTCACCATTTCTGTCAGCTACAGAAATATCTATAAAGAAACTAACTGGAACTGTCTCCTGTGTTCAACAAATGCTACCTTCCTTGGGGTGATGCCTGAATTATCTGAAGAGCTGCTGAAGAACAGAGAAGGTTCTGTTGTGATTGTATACACTAGTCCTTTGCTCCTGGTGCATCCTTACAAAGTGAACTGATTAAAGCAGCAGCCGAACAAACCTTTCTTTGGTAGAATTGCAAAACACTTAAAGTTCACTGTCATCCAAATGACACACTGGATAGGTTTTAATCTATCAAATGCAAGAGTGGTTTAGACACCATTTCTTTCTCTAAAATGTATGTTACAAAAAAAAAAAGCTTTGGGAAAGCTAGTCTCAGATGTGTATGCACACCTTTTTCAGAAAAAAGAATTAATCTATACAATAGAAGAACCACTATTCTTCATCCAAAAGTTCTCAGTGTTGTATTGCCCATAATAGATACTAATGGTCCAAGTTAGATTTCTCAAATAAAGAATTTGAAGTTGTCTGTTCATTGAAAAAAGAGACAGAAAAAAATTCATTTTCCCATTAAGATCAGGTGGAAGGGGGATGATCAGATAATACAGATAATTTAATTAGAATAAATTTAATAACAGTAGCTCTTGTTTTAAGAATTGTAAAGGAAAATCTGCTTAATAAATGTTTGCTGAAACAAGATACTCTGTAAAGATCCTTTGCTTTTTATGAATCACACAGCTTACCCTGCAGAGGGACCTGGGAATCCTCAGCCTTTATAAAGTTCATTTCAAAGGCTGCTGGGTACCACTTTCACCAGAACTGCTTTACAAGCAGAGATACAGAATCTAAATACAAGTAACCTTTTTTCACTATTTTAAACCAAATCTTAGATAACGCTGACAGTTCTAGATAAATATGTCCTTCCTACCTGCAGGTGGCCACAGTTGCATAGCTACTTACCTTGGTCTAGCTCCCCAGGCACTTGACTTCTTTCAGTTAGCTATTCACATCCAAGTCCACTGGTTGCCTCATTGCCTACCTCTCACATCAGCTTTGTCATACGCAGTATACTCTATGGGTTAAACAACGGGAAGATTGGAGCAGTACTGTGAAACAAAAAATTTGGGATCTAAAAGTGTCTTGTGTATGGCAGTAGACTGCATATGGATCATGACTGAGCCTCAGACTGAAATTGCCTCATGGGTTTCCCTATGTAGGGGACTTTTGGCCCACTGTGGAACAAGGAATATTTCTCCAAGAAGGTTTTCATTTGGTAAGATCAATGGGAGTGAAGAAAATATTATCAATAGAGAAACCAAAATTTATTCACTTGAGATTGTAATTCTTGCCCCTGAAGTTCAGATGAAGACATCACAAAAGTTGAAGGAAGCTTGAGTTAAATCCAGCTTTCAGTGACTTCTGAAACAAAATTCCTGATGACACAGGAGATACAAAAAGTCAGCCTCAGTGATCAACACATTTCACAGTAAATTGAAAACAGTGTTGTTTCATGTTTACTAAGAAAAAAGGTAGTGAGCTTGCAGAGAAGAAAAGTCAAATTTGTGAAACTGGCAACATGTTAATCTTTCTCAGTTATGAATTACTGGAATCACATCATAGTACCTGCACATACAGGGCAGGTACACACAAACACTCTAGGAGGTGTGGTGACATGATAATGCAGATAATGGTGGCTAGCACAGAAATGCTGCTGGTTTTCCCCTCTGCATTTAGGGCCTGAAAGTCAACAAGGTAACATGTGACAGCATGTAATTCATAATGTCTAGGTCGTGTTTGATGGCTGACCAAAAAGCTAAAGAAGTGAATCTGGGCTGTTAATATAATTGCCTGAGACTGAAAAAATACTAATGGAGACAAACGTAATAATGAACTGAAAATCATCTTCTTACTTTTTTCTTTCTGTGATGATGCAGTCAATAGCTCCATGCAGCTGGGTTTGAAATGGCTTTTTATCTGGGTAAAAACCAAATACTGTTATAAATGACTGATTTTGAAAACAAAGTAAAGTAATCAAAATGTAAAGACACAAATGAATACATTTTGCTTACATAAAAATAGAAATGTAAATTGCAGATCTCAACCTCATAGTTAGTGAGTATGCAAGATTATACATGTTGTGCAGCTTATTTAGGACCAAAGTAGTAGGAGGCTGATTTTTCAGAAAGGAATCACAGGTTATGTTCTTTGACAAGTATTTTTAGACTGAATAACATGCATATTTATTGAATGTGACTATTGTTTATCTTTGAATCAGGGCTGACTTAAATACAGACTTTATAAAAAATACTTGTTTTGAAGTCATTTTTTAATAGTAAGCAAACAGTTAATGTTAAGAATGAAGCGTTGAAAGGGAGCCAGGTAAAGATTATGCTAAACTATTTTCTTTCCGGAACTCAGGTCTTGCATTATTGCCCATTCCTGCTATAAGTCACAGGTTTATCTCTTTATAGAATTCAAGATAATCCTTACTGAGTGTGAAAATGTAGTGTTCAATTTATTGTTGTATAAGCCATTTTCAACACAGCTGAAATTTGAGTGAATGGAGAAATGGATGATATCTTTGTACTTGAAGACTTTTGGAGTGTTTGTAATCTTTCAGGTGGGTTCAGGCTTTCTCTCACTTGCTTTCTCCAGGTGCCCTGTATATATAGAGGACATTTTAAGGAGTGCATCATCTCAGAACCTTACTTTCTAAGAGTAGAAAATGAAAAAAAAAACATTAATATTACCTACATGTTATTCTTGGGTTTTTACATAACTGTTGGGGAGGTGTGAGGATTGTATGGGAAAAAAAAAAAAAATTCTTCATTTTGGGTTTGTTTACCATGCATCAGTCTCCTGTCTTGTGCTGGTGGTGTGCTACGGAGGGTTATTCTTGATGGGCCTGCCAAAAGACAAGGAATTCCACATGAAAGGCTCAGCAGCCAGTGAAATTGATTTGCATGCAATGTCAAGTGAGTATGAAAAATCCAAGCTGATAATGAAAGAAAGTAGTTATATCTCAACAAGTTAACTGAAAGTTAAATCTTTCATAATGCTACAGTGATGTAGATGGGTTAGTGCATATGAATTAATATTAACAACAGACACCTCCTTGCTCTCACTTTTATTTGTAATTCCCAGCACAGCAAGAAATGCAGTATTGAAATTAGATGTGTATAGCAACTATGTTCTTGAATGCTTACTTTTAAATATCGTGCACAGTATTATTTTGTAATTTATTGATGCTTGCTTCTATTAAACTTTTTGTCTGTTTGCTTTTTATTAAGCTACTGAGATATACATAACAATAAAATTATTCTGTGTAGTTGCCTGGTTAGTAAAATTGAGACCAAAATGAATAATGTTGGATTCTCTATGCTAATAAATACTGCAATGACATTTGCTGACTGTCAGAGACAGGATTACTGCTTTTGCCTTATTAGAGCAGGACCATTCAAGCTTTGAAATGCATAGTTATGGGACTTGTCAGTTTAATATCAAATACACAGTATGAGTCAACAGTGCATGGCAATGGAGATTTTTAAATAAGGCAGGAATTAAGAATACACCTTCCCATTCTATAAATTTGTCTTTAAAACTACAGGTACTTCTTCATTTAAAAGAGAGAAGATGTGGGCTAATCTGGGAGTTTTCCTCGTAATTGAGTAATTCACATGTAGGTTCATATTGATTCTGAGACAGAGTCTCTGATGCAGAGTAATGCTGATCCAGAAAATCTGGAGAACTCTCAAAGGCTGTGGTTCTTTTTTTATATTAGCATACAAGTTAATGGTAGCCTGTCTCTGACATCAAGGTATTTGTCCAAAGTGATTAAGCACACTTTTTAATGTTCTCTTTTCCTCAGTCGGAAGCAGGGGATTGCACATCCTCTAAGGCCACTGAAGCAGTTGCCCGAGGAAAGAAGTATAGAAGGCTGGAAGAGGAAAAGCTCATAAAAGAAGGAAAAAAAGATTTGGACATAATAGGTGAAAGGAAGTGGGGGAGCAGTAAGAAAAATAATGGGAACTAAAATGGAGAAAAAATGAAATGAAAGGGACAAAAAGAAGTTTAGGAGTTTGGATAAATTAAATTTTGCAACACAAATATATATTTAATAAGATGTGGACAAAAGAAGGGAAGGCTGAAGAGGTGGGACTATAGGGATGAACAAAGAAGAAAAGCAGTTTATGAGGAACGAAACGAAAAGGATTTTTACAGGCAAACCTAGGGGGGTAAATTAGAGCAAGGTAGTGAGAGTCAGTAGAACAAGAATAACTAAATGGAAGGTAGGGACACTCTAGATAACAAATACTATGTATGGAAATCATAGTGATTGACTAAGGAAACTTCTGTCTTCCAGCAGGGCAAACTGAAGTAGAATTAGCTGTGGTAAAGGAAAATTTGTTTTCCACAAAAGGAAGGAAGTCATAACCAGAAGCATATCTTTGTGAAACTCCAGAAACTTCATTAAATAGGTGGAGATACTTTTCTTACAAAAGAATTTTGGCTGAACTGGTTTTCCCTCATAAGTGATATGAAGCCATTTTTGCAGTTGATTTGAAGCCCTTAGTTATATGTGTATATGCCAGCCAGAGACAGCTAAGATGATAGTGGAACTCCTTTTCTTTTGTCTGTGTATTTACAGAAGTTACAACACTGTTTTCTTCAAAATTAACTCATCCTTATTTCTTCACACTTTTGAGTGACATAGGTTTGGCAAGAGCGGTTTAAATTTCAAAGTTATGATAAAGATTGTGCCTGGAACTGTTTGTGTATATATGCCTCCTCTGCTTTTTCTGCTTTTCTTTCCCTTTTCCTTTGTTTTTAATTTGTAATTGCTTCTATTTCATCAAGAGAATAAAAGTGTTGCCAGCAGCCACAGGCATTGGGAGTGACTGATATAATGGCATTCAATGCTTTCTTTGGTTTGTGAAAATCATCTGATACATAATATTCATCTTCATTACTACTAATACTATAATTATATAATGATCTAAAAATGCTACTAACTTTTAACACACTAGTTAAAACTTAAAAACACAAGCTAGCGGTATCATTGCTGTTAAAATGATAAAAAGACTGTTCTCTAGGCACCTGCATATATTGCCTTTGGTAAATTTGTCACTATGGAGGTCCAGTGTGGGGTGTATGAACAGTGTAAATTATTGAATCTTTTGAATGCTACCTCTATAAATCAATGAGAGAACAGTTGTTTTGTTTGAAACAAAGACAAATAACAATAAGTCTCTGAAAAAATCTCACAAGTTACATATGAATCTGGGGAACTGATTAATTTTTTTGTATTTTAATACTTAATATTATTTTAATGGCTATTTTTCAATCTATAAACAACAGCTTTTCCTACAGAACATCAATTAGGCTTTATTTAATAAAAGTGTACTTCCTCAAAGAATAAAATAAGCATTTTGGATGCTTTTCAAAAAAATTGGCATTCATTTTACAAAAAAAAAAAATATCTTAAACACAGTACTATATTAAACAGCTAGTGAAAGATCATTGAAGGTGTACAGCCTTATCTGCTTGGCTTACATACAGGACAGCTTTGGGTCATAATAAAATGTATTTACAAATAAGATGTATTTATGAGTAAGATCCATTAAAAAGAATCGTAAGAGTCTATCTGAAGTAAACTAGAGAATGGCTTGGTTGTATCTATTTCTCTTATTTTTATAATGATGTTTAAAAAAAATTTGTTAGATACTTAGTCTTGTTTGAATCTTGGGTTCCCTGCTTCTCTTTAAAAAGGAAATAGCTCTTTTCATGCAGAAGGAAAACTAATAAAGAATCAACTTTTGCTTTATACCTAAAGCTTTTTATCTAGTGTTTCATGTCTTAAAAAAAAATTACCTCCTCCAAGCTTCCACAGTAGTGCCTTTTCCTGCAACTTCATTCTGAAATTTCCTTCTATCTTCCTCTTGCTATGTCAGACACTTCTTTTGAGCTTTCAGCTTTTACTTTCCCTATTCCAAAGGGTCTGCTAGGGCAGCAACAGTTTATTCCTGGTGTTTCTCTTTGATGTACCATTTGCTTGTGTGCTCAGTATTTCTTCTCAGGCAGCAAAATCTGCCTTCATGTTTGAAGGTTTGATTTAATTGAATAAAACTGGAATATCATTGGCTCTGAACTTTGGGAGGGACTGTTCCTGTGTAAACTGAAATACAAAATACAAAAGCAAAACTAAAAGCAAATCTGGTGCAGCAAGGAGAGGAGACAGAAAAGTCATCTGATTATGACAGTCTTTCATTTGTTTCTCCCATTTTTCGTAAATGTCAGTAAAATGCTTTTTTTTTCCCTGCAAATATATGCATAAAAATGCATTGACCTGTAATAAGAAGTGAAAGCTTCATCACTAATGTTCATGCTTAAGTTTTTGAGACTAGAATGTGATTTGTCTAGACTGTCAGTATATAATGGTAAATGGTCCCCAGAAAAGAGTGCTTACTGTGATTATAAAATAGGGCTAGGACAGATTATGTTGATCTTCTCATTTCACATAATTTAGGGTTGCTAAGACTTTCAAATACAATGCACTTCAGTGAAAACTTATATATTGTATTTACATGGCAAAGTTGTGGTAGTGGGGGTAGCTCCTGTGAGAAGACACCAGCATCTGCTCCCATGTCGGACAGAGCCTGTTCCAACTGACTCCAAGATGGACATGTCAGTGGCCAAAGCTGAGCCCATCAGTGACTTTGGTAGTGCCTCTGTGGTTGATAACATATTTGAGAAAGGATAAAAAAACCACTGCACAACAGCAGCCAGGAGACAGGAGGGACAACATGTAAGAGAAACAACCCTGCAGACCCCAAGGTCAGTGAAGAAGGAAGGGGAGGAGGTGCTCCAGGAACTGGAGCAGAGATTCCCCTGCAGCCCCTGGAGAAGACCATGGTGAGGCAGGCTCTCCCCCTGCACCCCAGGGAGGATCATGCTGTAGTAGATACCCACCTGCAGCCTGTGGGAAGGATCCACATTGGAGAGTTTCATGAAGGACTGTACCCCATGTGAGAGACCTCATGCTGGAGCAGGGGAAGAGTGTGAGGAGGAAGGGGTGGCAGAGACACAGCATTAAGAACTGACCACAACCCCCATTTCCCATTCGCCTGCACTGCTCAGGGGAGGAGGTAAAGAGTTAGGATTGAAATTGAGCCTGGGAAGAAGGGAGGGGTGAGGAAAGGTGGTTTTAGTTTTCTTTTTATTTCTCATTATACTGCTCTGTTACAATTAATTGGCAATACATTAAATTATTTTGCCCAAGTCAAGTCTGTTTTGATTGTGAGAATAATTGGTAAGTGATCTCCCTGTCTTTATCTCAAGTTATAAGCTTTTAATTGTATTTTCTCCCCCCTGTCCTGTTGAGGATAAGAGCAGCTTGGTGGGCACATGGTGGCCAGCCAAGGTCCAACCTACCAAAACTTAATATTTTCTGAGTCTTTTTCAGTAGGCATATATTATCCTTTCTGGTGTGAGTCTAAAGCTGAGGAGTGCACCCATGTGCTCTCTTGAGTCTTTCAGTAATTAACAATTTTATCATTAATAAGTCACAATCAAATAGCCTGCATTTTTTAAAAAAATAAAATTGAAGAGGCAACCGCATGCAGAAGTGCCCATACCACTGAAGAAGATGAAATAAAGATTAATGACAAAATGTAATAGGTTGTTAAAACAAAATATGGAGACTGTGCAGTTTGCAAGTGGGGAATTATCACCAAGATGACCTTTAAGAAGAGCTGATAGAAGGAAAGTGCTGCCCAGTAAGTACTATGGCCATGTTATGTCAAAATATTTATAAGCATGCCAACAACAGGGAAGAGAAATTTTTTGATGGGTTCTGTTTTAAACAAACTAGGAAACAGATGGACATATGTTCTGAAGTTTTGGTTGGAATGGATGAATGTGGGTTTATAGACAAAAACAAGCTCTTGCAAAAAGCTGACGTGCTATAGTTACGTTCAGAAATGAAGCAGAGTCTCCAACACGCAGAGAAGTATGTGTGTTGCCTGGTTCTTATAGGAATATTGCAAGAACTTGAAATACAAGATGAAGACTTGGAGCAACCCTCATAACGTGGTTTTCCTCTCTTCCACTGAACACCTGTGGAGCAGCCAGACTATGGAGAAGAGAGAAGAAAGTGAATTAAATATTAATAAGGTTGGGTTTTTTTCTTTTTCTTGGTAAATACAAGTAGAATGAAACCTGGTTTAGACATGTAAAATGGAATGTCAACAATGTTTGTGTACTTTTATTCCAGCTTTTACTCCTGAAAATATTTACTCAACTCTTCCTAAGTTCTTGTATTTCTTTCTCTCCTTTTTTAATTTAACACGCTTTAGAATCAAAAGTGTAGATTAGGATGGCAAAGTATTTCCTCCTTCCCCTTATTCCTAAATTTAAATGACAGTTAAATAGCAAATCCTTAGAGCACACCCTTTCAGTCCCTGAAGCTCTACTTTTGATAGCTGCCCACACGTGCTAGACAGAGACAGTCATCTGTCATAGATTTCCCTCTCTAAACAACTCTTATAGAGTGTGCTAGCTAGTACAATTATTTGTAGGTTGGTTTGTTTGGGTTTTTAAGCAAAGAGGAAATATAGAAAATTACAAAACAATTTTTTAACTTTCTTATGCGAATTAAATTTATAATCTATCACCTGTGTAGTGAACAGGTAACATTAATAGCTTAACTGTAACTCAATTAAACATGTTAAAAGGAAAAGAGACTTTAGTCTTGCTTAAACACTGAGCATAGATATATATCTAATCCTCTGGGGAAAGGGGTGAGTTCTAAAGAGGAGTTCTGTTTTATGGACAGAGCTGGCATTCAAATAGCATGTAGAACCACAGTAGCAAGGAGGACAGTCTCCTGATAAGGCTGAGTTCATGCAGAAGTCATCAAAAGAATGTTGTTATTGCAGCTCTTGGGGAAGTAATCCAGATAGGCAGTATTCTCCATCCTCCAACCCCAAAACATGACTGCATCACTCTCAGAGTCCCAGACCATGAGAGGCAGTTTGTCACAAGGAGCTAGTAAAAATATTAGCAACCCACACAGCTTCATGCAACATGAACTCACATTCTGTAACAAGCTCTTGGCTCCACTTTTTTCTTTTCATCCTGAGAACTTAATTTAAAATACTCTCTCTACTTTTTATCTTTTGTAGTTCAGAATGACCATGAGCAATAAATCACTTAAGTGATTTATTGAAAAAATAGAAAGGGGAGGGAAGGAGGCAAGAGCAGAGTGATGAGTTACGAACTGATTCCGTTAGGTTATTGCCTGGATAGCTCAATGTGCAGTAAGATTCAGGAGCCAGAAGGCAGAGACAGGTACATTGTACAACACTAAGAACTCGAACTCCATTACCTAAAGGTATGTCCTTATGGACATACTTGATGAATGTCATCATTCTAGTATGGTGAAAATGGACTTGAATCATTAAAAGTCACTTCCACCTTCTTATTATGTTGTCTTGCTGAAATGTAAGATAGATCTTGTTCTCAACAGTCACTTGCAGAAAAGTGTTTAAGATTGTAAAAAAACTAACTTTTGACAAGTGCATTTACAAGCAATCTGCATCTCTTACAGTAAGATACTGCCCTTAATGTCAAAATCTACATATTAATTGATTTCTATGCACTTGTCAAGACACTTAGGCAAGACTACTCTTGACAAAGAGTTAAATGTGTTTACCAAAGGCAAAACAATACCTAATAAAATAAAAACTAAATGCAAGATTTCTTTGTGTCATTACTGCATTGTGGGACAGATCTGTCACTGATGAACTGGAAGGACTTGAGGGTTTTTTTGGTTGNTATGTAGAGATGCATTTTTTTATGGTAATTCAGGATCCGGCTCTTGGTTGCAACTTAGATGAGGCCCTGCTGTAGTGATTGAGATAAGAGAAGTCTGCTGAGCTGTCTGCCTGCTTTGCTATCACCCTGTTATAAAGGCAGGCACAGATTGATGACTAGTGCTGACAAAGTGAGGGGAAAATCTGATGCTGGCACCTGGGAGGGGTGAGTTTGGAAGGCAGTTCTGTGAGCACAGAAAAGTTGTTTTTCCAACACTTCTCACTGAAAAGTGCCAGAATGCTTGGCTAGTGGGATATAACAAAAGCCTTTCTTCAGTGATGGCCAGGGAGAGATTTATTCCCAGTGCTGCTGTTTAAGGTTCACATAAGTGTCCTTCCTAGGCTGCCCAAGACTCTAATATATTCCTGAATGAGTGGCAGAGAAAGATGCTGAACATGTATAACTTCATTGATGAGATCTGAACACTGTATGTGTGAGTTTAAATCAGAAGACATGCAGCAGACCCTAAGTTCCTTTAAAGGAACGAGATTCTTAATCATCATTTAACTTTTTTTCCCTTTTGCTTATTTTCGTTAGCATTTTATATTTTGTTTGAAAACAAGGCTACCTGAATGCTGGCTGATCCATCTTCCCTGACAATTTCCTAGTTACGGCCATGTCCAACTTTATGGAACTTTTCATCTATGCAGCTCTGTTGTATTGTGAAGAACTTACATTCGTGATCTGAGTACAGAATACAACATTAGCAATAAAACCAGCCTGAAAAACTTGAAACTTGAAAACTTGAACTTGAAAACTTGAAAAAAGGAAAGAATATGAAGCAATGATTTGAGGTACCATAGAGAACTGACAAT
Source organism: Pandion haliaetus (assembly GCA_013401275.1). Classification (NCBI taxonomy): domain Eukaryota; kingdom Metazoa; phylum Chordata; class Aves; order Accipitriformes; family Pandionidae; genus Pandion; species Pandion haliaetus. Next base: position 38,397 of record VYZV01032119.1, on the reverse strand, counting down.
AACAGCAACTTTATCCTGCCTGAGGATTATTAAGTTGTAGAAAATGTTGTCAATAACAAATAAGGGTTTTGATACTCTAAAATGGTAATTTTTTATGAAGATGCATACCTCAAAAAAAAAACAGAGTAAAGGAACGGAATCACAAAATTAAACAGTTAAGTTAGTTTGGCAGCTTACTAAAATTCTAGGTATTTAGTATGACATGCAAATTTTAAAGGAAAGAGTCATATATAGCTTTTACCCTGAGACTTTTTTACCCCTTCAAAATATCAGTGTAAAAATCTCTGTATAACTAAAATATAGTCTGAAAATATCACAGCACATAACATCAATGAAAGACTCACAGAAGCTTGTTGCCACAAAACTTACGTATTCTGAATGAGTTCCCTTGCAATGCAAAATTTTGGAGAACTTGTGTGCTAATTTTTTGAAACATATTATATTAATGGAGCAAAAGGCAGTTAACTAACTGTTACATGGTTCATTATTTGCCTTTGCAATCTGGCTCCTTGAAACCTGGAGCACAGTGCAGCCTCCCAGTGGCCGCTACCAAACAGCACAGTAGAGCTTTATTCCTGACAAGAGAAAGGGGAACTGAACTGCAATTAAAGATCCCTTGGGGCTGCCATTAAGTTAGTTCATACCCACTTCTCTTTACAACAACCTCTTTTACCGAGTGCATCTTTCTTGAAGATATTTTATCTGTGATAGTGCTCAAGAGTGAAGGATTTCATCTATTTCCCAACATGTCTTTGAGCAGCTGGCTTCTAAGCTTGATGCAGGCAGATATTAAATGGCCATTTAGGACTGTACCTGAAGATACCTGTTGCATTTTTTTGTTGTTGTTTTGCAGAAATTGCATTCCTATTCCATTTTTATCTTTCTTCTTCTGCCTTGGCTATGGTAGCTGACAGCAAAAATTACTTCTCCTTCAGTAATACTGCTCTGCATTCTACTAGAACTACCAACACTCCCCAAAAATCTACTTTAATTTCTGAAGTCCTGGACTGATTCTTCCTGAAGCATCCAAACAATTAAATTTTAGTTTATTGGCACTCTGAATATTTCTAGTTCAGCTAAACTAATAATTTTTATTTTCCTCCTCTTCTGTGTGCATGCATTTCTACCGCGCAAAATGTATTTGAAATGGCTTGCATGAAATCCCACTATCTTCACAGTGTGTCTTTGCACCTAGATACTGACATTAAGATTTATTTCTGTGCATCTTTACTTACTAAAGAGGTCTGTTCTGTGCAGTAGTAGTATTCTTAGAAAATATAAAGGCACTTGATCATATTTGCTTTGAAATGCCTTAGTAGTCATTGTTTCACAACCCTTTCAGAAATCTGTTGCTAAATCTTAGCACTATGAAAACAGTACTGTGCCTTTCAGTATTCTGTGCACTTCTTCATGCTTGGTATATTGCAAAAACAGAGGGGAAAGAGCTGGATTTTAATTAGGGTTTGTGTAACTTTGCTAGATTTGGGATAGGGAGTGGGGTATTATTTTACATGTGGAGAACAAGCCAGCGCTGCAAAAAACATATTCTTTGAACTTATGGTGCAACTTTGCTCACTTGACATTTAATAACTGGGGGTATAAATCGAAGTAGCCATAGGTTAGTCTGGTTTTTAATCAGAAAAATACCTATGCAAGGTAACAAAGATACAATATAGTTTAGAAAATAATGATGCATAAAGGAATTTCATATGGAATAAAACAGTGGTAATATCATAAAGATCAATTTGTAGAAATCTTAGATAGCATAGACTGCTTGCATAATATTAAAAAANNNTGTTTTTTAAAAAAAAAAAAAAAAAAAAAAAAAAAAAAGACTGATATTCCAGAGCAAATTCACCTTTTTCTTATGCTTCTGGATCTTGGGGCAACCTTACTGAGGAGTGCTCTGTTGATGACCCAAGCTGCCTTTATTCCTGAGTAGGTGGATGGCAGAGCTAAATACTTGTGAATGAGTACTCACCTTGAAAGTGTCCCTGCTCAGTATATCCTTTTGGCAGCTTATACTGCCATAGCATGTCTATGGTGTTCCTCCATAATCTGCAAAATACATAAATTCCCAGAACTCCATTTATACATGAGAATAAAATGTTTGTTAATGTCTTAAAAAAGGCGAAATAAAAATAAATTTGTATAATGATGTGCACAAATTATTGCTACTTCAACAAGATCTATTAATTGATTTGCAATTATAAGAATAGTTCGAGTTTTACATTTAAGCAAATAATGCACTACTTACTGTCCTTTCTGTCCTGCATTCACCCACAGCATTAACTCAGCCTATGACCTTGTGGTTTGCTTCCATCTTTTTACTTTGCAGTTTTCTCCACCTAACCCCCATAACAAAATCTCGTTATGTGTGTGTTATGGGTTTGTGTGGCGCGGTTTTCTTTGGTAGTGGGGGAGGAGGGCTGCAGAGATGGCTCCTTTAAGAAGCTGCTAGAAGCTCTCCGGCGCCAAAATGCCAGACCTGCCTCTGGGAGGGGA
>VYZV01032119.1:0-26852 GCA_013401275.1 Pandion haliaetus | reverse complement strand
GTCACTGATGGGCTTGGCCTGGGCCAGAGGCGGGTCCAACTTGGAGCCCGTGGAGCTTCCAGCAGCTTCTCACGGAACCCACCTCTGCAGCCCCCTCCCCCACTACCAAAGAAACTGTGCCATACAAGCCCATAACACTTCTGTACAAAAAATGCTAGCATTTTAATGATGAATAGCAGAGCTTTTCAAAACTCAGGATTAATCTTCCATGCCAAAGTATGTTCTTGTTTTAAGATATTTTGGTTGATTCAGAAGAGAAGAATGGAAGGGGTAAGTTCCTTGATAATGAGAGAAATTATAATGATTGTTATATTTTAATAATTGTCTTACAAAAAATAAAGATTATATAAGTGTTATCACAGCATTTTAAGTGTAAACTTTTGAAACAATAGGTTTGAGATACTTAATTCAAGGTATAACTAGAAAACATGGATAATAATTACGATAACAGGAATCCTATTTTTATTATTACTCTTGCTATTGCTACTATTAGTATCTTGTGAGAAACAGCTCTGTTCCCACAGAAGTTTGATTTGGAAATTTTGGCAATTTCCAGTAAAAGAAATTTCCAGACACTGAAGTGAAAACCTTTTCTCCCTGGTGGCATTCTACATTCCCTTACAACTACCTTACAACTACCTTATTTTTCCTCATTTTATCAAAACAGTAGTTACTGCTTCTTTTTTGCTTTCCCTTTAATAAAACCTTTTTTTTTTTTAAGCATGTTAATATACAACAGTCAAATGGAAAGGTTTTCCCTTGCCGTGCCACAGCAAATTGCCTCATCTTTAAGAACCAGGATGCTCTTTAACCAATTTGTTCTGCCTTTAGGCAAGCACTGTTTCAAACTTGACTATAATTTAGTCAAAGTTTGAATGAAGACTAGAGATCTCAAAGATGACTTCTTTGCACTGAGTGACTGAAAAAGGAAAAGGAAAACAAATTATTGCCCAATGAAGAAAAGAGTGACACATTAGCTCAATCATGTTATCAGACAACAGAGACTCCTCTTGAGGAAGAGGGAAAGAGAAACCAAGCCTTCACACTTGCCAATAACAGAACAAGACCCTATACTGTTCTGACTGAATTTAAACAGTCTGTTTTCATTTTCTTGTTGGGGTGGCTGACACTTTATGCCTCAGCAGTACCTAGCTAAAACAGATTTTTTCTCTACAGAGAGTAAACCAAATACGCTTGCATTTCACAGTTCTCTTAACTCTTTAATAAGTTTAGGACAAAACAAAAAAAAGTTCTCTTTTCCTGTACTATTATTTTAAATATTTGTTCTTAATTGTTAGGACATCAACTTTCTGATCAATCACTGTCAAATACGATATTTTTTTTTTCTCCAGGTTAGGTAATATATTAGGCCAGTGCCCCAGATTTGTATAACTCAAATTTTATTTTTTATACAGATATATTTACTCTCTATTATTTATTTTAAGCCTTTCCTTTTCTAGGGTGATAACATCATCACTACTACTACTACTACAGGTTGTTAACATAGTGGCAAAAGCATGGTTTTCTCAGGACAAATTAAAATTTCAAACACAAAGCCAGGCATATAAAAGAACTTAACAGTGTAACTAATAATTAGAACAAACTATTAGAAGAAAAAAACCTGATTTTCAGTTGAAATTTGAGCACCTTTATTTTAAGCATAAAAAGGGTTTTGTGGGAATAACTAAGCAAAACTTAATCGTTCATGACATACAAGGTCATAATAGCAACAGCATTTGGTCATAGCTATCCTGCATCTAGGATTATCAGGTTACTAAAAATATAAACTAACTTGTGGTCTCCTAATTAGATGTAGATGAAATAAGACGAGCACAAACATACTCCCCATTCTCAGAAAAAAAAATCCAGACCTAGACATTAGCCATTCCTTAGATCTTTACTATCACGGTTTAACCCCAGCCAGCAACTAAGCACCACACAGCTGCTCACTCACTTCCCCCCTACCCAGTGGGATGGGGGGAAAATTATGGGTTGAGATAAGAACAGTTTAATAGAACAGAAAGGAAGAAACTAATAATAATAATAGCAATAATCAAATTACAATAATAATACTAAAAGGATTGGAATACACAAAACAAGAGATGCACAATGCAATCGCTCACCACCCACCGACTGATGCCCAGTTAGTACTCAAGTGGCAATCTCTCCCAGCCCCATTCCCCCAAGTTTATATACTGGGCATGACATGACATGGTATGGAATACCCCTTTGGCCAGTTTGTGTCAGCTGCCCTGGCTGTGTCCCCTTGTGCCTTTCAAGCCTTCTTGCTGGCTGGGCACGAGAAGCTGAAAAATCCTTGACTTAGTCCAAATGCTACTTAGCAACAACTGAAAACATCAGTGTGTTATCAGCATTCTTCTCATACTGAACCCAAAACACAGCACTATACCAGCAACTAGAAAGAAAATTAACTCTATCCCAGCTGAAACCAGGACGCTTACTTGGTCTTAGTTGCTAACATCTCCCTATTTACAATGCCTTGAGCATGGATACAGGCATAACTGAAAGAATATCATATAAAAGAGCTAAGGTTACAGACCATGCTGCCATGAGAAACTGACCACTTATTACCATCATTTCTGTACCAAAGACCACTTCTGTACCGCAGAACCAAACTGGCAAGTGTTGGTGAAACTACAGCAGCGGCATAAAAGGTCGACTTCAAGATGCTTTTAGACAGCAAGCAGTCGTGATGGCCAGCAGAAATTCTCTTCTGCTTAGAGAGCAAGTGCAATAGTGAAGTCCTCATTGCTTGGGGTTTGGGTCTGCTGAAGCCATTTTCAAGAAAAATTCAGCTCCAAGTCTACTTTGAGTGATTTTAAAAATTTCAAATTTGTGCTGTCAAATTTGGCCTGTGTCGTGGTTTCAGCTCAGTCAGTAACAAAGCACCACGAAGCCGCTCACTCACCCCCCACCCCCGCCCCTGGCCACGTTGGGATGAGGAGAAAATACAAAGGCAGGCTCATGGGTCGAGACAAGGACTGGGAGGGATCACTCCCCACTTATGGTCACGGGCAAAAGACAGGCTCAACTTGGGGAAGAAACAAAATCAATTTCATTTACTACAAATCAAGTCAAAAACAAAACACAAGGGTATTAGGAAAGGAAACCAAACATCAGAACACCTCCCCCACCCCTCCCGCCTTCCCGGCTCAGCTCCAGTCCCGGTGCTTTCTACCTCCTCCCCCCGGCGGTGCAGGGGAACAGGGGATGGGACTTCGGGTCAGCTTGCCACACATCNTCACCAACTTCTCCAACGTGGGTCCTTTCCGCGGGCTGCAGTGCCTCACAAACTTCCCTGGCGCGGGTCCTTTCCGCGGGCTTCAGTTCTTCCCGAACTTCCCTGGCACGGGTCCTTTCCATGGGCTGCTCTCCAGTCTCACACTGCTCCAGCGCGGTTTTTCCCATGGAGTTACGGCCATCTTCGGGAGCCTCCACTCCACTATGGGCCTCCATGGGCTGCAGGGGCACAGCCTGCCGTCTCACCACGGGCTGCAGAGCCATCAGCCTCCTCAGGCGCTCCTCCTTCCCCTCCTTCTTCACTGACTCCAGTATCGGCAGAGATGTTCCTCTCACGTTTCCCAACCCCCACACTGCCAGTTCCCCTTCTTAAATCTGTTCTCCCAGAGGCACTGCCACAGTCACTCCCTGTCTGGGCTGCAGAGGTGGTTCCGACATTTTGGCGCCGGGGGGCTTCTAGCAGCTTCTTAAAGGAGCCACCTCTGCAGCCCCCTCCCCTACAACCAAAGGAAACCGCGCCACACAAACCCATAACAGCCTGTCATGGCATATAAGCCCAAAGTCAATTTTTTGGGGTGCTTAGCTAGATAGTGTGTCTAACTCAAGTGGTTGTATTCTGTAAGGCAATTGTTAACCACAGCAGTGTCATATGTTACCTAGACTCTGGCTAGTTCCTTGGAGAAAGAAGCTCTCCTAGTTTCAGTTTTAACAGTGGAAGGATCTTCTGTGTATGGGTAAAATCTCTTAGATATGCTTCTGACACAGTCATGACTTTTACAGTAGTCAATGACTGGTTTAGGAGAGTTTTAGGACAGAATCTGTCACTGCTCACAAACAGTGCTGAGGAGGTAATTTTTGCAAAGTTCAAGAAACACAGCTTTCAAAAATTTATCCTCCATAGGATGACAATGATGAAATTTCTCAAATGTCTAAAAACACTGTTAGGGCCAGCTTTTTAGACTTTTGTAGAACAAGTCAGCAGAGTTGATCAAAAGGCATTTTTAAATTTCTTTTCTTTTGTGAAAATCTTGATAGACTTCATAAGTAACATGACTTGTATATGTCTTATTCTACCCATTACTTAAAAAAGGAACAAGGAGAGTTTTCTGAAGATAACCTTCCCCCCTTCCCCTCTTCTGAGGCTGCTCCTGAATGACATCAGAACTGGATCCACTTCACACCATGGGGAGCTAACAAAATTTGTCATTCTTGTTACAGCACAGGAAAACTAACAAGGTAACTAACTGTATACTACAGTGTACTCTCAGATTTTTGAGGTTGTCCAGTTATGAATATGTTAGTCTCATAATGTGATTGCATTACATTTAAAACTAAATTAAATTAATACATCATAAGCAGGACTATTTGGAAACTGAACAAACCAGTTTATTTTGTGCTTTTTTATTTTGAAACTTTCTCACTTCCATTTAAAAAAGAAAAACACAACCAAGACTGTAATTCAGAGTTTAAAAGTAATTTTCCTCTAGCATCTGACCAGTGCAGAAGTACTTTCAACAGTAAGAAAGTTAGCAGATGAGATAAACACTGAAGTTCTTAAACTTTAAATATGAGCATGCCCTCATGGCACCCAGCAGTAACTGCCAAATGCATGTGAGTATATTGCTAGGTCACTGAAGGTACTTATGTATTGAAGGATCATACCAGTAGAAGGTTAAAGCCTGAATTGCCCTATGTTCCATCAGTATAGTCCATGAAGTCAATGTGACTATTCTAGTGTAACGTTCTCTCTCTCAGAGCCTTGTAGATGTGTTCTTGGAAACTTTACAGTATGCACTAAACTATGCTATGCAGTAGACGAACTCTTATTTCTTTCCTACAGGTGGGAGAATAAGTCTACACACACAATATCTTTCTCACACTCACGTGCAAAGTGACTGATAGTGTTGCGAATCAGACTTAGGATTTCCCAGGCACAGTGAAAACCTGGAGTGCAGAGAGAGTCCCAGGCTGTGACGGACTGACAGGCTAACCCCAACACAGCCCCATTTTAGGATGTAAAGAATGGAGTCAGACCAGACAGAATGGCCTCACAGACACTTCTTTATTGTAGCAAAATTAATGCTACTCTGGATGGATTCTTTGAAGCTATTAATCTGGGACTCTTGTCCAGCCTGACTTCTACTTAACTATGATTCCCACCTAATTCATGTAATTTGGAAATTAAGCTCAGGCTCCAGCAGGAAAGTGAGTCAAAATGTAACCTTACCTCCTTTTTCTTGAGACATAACAAATCCCAGGCTTAGATCACCAGGGAAAACACAATGGGTTTGAAACTACCTGCCTTAATACAACATATTTATAAAGTTCACCCGTTCCCACCATTTTTCTCTGAGTTACCCAGCCAAAGTTGGTACAGGGACTCTTTTTATACCAAGACAGAGAGAGTCAATACCCCTTCACAGCTGCTGGATCATAGTCCTCCTTCTTCCACAACTCCAAAGTAGTGTTAAAGTTGAGAAGAGGGTGTAAAGGTAATTGCTTTATAACAAGATGCTAATAAGCAATGGTCTGGTGTAAAATATGTCATCCTAGACATCGTGAAAAACATGATAACTAAACCATGGAGAGTGGAACCAGCAGGTAGAGATGAAGTGAGTTATTACTCAGTGGTGAGAGGAAAAGGGAGATGAGAGGAATTAGTGGAGAAGGGACAATGAGATGAGTACACTTAAACTGCAAGTGTCTAGCCTGAAAGACACCACATTTAGTGATTGAAGACAAGCAGTAATAGATCAGCAGAAAGAATGTAGTATGTTAGACAAGCACAGCGAGAAATGGGAACACAGACACACTTTTCACCATGGTTCAGAAAACACCACTCAGACCAGTCATTCACTACAGCAGTGTCACAAAAGGCAGCAGATGGCAAACTGTTAACTGCACCAGAAGGCTTTAAGAAATACTGGGGAGAAAGGAAAATAAGTTATAAGCATTTGGGGAGAATCCAAGATTGAGGCTAATGAGTTATTACTAGAAGAGAGGCCTTCAACTGTTGTGGTGCAGAAATTAAAAATACAATGGGGAAGGAAAAAAAAGCTTTTAAACTACAAGAGGCCTTTGACAGAGATAGTACTGTAACTGAGTTCATAAAGGAGACTGACAACTGCGCAATTAGCATGTTTTCAGAAAACTCATCCATGCACATAGGAAGCAGAGGAGGGACCCTGAAGTCTGTAACAAATCACCCCACATCAAAAGGAAACCTCAGGGTGGAGTGTGAGCCCTGCAGAACAGTCACATTTGTCTCACCAGCTATTTTGATTCTGCTATTGCTGCCACATGTCACCCTAAACTGGACTTTAAGATAGATGAAGTCAGTGCAGGTTATTTGTGCCAACATCACAGGAGAGTTAGAATAAATCAGGATTGGGGCAATACCCTTCCACCCCACACCCTCCAGCAGAATATTCCTGATGGAAAGGCCAAGAAATGTATCACCCACCCTCTCTGTATATCACTGATTTTCAGAAGCATTTCACATTTCCTTAAGTAAAGGTTGTAAGTGATAAAGTGCTGGTATTTCTGGGCTATGTTTCGTTACCCCCTTTCTCCACCCAGTTTTAATGAACCACCACCATCTAACTTTTCAGCCTGAACTCCTTCCTCATGTCTTTTAGCAACTTGGGAATCCAGCCCCAAACCACTTGGGGAATAGTACAAGGTTTAATGTAGTCTTCTGTCTATGCAGATACTCAGATGAGAAAGCTATGCCCTCTGACCACTCAGCATTGTATCTCAGCCCGTGGAATTTCCTTTCATTACTTCTTCACTTGTTGTTTCTTTCAACTTGTGTCAATATGTTCACGTATGCACACATGGTAAAGAGTCTGATATTTAATATCAATTAGCTTAATAAAAACCAGTTTACTTCAGGAAGTTTGAGGTGTCACACAAAGAATCATCATATAACACTTATCACCTAAGAGCCAACTTCAACCTTGTGACAACACAACATGTAATGAGAATAGTTTGGAGAATGTTACTTCAAAGCACTAGGAGTTGGGGGTCTGCTTTATGGATATTAGTTATTTACAAACAGTTCTGTCCATATGGTCTATATGTTCCTTCTGCACTCATCACCAGTAACTGATGCAGTGTATGTCTCTTCAGTAGTCTAAAGAAATGCCTGCAGTTCTTGCAGATGTACTCAGCATTGTACATTAGCTAGCTATGGTCCTGATAGCAGCAGAGCCACCACAGAATGAACCTTAGAACAGACTATGCAACTGCAAAGCCTCGCATAATTTTGCGGTCTGTTTCATCACAGACTGCAGAGCAATTATCAGAGCCAGAACAAGCTAATTCAAAGTTAGGTTAAACAGGTTTCCCTAAGCCACAGAGATTCTTCTGGACTGCAGGGTAGAAATATCCTGAATGGCTACTAAAATTTACCTGTAATGGCCCTGTAATGGCTTTTGACAAAACCTTCACTTTCTAGCAAGAACATTTGGAGCCACCATGATTGTTGCACAAGGGACAGAAAACTGTGCCTGGGGAGCTGGTCAATGAGGAAGAGAGACTTGTTTCAGGCAGGTAGTATGAAGAAATATTTATTTCTGTGTCTGCTTTTGCTGGCAAAGACCAATAGCATACGCTGGCAACTTCNCAGGCAGTGTTTGGTTAGCAAGGAAAAAAAAAGATCAGAAATGACAAGGAAGTTTAGTCAAGAGTCCCACCACAGCTTCTTGGGCAGTGATGAAGTGATGACTAAAAATATTTTTTTTTTCTTTATTTGGAATACTGAAATTCGAAAGGAACTGAGCAAACTGATTGACTTATTATGAAAGAGGGAGGAGGGATGGAGAAAGAATGGAAATGACTGGTTCAGAAATTCTTCCTTTAGAAAGAAGCTATGTCAGGTTTAAAGGCATAATAACACAAGGTTGTTTAAAACAATAATGTCACATACCTAAAAAATAAAATTACATTGAAATATATTGTTGCATACAACAAGTAAGGTTGCAAGCAAGGTAAATGTTACAAGTATTTCCACAAATAATTTTCAATAGGAGCCTTATTTGACTAATCTAACCTTTACAAACAAATTACAATTTTGTGTGTGTGTGTGTATTTATTCCTTCTACAGAAAATATTTTTATCTGAGAGCTACTTCCCTTTTTTTACTGTCTGTTCTCTTACTTTGCCTCTGCAAGGGTTTACTGCACTGACAAAAATATTTCCATATGTTTTGTTAATTTCCTAATATTTTGTGATTTGCTAAATCTCACAGTAAAGGAAGAGGAGGCATCCAATTTGATCATGCCAATAATATTACTGTTCTATACAGCTTTTCTTGGTAGAGGTCTTTCTATGCCACTTTGGTTGGCTTGGATAATTCAGGTGCTTCTGAATCTTCAAATACTTTGTGTCTGGATATCTCCAAACCCTGACATTTGTATAGAAACCCATTTTGATATTAAGAGCTTAACTGAAAGCTGTGTAAAAGAAGAATCAGGACCTGTTATGAATTTTGTTTTGTCCATTTTTTGACACAAGAATGTGAGACTTAGTTTGCCACAAAGGAATTCATTAAATAATTATTGTCTTTAATTACATCACTGATTTTGGAGATGCAATCTCTTTTCAAGAATTAATACAAAACAAGGACAAAATTAATGATAGAGTGACAAAAGCTGGAGAAGAAAATAGAAATAGTACTAATATGTTAGCAAAAATGAATTCTGTTCTTTTTTTCTCTTACAAAATGCTGTTTGTATCATTGAGATCAAACATTTTAAATTCAAGCAACATATATTTAATGTCATTTACAGTGAATCTAAGAATCAGGTGCAAAACCTTTGATAGTTAATGGAAATACACCCCAGAGACTCCTACATATTTTGTGTCAGGTCACTGCAGTGCAATTTGTCATGCTCTTCATTTACAAGAGTGAATCAGAAGTAAAGGTAATATTTGAAAGTATGATGTTATTTAATTGTTACATTTTAATGGCTTGTCAGTTTAATAATAGTTTGTGATAAGTAACTTTAATACAAGGAATGCTTTGTAAAATTACAAAGACTGAAAGGTTATAATGACAATCATTCCACATAATTCCTACACAGATGACTCTGAGGACACTTCCTGTAGTTTACTGGTAGTTGTCATGAGAGAATCTCAAAGCTGTAGAGGGTCTGTGCATTAGATGGTTGTTCATATTTCTTTCTTGTATGCTACAGCAAACTTTCTGAGTGTAAAAAAAAGATTTGGTAGTTACTCCACATTGAAGGAAACACTTACATATGTACTGTGCATGAAAACAGATCTGCTGATCTCTGCTTAGCTTGGAGAATAGTTGTGAGAACTGACATTGTACCTGACACCAAAGGTATTGACTGCTTGCAAATATACGTATATTAGATATTAGATATCAGCAAACAGCATGGCAAGTCTTGAGTGATTTAGTTCTGTAAGTTTATTTTTATTAAAATAATGGGCAGAGTAGATCAGCAAAGATTTTGGAATCCCTGAATATGGTTTCAAGAGGTGATGCCAGGCTGCCTGTGATGTTACTAAATGCAGGAATCGGATGTTGTGATTTAAGAACTCTGAATCTGAGTTTGCAACTATAATGAGATGAATTAGCAAGTATTGAAAGAAAAATGTTATGAGGGAGGGAAAAGGATCTGTATGTCATTGTTAGGGTGTTAGCCAGCTACTACAGACACTGGTCTTAATCAATGTGTTCCAAGTCTTGTTATATTTCAACCCAATCCTCTTAAAGAAAATCTTAAACAAATACAGATATTGGTTTATAATATTAATCAATTCTTCAAGTACTGTGTTTCTAGAAAAGACTTCACACAGACCAACAGCAACAGCTGAAAAGAATGAAGTCATTTATGGTAAAATATGATTGAGTAATAAGATCTCTTGAACAGGTCATGAAGATTTATTTTTTTCTTTTTGACATTTGAAAGTATCAGCATACTTAGTTTGTATTTTTCTTAGCTTTTGTGTCAGAAAATAATTACACACAGGTTCTTGATGCCAGTATTATGCAATAAAGAGAGGGGAATATAATTTCCCCAAATGGAAGATTTCCAGTCTAATTGTCACAATACACGCTTGCTGAAAAATGTGAAAGTTTTCAAGATAGGCACTGCTGTTTGTAACTTCTGTTGATTTATTCAGTCAGAAGTTTTTAACAGGCAGTAAGTATAACTGTTTTCACCATAAATACTGCATCAAGCTGCTCCTATAACTCAGGGTTTCATTTCTCAAAGTGCTAGAAAAAGAAATACAACACAAACCTTTAAAGCATCCTGTTCTTTTTTGAATGTTCCTGAAGCTGCAGTAGCACCAAAAAGAACAGTAATTTTTATGTTGTCTTGCACCAGAAGCAGTATCATTTGAAGTGCCTTCTGCGTGCATGTGTTTTGTCCCATGCCAATACATACAGGTTATCTCCTAAGCCCCTGGGAAAAGTACTGGTGAATAATCAGACATGCAGCTGTTGAGATCACAAGAATTCTTGTCAGTTTCATTCAGTAGTTTCTTGCACTTGTTCTTGCGTGGGAGGGCAGCAGGTGAAGCAGTTAGCATCCTAGAACATTGCATGTTTTATTTTACCTACTTCTTTTACTAAGCAGAAATAAACTCCTCAACTTGATGGACACATTAGCTCTGAACCGTAGGAGCCCTCTAGGACAAGGCTAGCCAAACATGCTTCAGGAGAGGAACTAATATTGGTGATCTTGTTTCCAGGCAAAGGAATTGCACAAGAAAATCTCTTGATTTGCCTGTTCCAGTATTGGCCACCAACTAGATTATTTAAAATAAAGGCCTACAATGGCATCTGCTGCCCAGACACTTTCTACCATGAAGGAAATTAAGCAAGTTTTAGCACAGATACCAGTCATGAAGAAGGTGTGTGCCTGCAGATGATGCAGAGGCACAAGGTCTAATCAGAGCAGTAATCCTCCAGCAGAATGCTCTCCTGATTCCCCCCCTGAACATTTGGATTTGTGCTCCAGCAGCTGAGTACCCCTACTAGCACTGACTGAGTCGTTTAGGACTGTGTTTGTTATAGGTAGCTGTAACACACTACAAATACAAACATAACGATAATTGTGAATTCCACAGTATAATGCAGCATTGAAACTCCAGATGAGAAATCCCTTATCTTAAATGAGAATTAATCTTGTTCTGTTTTCTGGTTATCACTCAAACATACTGGAGGTCTTCTTACAGATCATATTGGTGCTCCTGCTACAGATCATCTTCCTTTCTTTGTGGTAGGAAGAGACTGAAAAATATCTATAAAAAACAGTATTTTATCCAAGTTATGAAAGAGCCTAAAGTTTCTAAAAACATTTTTAGGTGTAAGCAATGAAACAGCATTTATGTTATACTTTGTTAAATACTAGCCCTATTTGCAGTATAACACCTACAGGGATAAAATCCAAAAGCTAAAATAAAATGTAAATAGATAGTTTTTCCTCTTACTTAACTCACTAAGTCTTGAAGCATGGTTTCCCCTATGAACTAAGCAACATCTTCAAGATTCCTAAAAATATCAATACTTGTATATTGTTTTCTGCCATGCATGCTCTAAGGCTACTGTATAGTGTAAATTTTTTAAAAAGTCATGATACTAATATTCATCCTTCTCTAAAGGTCTTGACCTTTGTTACTGCTTGACACCATGTGAGCTAAAATTCTATGGAAAGGACATTATTAAATTAGATTTAATATTTATAAAAGTCTTATTAAATTTCTCTCAAAATTTTGCTTCACAACCATATTTTATATAATGTTTTGTTCCTAAGTAGAAAATCTGTGATTAAGATAATTCATCCTGTATATGAAAAAAATAGTCATATTTTCCAAAGTAAGTCTATTGCTATGGGTCATACTGCTTGTTTCTCAGAAGATTATTAAAATACGGAAAATAAAAGATAGAAATAATATTTATATTCTAAAGGAAAATCTAAGCCCTAATCCAGCAAACAATTCGACACAGAGTTAAACTTAGCTAGACCTGAACTAGAGTTTTTTGGTACGTATACACTACCAGAGTCACTAGAATGGGCAATATTTAAGTCCACAGTTAAAATACAAGCTTATATATGTGTGAGGTAATTGGCTGTTCCCAAAACCATATATGTATATATGTCACAGCAGTCTGATAAGAGGAAAAGATGCTTTCTACAGTGTGCATGATTGTAACTGAAAAAATGGGTCTCTTCTGTGACCCAAAATAATTTCACAGTCGGCTATTGGTTTCTTTTGTCCATGGGTAGATTATTTATCTCTGCCTTTCCCAGACTTTCCTTGTAAGTTATATTTTTACTTAAAATGTATCTATTCCCTTTGCATGGGTAGAGAAAAGAATATATTAAACAAATAATTTTAAAGAAAAGAGAGATGTTATGGTTATTATTATTAATTGTATGCATATAATATGTAATTGTAATGATAAAAGATTTCATAAACCTATGCAAAAATGCAGCATAAACCTCAGTGTTGAAATGCTATTGTTCAACCTTGACTTTGAAGGAGTGTGCAGCCTCTCCCTCTCTCTGCTGACATTAGCTGATGCTTTGTTTAGCAAGCCTTTCTTTGGCACAATTTCATGATAAGAAAGCATTTTGTATCCTGTTTTCTTCCCTCTGAAAGAACATTTCCTTAAGCAATTGTCCTGGTTTCAGCTGGGATAGAGTTAATTGTCTTCCTAGTAGCTGGTATAGTGCTATGTTTTTGAGCTAGGTATGAGAAGAATGTTGATAATGCACTGATGTTTTCAGTTGTTGCTAAGTAAAATGTGTAGTCTAAGGTCAAGGCTTTTCAGCCTCTGATGCCCAGCCAGCAAGAAAGCTGCAGGGGCACAAGAAGTTGGGAGGGAACAGAGTCAGGGCAACTGACCCAAAGTGGCCAACGAAGTATTCCATACCATGTGACGTTTTAGGAACTTGGGAGGCATCGCCGCTGAGAGACTAACATATGCATCGGTGAGCAGGTGGTGAGCAATTGTGTTGTGCATCACATGTATATTCCAATCCTTTCATTATTACTGTTGTCGTTTCATTAGTGTTATCATAATTATTATTATTAGTTTCTTCTATTCTATTAAACCATCCTTATCTCAACCCACAAGTTTTAGTTCTTTTCCCGGTTTTCTCCCCCATCCCACTGGGTGTGGGGGGGAAGTGAATGAGCAGCTGTGTGGTGCTTAGTTGCTGGCTGGGGTTAAACCATGACAGCAATGAACACTTCTTTATTGTTGATGAGTATGATCTGATACCTGATGGGTCTAATTCTATTCAAATGTGCATTATTCCAAACCAGGTGAAGTAGAGTCCCAGTTTAAGCTGCTATGAGTCTAAATTCACCACAGAAATAAAATACTTATAAAATAAATCACCCTTTTAATTTAGCAAATTCTTTATCTGTCAATAATTTATATCAAATTTACTTTGAAGCTTACATTCATTGTGTTTTTAATATGCAAACTGGTCCAGTGGTGAATACAAGGAAACCTTTTTGTCTTTAATAAAATTAAGGAAAAATTTGTTAACATTACCCTATATATCAACTTGAAAATGAATATAAAGTTATTATTTCAAGTAAATATACAGGGGCAAAAATAGTTCAACTGGCTTTTTTCTTTGTTATTAGATTTCATATTAATTCCTATTTCTGCTGTACTTTGAAAGCCATTAACCAGTTAAAGATTTACTATTTGAAACTATTTGGAAAGCTACACACAAAACCTCAACCATTTTAACAAATGTTAGTGTTTAATTTTAATTTGAAATTGTAATGTAATGTTTTATTGAAGAAAACTTCTTTGGCTAGTGTTGACATGCCAATAGGATGTGAAAAGAACTAGTTTCTGACTCTTCTGAATAATAATTACTTGTACTTCATAGTGCCAAAAACCAGTTGAATGAATTAATGGCAGAGTCAACAGTGTTACTCTAATCCTCCATATTTCTCAGTCTACAATCCAGCCACAACATGCAAACCAGAGGGAAAAGTTTTAGAACATATTAGGTGTCCAGTCAATTGTCTTTAAAACCATAGTTGCTATTCTGCTGCTGCAGTTCTACAAAACATAGCTTAAAAATTACTCAAAATCTGATTTTTGAGCTTCCTTTGATCTGGGATATCCCATAGGAAAACTTACAGCTGTAATTATCAAAATAGGACTGTCTGTAATGTTAATTCTGGTAAATATCAATATTTTATAAAACCAAAAAAAGATTATAAATTCTATCTTTAGAAATGGCTGCAATCTACATTCAAGAATATATATGTTTTATAAGTACCTGTGATTTGAAACACAATGGATGAATTTTCAGACACCTGAGTACATGACTGTCATTGCCTTTGTAATTCAACCACCTAGTGTTGTAATTATATGAAATTAGTAAAAATTCCATAACATTACCCAGTATTTAACATTAAGTATACAAATCCAGGTATGTTTAATGTTTGATTCAGCTAGCCTATCCTGGAGCCTTCTGTGATAAGCCATTTAGGATGTGTACTTATATGTAAGCACATAAGTGATCTTAGGAGCATAACTCCTTTTATAGTTGCTGTTCTACAGCATTAACTGCATGCCTAAACAGAAATAGTGCAATTTTGATTGTTATCCTTCATTAAACGAAGTTCACAGAATATACAGTTTGCGCCTGCATTTTCAACATCAGGAGGAGATTCTTAATAAGCACTGCTTTGAGGTCACTGCCTCCATCAGCTCAGCTAAATTTGCAGGATCAATGTTATCACTTCCATAAAAATATACGTATATCTGACCCGAGTGAAGTTGCCACTGAAACTAGTGTAACTACTAAGTAATTCACACAACAGCCTGGGACCTGAGCAAGCTTGTTTACTTCAGGGCTTCCCAAATTCTTATATTTTTCAAAACAAGCAAGCAATCCCTCATCCTATTCAACTGGTAATTTCAGAGAGAAGTCAAAAGACCTGTTCAGCTGGTTTATGGTGATAATGGTTTCTCTGAAAATACCCATTTAAAATATGTGTGTCTCAGCTGCTTCTGTCTTGGAAATTCTGGCAAGAGAAATAGTCCAGACTTTTATATGGTTCTTAATAGATTGTAGGTTTTCTTTATGGAAATTTTTAGAAGGGTTTTCAGTTGGCTGGCCACATTTGACAGACTTATTAGCACAACTAATCTGTCATTCCTTAGGGAGTATAAAAGTTTAGTTAAGTATGAAAGTTCTTTGGTTTTGAAAATATTTGCCAATTTTTTTTCTCATTAAATGATTACAAATTCACTCCCAGTAAACATGTAATTTGGGTATCACATATATTTAGCAATCCTGTTTCAGCTGGCACAATTTTATTTTTCCCTTGTGTTTATGGATTAGTACAATAAATATTTGTTTGCCTTGAACTACTTTCCTAAAGACTTATTAAAGAGGACAAAAATATATCCCTTGTCTGTGTCTGATATATGATGTAGGAATTAACATCACATTTCACAGCAATTTGAATTTGTTGAAGTTGTTTAGGGAGATAAATCTGAATACGAATTTGAGTTTTCAAGACAGGTAATATACAGATAGTATCCACTGAAATAAAGGCAAAACATGCATGTACATTTTCTGCAATGCTTTGAAAAGCTCAGCAGTAATCATTTTTATGAGAACAATATTTGTGAGAAGACAGTTGTCTTTTGTTAATGGGTCATAGCCAATAAAGTCCCCACATGGGACACGAAAGCTGCTTTTCATCCTTAAGGTGGACTTCTTGAGGAACTTAGCTTCAAACAGCGTTTCCAGAAGGCACAGGTGGATATTTCATTGGTGCTTCTGTATTTATAACTGTGGTATGAGAACTTCTTTATGAACCTGAGGCTCCGAGTTGGATCAAAGGGGCTAGAGAGCGCCCTTGCCAATCTGAACATTGTTTAGTACTGTTTTGAAGCAGGAGCAATATCAGTTCTTGCTGCTGAATTAGGACTGTTGTTATTTTCTTTTCAGTTTGCTTGCAAAAGAAAAATGGCAGCAATTTTATTTTTCTCTGAAGGCAAATATTGCAAGGTTTTTACAGTAATACAGACAGGCTGTGTAGTCTCAAAGGCCTGTGAAGGAAGGAAGGGATTTTGCTATTCAATTAACAGTTCAAAATTTTTAAGCCTAATTACCTGCAGAACCACAAAACCAGCACAAATTTGGAGACCAACTAATGACTATGAGCTCACATAAAGAATGACCCCAATGCACAGACTTTTTTAGGTGCATTAAAGAAATCATAAAAGAGGAGTTGAGTCTCTCCTCCGCCGGTGTGCAGAACCCACTGAGAACTGGATGATTGCAACTGACCAGTGGGACATAATCCTCCAATGACAGCACAATAAGATGAGATTTCCAGGCTCCATCAGTATAGCAGTTCAATTACCTGAGCATCCTAGTGATTTCAGCAACCTGTTTTCAACAGTGGCCTGTACCTGGTCACCCACAGGCAAATCCATGAACTAATGTAGCACAAAGTTAAATGTTAAAATATCCACAACATCTTCCTAACATTGCTTACACTCTGAAATTTGAGGCAAAATGCATTTATTTATTTATTCTGAAAATGCAACTTTAAAAAATCCTGACTGTAGCAACAGACATTGAGACATACAAAGCCTTATTCCATATATTCCACTGATGGATGTGTTCTGCAAATCGGAGTGAATTTCTATCCTACTGAAATTAAGATAATTTCAGGATTTTAAGCAATATGAACACTGAAATACCATATGTTTCTGAATGCATAATGACTGATCTTTTCTTGTTTTCTAATAATGTGGAGTTATGGCTTACACGGTGTTAGAGGCACACACAATCAAATCTAACAGCTGTCAAAACTCAGATTTATTCTTCGGTAAAAAGTTAGTTAGAACTCCAGTAACATTTGTAAACCACAGGCTCAATGATGTAAGGGGAATTAGTACTACACAGCTGGCTTAAGAATACTTAGGGTTTAGAAACAACCACTCAAAATGTGCATATAACTCACCTAAAAGACAAGGGCTCTCAACCTGCAGGAGTTACCTAGGGTGGCATCCCGACCCAAGGGGAGAGTCCCCGACTGCAAACCCGCTGCTCCAAGGAGGACTGATTTCTCTCTCAACATGTCCTCTGGCAGGACTCCGTTTGTACCCTTGTCGAATCTGACCTGTGGCCCTTTTGATCCCTGTTGGCCAAAAGGTCACTTCAGTGTATCTGGCACATCTCGATTGGTCAGTTCAATTTTCAACCTGTGGTCTCTGCAGTTTGGGTGGGGTTTTTTTCCTCTCCTCCCTGCCTGGAGAAGTTTTGTTTCCTGGCAGGGGGCGGTGGGGGGGAAGTGTACTGCCACACGTGGCTCAAACTGAATGTTACAAACCAATGGTGAAGGAACCTTTAAGTCTTTTGGAATATATAGTAAGCACTGAAATACAGAGGAAAATATGACTTATGGAAAAGGTGTTGCAGTGTGGGCAGCTAGGTAGAAGAATAACTTATTTTAAACCATTCTTTAAATGCATTTGATTCATTTAACTCAATCTTGCAAATTGCCTGAAATGGACAGGCACTGCTATGATCACTAATGATACTTTCTTCTGTACTGTTATCCCACACTGGCACCCATTCACCTTTCCCAATGAAACATTATAGTATCACAGTCCCCAGTTTTCTTCATAATTAAGACAGTAGTCAGGATGTCACTCATATGACATCATTACCTGCTTCAGGCTAAAAGACAAGCCTTATAATGCTCTGTTCAGAAATGTCAGAATCAAGTTATTAGCCATAAAAATTAACTACAGCAGCCTGCCTGAATCTGCACACAGATGTACACACTTTTAACACAGCTACACGATGGCAGAGGCAACATACAGAAGACAAACAAAGCTTTTTTGTTCCCTACCCTCCCTCAAAACACATAGAAAACCTCATAAAATGACCTTATGCAGACCTGCTTGTACAGGAGGTGGGATTGTCACACTCATATTATTTTACTGCTATAGTAATGGATAATCCCACTAGAGTCAATAGAAACAGTCCCCTTAAAGATGGATTGTGCTATTACATTACAATGCTGAGGAGGAATGGCAGTGTGGTGGGAATGTATATTTCCATCCATCTCCTCTTCGAGCATCCGGTCTCCAGTGTCCTAATTCTGCTCTGTGTCTTGCTCAGTGCTGGAGGAGAAGGGAAGCATAATGGAAAGCACACCGGTGGTAGTGATGGTTGTATAAATCCAGTTCTGATCTTTATAGCTAATCTGGAAGACAAAGCTAGCTTAGGTATTTCCAAAATTTCTATTCTTTACACAGTAATTTTTTAAAAGACAAACCCCAGAAAGAACCAGCCCAACATGAACTTCTAAAGGTAAGGGATGCAGTCATTCCTCTTGGCTATTATGGCAACTAGCACAAGATACAGGATAAATATTACCAATCTTGACTGTCTGTATTTTTTATAGACTGTATTTGCCCCAGCAGTTTCAACATAAAAAGACTTATGGCTCTAGTACTTCCCTGCCATTATACTGAACATTTCAGAACATCTTTTTTCTCAAGAGTTTCTTCGGAGAGTATTCCTGGAACAAGAACTTGACTTTACCTCCTGTTGCAGAAAAAAATATGCTCTTAAGCCATCTGTGAGAAACACATCTTACTTAAGTCCATCTTTATTCATTTACCACCCTTTAACATGACTTGTAGTTAAGTGATACCCTGATAAGGTTTCCTTTTCATGAAGTAAGGCTGTCTTCTGATAAGAACAATATGGGAAAAACTCTTGATATAGATTAAGCGTACCTTGTGAAACTCATTTTGCTTTAATTTTAAATTTAATGTTATACCATTTATTGTTATGATTTGATCTCTTAATCAAGGCACTACCAGATTAAAAAAAAATCAAATAATTTCCTTTTCAGTTGTCCTCTCCTCTTTTATCTTTAATCAAATGTGAACAATAGTACTAATTTTCTGCATGTTCTTTTCCATTTCTTCATCTAAGGGGTTTAAGTCACATTGTTTAGGAAGACAAGATATTTCACTCTGAAGTTTGCTAGTCAGATTGTTATGAATCCCGTATCTTGTCAAGAATTACACTCCAAATATTCACTAGATACAAAATAATGTGCTCTCACAAATGCAGGCTGATTGCACCATCAACTACAAATCTTCTAGACACCTGGTCCTGATTCTCCATCACTTTTTACCTTGAGTCATCAACCCCAGCGACACTAAAAGCAAAGTGCGTATCAACATACAGCCATGGAGAACTGACCCAGAATTTGCATCATTTCCTCTTCTGAGTTATAAATAGGAATCAGAAAAAGTGGCAGGCCAGTCACATTGATCTGGGACAGGGGAGAAGGGATCAAAAAAGAAAGTGGAGAGAGGTTTCTAACAGAAACCTTCTGCAGAATGTGTCTATATGGACTGGTTTTTACACTGAGTACAAAGATGTGAAGGCTTTGGTTAGGAATGAATGGCAGCGTGCTTACAGAAACTCACCATGAACATCGATTCACCTCTGAAGAGTTTTTCATGAGTGGCTTCTCTATTTTTGATGGAAACATCAGAGATGCTCTATCTGTTATCATCACATATGATAAGGTAAGTTTCTTTGTATTAGAAGCAAAGACAGTACAGACCAGAAAGATCAAATTATTAAATGTTTATATGGTGACTGCAGTACAAGTTTTGCAGACAATTATGAGTGTGCACGATTTGACTTCATATTTCTATATACATAAACTTTAGTGGAAATACTTAGTAAATAGGATTATGCACTTTGTTAAGCCTCTGTATTTTCATTTCAGGTATGTATAGGTGTTTATGTGTATGTGTCTAAATAGAGTTTGATTTATTTGACTTGATTCAGTACATGTAATATATATAGTTCATGTTATTTGTGTTTATACATATTTAGAAATGTAATACATAAATATATACTAATGATAAGGTAGTAAGCATTAGTGCAAATTTATTTGTGTATATAGTTTCTGTTTCAGTGAACAAATACTTTTTCTGTTGCCAATTCTGTTTTAAAGTTTTGCTTTCCTTTTCAACTAGAGGAACCAGAGATATTATTCCTCACAGAATTCCTCATTAGGCCCACCAGAAGCACAGAATTTACAGACTAGTTTAACTGTTGTCACGACTCTATGAACTAAAGCTCCACTCTGCCAGAAAGGAAAAAGAGACTGAAAAGAAAGAATCACTGCACAGTTCTGTCCCTTGCCCAAGAGACTATCGCACTGGAAGTGGATTTGCCTACACCTCTTCAGTGTCCTTATGACGATCCAAACTTCTGTCAAGCCCCTTCACATATCTGTAGACCCACAGGCCAAGAGGATAATACACCAATTTCTGCATGGCAGCGGTTTTATCTTGACATTTGACCCCCATGGTTTTCTGAGAATAAGTTAAATTGGCCCTAGCTTTTAAGATCAGAAAATGATTGGCTTTGGTTCTCCAGCAGTGTTATAGCAAGTCTGCTGTTAACAAGAGGGACAAATGCACTATTTTATACTAGTTAATAGGTCACATTTCATCATCCCTCAGGATATTTTATTCAGTCCATTAAACATTTCCAGGTTTTTTCTGGCCCAGTGTAACAACCAAAAGCTCTTTCTTTTATCACTCCCTTACTTTCATGGGCTCTTCTGTATCAGGAAAGCATTCAGCACTGTAACTACTGAGCACTCTGAAAACTGAGGTATTGGGGAAATATTGCCACTGCTTTAAGCTCACAGAATTGAGGTAAAGCCTGATGTGGGAGAATACCTTCAGTCAGATCATCACGGTACCTTCTCACAAGGCCCAGTTTTAATAGTCTTTGTTTTAATTATAACTAACTGTGTTTACATATATAGTGTATGTTTGTACGGTATAGTATGCAGATATTATACCTTGGGTGTGTGAGTAGATGTCTGTATTTTTATATATGAATTAATGTACGTACAGATACTTTTGAAAAGCAGTAAACTGAAACAAAAGCTGTTGACCCACTGTCAATTTTATCAGTGAAGAAGCATAACTTTTCTTTTTTACATATCAAGTATATATTAGATGCTTTACTATTAAACAGGAAAAACAAAAGGAATAGAGAACAATGTAGCAGAATTTGCAACAAAACCTGGAGCAAAGATGGGTGTATAAGTGTGATGGACACCACAAATTGTGCTGGAATTTAGACCACATTTTTGTGGAGCTTAATGCATATACATGTGTATGCATGCTTGGCTATTATAAGGTCTTATTGGCACAGTGTTTAAGGAGAAGCTGGAGTTTTTCTGATTTATTTTCTTGGTTGTAGGCACAATATCTTTAAAAATTATGCTGCTAGGAATTACATGACCTTAATAATTCGTAGTTAACAAAAGCTTTCTTAGGGGGTTTGATGACAAATGTGCCTGTCTGCATTTTAGACTTTCTTTAAATGACTAAACTTTTGTGGCAACTATATTGCTAAAGTAAATCAGGGAAAGTAAATCTGGTCATAGGAGTTTTAAAATTTGAGCTTTCTTAGGCAGAATAGGTCTGAATCTCATACCAGTGACACTTCCCTACTGTCACTTTTTATCATACTTAGATGTAAATTTGAAACGCTGGAGTCAATCCTTTGGATGACAATTTAAATTACACCAGCATGATTTTCCCTTAATATGAATATAAAAACTGTATTTTTGTTGCAGCTTAGAGCGGAAACTTGGGCTCTTTCTTCCTGTTTCAATATGCCTTTGCATTTTGCCATATGCCTCCAATGACATCATATTTCTTGCAGAGCCACAGAAGTGGCTTGTCTCATGTAGCTAGTCTCAAATGGCTAGTGTTAAAGCACCACTGTTGACATTTCCTTAGTACCTCCAAAGACACTCATACTGTTCAGACTGAAGTAAAAAGTCTGGTTCATCACTGACATAATGATAATTTTCAAGAACCTTGAAAAACATGGACTCCTAGAGACTGTGTTTTCACAAATGTCATTCTGACAACTGGAAAATGAAACTTCCAGAAATGTTGCTGGCTAAGCATTTGCAGTTAGGGATTCTGCTGAAATAAGATTTTTACAGGTACAAATATGAAAGGGCAAGGCTGATTGAAGTATTACTTGCTGTACAGTGGCATAGGACCAATGAAGTCAATTGAACTATGCTGTTCACACCACTTGAGCAACTGACCAGTGGGAAATTTACTGTACTGGAAGCTGTTGATGGACAGCCACTGATGTACTTGCATCGTGGCAAATCCCAATGGTACTATAATCAAGGAAACTTTCAATTTTTCAAGAGCTGAGCTCTTCCCTACCTGAATCCAAAATGGATTTCAAAGGGCATCCCAGTAATTTTATCTCCTCATTTCCATTTGTGGTATACATGCATATATGTACACCACAGAAAGGTCATAGACTTATGGATTTGGAAGCTGTTTTCTTTTGCAAACCATGCTACAAGCAAATTAATGCCTCTTAATTAATAGTTGTGCAGTATTACACACCATTATCATATGAGTATCTCATCATTTCCCCCAAGTGGATCATTACATTATGTTACCAATAGACTGTTCTAGGCCTATTTTGAATCTTCTTATTTCTTCTATGTTCTGATTCAATATGAAGCTTGCATGAATGGAGCTGTTACATGTCAAAAACAAGTAATCAAAAAATGCAAATGAACTTATCACGGAAAAGAAAGTGGTTCATTTGCAGCTTTCTTCCACACCAAAAACTTTACTGTATTCATCCATGTGAATTTACATATATATGATAGGAATGAAATGGTGGACAAAGAAACAAGTAAGGGTAATTCTTTATCTGAAAGTTTTTGTCAAAAAAATTCTTAGCTTTTACTATAATCAAACACAAGAAGAAGCACAATGCTCCTGAAACACAGGAGGTTCCTTGTGAATATAAAGCAACACTTCATACTGTGAGAGTGACTGAGCACTGGCACAGGTTTCCCAGAAAGACTGTGGAGTCTCCATCCCTGGAGATATTCAAAAGCCATCTGGACATGGTCCTGGGCAACCAGCTCTAGGTGGCCCTGCTTGAGCAGGGGCATTGGACCAGATGACCTCCAGACATCCCTTCCATCCTCAACCATTCTGTGATTCTTTGATTCTGTGACTGCTCATACCAGCTCCTTTAGCTTATAATGATGTCTATAATTGATTCTAGAAGGACATGTGCCTGTTAATAAAAAATTACAGAGTCTTAACTGCATAACATTCATATATCACTCATCTGCTACCTATGTCCTTCTCACAGAGCTATAACAAATTTTGTGTCAGCATATCCTGGTATTTCCTTCTTTCCATCTGCCAGTGCCCTTTGGCATGGAAAGTGATGGTTGAGGCTGTTGTATTTTATCTATCTCTCCATTACTTTTCAGAATACTTTTCTGGCTGCTCTCAGAGGAAACTAATACATGTATTTTCTTCATTGCACAAGATATCAGACCAGGAAAGCAGAAGAATACAGGTAGGACAGCCATTGAGACATAAAAAAGCTACCAACAAAGCAGAACTCTGCTGTGATTAATTGGCAGATGGATAAAACCTTCAGGTGTAAGAAACTAGGACGATGTTAGTATAAAATAATATATTAGGATTACACAGTTTACAACACCAGGCATTATCAGCAAGTAAATATACTGCAGTGATTAAGAATCTTCTGAAGAGATCTTTGATGGGTAGACAAACACGCTCTTCATGTAGAACTAAAACTGTATTTAACAATGAGCTGTGCATGTTATTATAGTATGGAAACGGCACCTGAGAATATTAACTTGAGATTTAGTTGAGCTTTTAAAATTTTAATCCTGGAAAATTATTAAGAAATGCTAATGGCAAAGAGTAAGCAAAATGTTGGAGTAGAAGCTTGTTAGTTTGGAAACAAAGATAGATAGGTGGTATATGGAAAGTGACAGTATTGGAGCCAAAGCCTGTTGAAGTATATGGAAAAAATAATTCTTCTTAATTGATTTTGGATTAGCCTGCTGTTGGCTTGGTATGTCCTGGTAAAAAACTTCAATGTCAGCCCTTACTCCTCCTGAAATTGAAGTGCCCCTCACACACAAGTGGACTTTACAGGCTGAAGCTGTAAGTGGCCCTTAAAGACTGCAGATGATCTTGTGTTACCTCACTCTATGTACTACGGTTTTTCCCAAAGCAGCAATCTAGCACTTGTACTGTGATTTCACATTTATATGTAATTTGCACTCTCAGAGAGGGTTTGGAATAGCAAATAGCAAATTGGAGCAGCAGAACTTGCACGCACTTTGCTCAGCTGTAAATGATGGCATAAGGCAGTAAAGACTTAATAGCTTTGTTTGAACACTGCTGTGAAAAGGAGGAAAGGAATATAATCCTGAGCTGTGTGTATGACAAGTGTAAATGAAGTATTATGTAAATAAGACCCTACTTCCCTAACCTAAAAATAATAAGCAGATTACATTTGCTACTTTAAGTTACTAAAAAGTCTTTTCACCTCTAGCAGGCAAGGAATTCCCCATTCAAAACTAGAGGGTTTTTGTTGAAAGCTTTTTGTTTCACTGTAGTTAAGGATGTCAGTGATCAGGTGAAAGTGTTTCTTTAGCTTTTTCTTGAGGTGAAGACCATTGCCTCAATGGATACAACAGGACAGAGAGATAGAGGGTTCAGTGTTTTTTTCTGCAGTGGAAGCTGCCCTTTCTTAGTACTGAGAATTACCATCATGTTGCAAGGATGATAGATGTAACAGATTGAGAGGCAGAATAAATAAATCTATGCTGGTGTCCAGATTGCTGTATCTGGCTTAATTAATTATCTCAGGGAAATTGATATCTCTGCGCTACATCACAGATGTGGCAATAGTTGGAAAATTGGCAAAGCTCTTGTATTCCTTACAGCAAATCCAGGAGTTCCTTGTATGTTTGAATTTATTTATTCAATTATTAGTTAGAGAATGAGCATTCTGTTCACTAAAAGAACATATCAAAAC
Source organism: Pandion haliaetus (assembly GCA_013401275.1). Lineage (NCBI taxonomy): Eukaryota > Metazoa > Chordata > Aves > Accipitriformes > Pandionidae > Pandion > Pandion haliaetus. The sequence continues at coordinate 1,623 of VYZV01032119.1, read as the reverse complement.
TCATTATTTGTATTCAAACTGCAGTGCTTTACAGTGACTGTGGTTCATCTTGGCGTTGCCCCATCCTTACTGAGATCTCTCCCCACACTGTTTGCCATAATACAAGGCTTTCTTCCTTCTCAGTATAGCAAGGACTGTATGCTCAATTACAATGCGTATTTCCGCAGACATCCCAAGAGAAGCAAATGGTTGACTAAAATCCATGGACCCCTGCAGCAGATTTCACGTAACACACATGGTTTTATGGGGTAATATTTAGATTCAGATTTCAGTTATTCAGTAGTATGCTAGAACTTGTTCATACGAAATAGATATATTGTAGAAACAGTCTAGAGTCTGTTATTAAAAAAACAATTTTTCATCAAAACATTTGTTGATGAAAAAAAGACAACCTGATCTAGTATTATAGTCTGCTCAATCTTTGGTTTTTAACCATTTTGGAAAAAAAACTTGTTCTGGCATAAAATGGATAAAACAGATACAGATATTCTTTTTAAATTTTGTCTTTAATAGTAAGAAGGCAGGCAGCACATGGTTTGCTTTTGAAGGGAGACAGAAATAATAAAAATCTTCTTTTAAAGTCTGTATCCACAACCTACTGAAGATAAAAGTCAGACTCATAGTTTTGGGGGATTTTTTTTCTTTTCCACGCCTAATGTCAGGCCATCTGTCAGACATATAAAATGGAATATTAGCATGAGTTGTTTACATCCAGAAGGGACACTTTTCATAGCATTCAATATTTCTTAAAGGGCAGAATGACATGGCTGCTGTGGTCACAAATGTAACAATGACACTTCTGTGCAGAACAGATTGACTCTCTGGGTTAGATCTTTCTCTGGGGAAAATTTATGTAGCTAACTTGACTTAAATTGAGTTATATTGATTTACATCAGTATTAGGCTCTCTGTGTATTCAAGTTATATCAATTTCTTTTACTGATAAAACTAAGTGTACTTTGTACAGCACAAAATAAAGCTGAGCACAAAATCTTGTGAGAATGATGCTGAAAATCATTACAGATTTTGCAATTAACCTACTTTTCTTCAGCAAGATAAGACTGAAAGATCTTGAATTTATTTTCTGAGGAGAGAGAAAGGAGAAAAGGGCCAGACTCTTCTACAGCTGAAACAATACCTGTTGCATCAACAGGATAGCATGGGGATTTCTGAATGGGGTTTAAACTACCTTGCTTATTGAAGTATTATGTTTGGGTTTTTTTAAACTGAGACTGATGCAATTAGAATATTCCTGCTACCGAAGATAGTTCTTGACTGCTTTGAGTATAGGCATATTCATACACAGAGATACAGGAATATGCTATACTACCATCTGTATAGCAATAACATTATACACAGAGGAAAAATGTACAACTAGGAATAAACAAGTCAGATGCTGAAAGTTTTATTGGTCATCACTATTAATCATATAATTTTTAAATATTCTGTATAAAATATTTGTGCATGACAAGTATAAATGAAGCGTTATGTAAATACTTAAATACATTTTAAAAATTTTCTAGAATCCATATGTGATTGTGTGGAAAAGTTTGTATCAGCTTTACTATGGAAGACTATATTAGTATATTCCTAACTCCAGCTGATTTTCTGAGTGTTTCCTTAC
>VYZV01032115.1:8707-22693 GCA_013401275.1 Pandion haliaetus | reverse complement strand
AAAAAGCAGAATGAATTAGGGCAATTGAGGTCGCTCTCTTTCATTTTTGCTGGAAGGATTTTAGCCCTAGTTTTTACCTTATCGCTTATTACACAATTTATGATAAAATGAGATGTGATTCCATTCTTATTGTTGTGCTATAGCCTATTGAACATGCATATATAGAATTCATTTCAAATTTAAACACTATCTTAATTATAAATTGAATAAAATGGACAACCTATCAGATTCCCTAAATTGCATTCTAACAAATAATTTCATTTTCCATTACTTTTCCACCAATGATATACTGGGCATAACAATGTTGAGTATACACCCTGTTCCTCTACTTTAATTGAGCCAGAGATTTTGCTGTATGACAACTGTTTCTCTGTGGGCATGTGTATGGCTTGCCATTTGTTCCATACACTATATAAAACCCTAGAAGACATTTGTATAAATTTTATTTTGCTTTGTCTTTTAAGTCTTATTCTACCACAGGCATTACAATTCACAGCTTGTAGTTTTACATGCACAGCTTGGTTTGAACTAGGTTATTCAGTTTTTAAATATATGTAGAACTTGGATTCTGTAAGGATTTTTATCTTAAGTAGGATCTGAGGTCAGAATATGATCCATATCTTAGCTGGAATTTGAAAGGTAGTAGCAAAACAGATCTAACAAAATAACTGACATCTGTTCATCGCTCTGCATTTTCTAAAGTAGCTTGGAATTTAGGTAATATTTTCTATAGTAAATCAGCCTGGTAGAATTAAAAAAAAAAAAAAGGCATTAAAAGGTTTAGTGATGCTTTTTACTAACTTTTAAAAAGCATTTCAAGAATTGGGATGTGGAAAAATTACAAGGAATAAATACACCAAAAATGATACTAGCCGGGAAAAGGATAGGAATGTAAGTGTGTTAGCTGCTTTATAAGACCCATGACTTTTTAATTCTCTATATAAACCTCTATTCAGATTTTAAATCAACTTTACCATTTATTTCCATTGTACTATCTCAAAAATTGCAGTGATAAAATGTATAAAAGATTTGACCTCTTTTTTCATTATATTGTTTATACTTTCTAAATAAACTTCTGTGTATTTTAAGATTTCAAATGTATTTCAGCCAAATGTAGACTGTTTTTTGCACCTGGCAAAAGATTGATTGTATTTAAAAATAGCCAAACATCTGCTTTTTTTAACATGCAGTTTATAATTTATTTAGATTTTAGTTCTGTTTCATTTGGCTTCAAAGAGCAAATACACCACCAAACACTGATTTCTCAAAGGACTTCAGAAAAACTGTTGTACTTTGCTTATTATTATTTTTATAGAATATTAAATTTTCTTAAAATGCTAAATTCAGAGGTAAGCAACACTGATTTGTTACATTTTTTGAGTCTAAGTAAAGTAAAGCCACTTGAGCAAACTTTGAGACTTTCATCAGAAGAAACAAAATTGTACAATAAACACATTTGAATGTTACTAATTTAGCATTTTTCTCATGTCATAAAGAAGATTATATTCAAATTCCTCTTCCCTTTAACTTTCTTTTAAAAGTATCTTTTATTTTTATTTGAATTCCTTCAGCTTTTTCATAGCATAAATTACTTACAGATCCATGTAGTGTTAAACTGGCAAAAATAAATAAATAAAATACTTGTTGCATCTCAAAGGATATTTCTTGCCTTCTGAAGTTTGCAAATAGGCCATAAAATCTAATAGTGCCTGAGAAATTCTAGGAACAAGCTGAAGTATTCCAGCAGTGTAGCAGTGAAGGTAGGTCTGAGCTTTAGACACAATACTATTCCTCTTTCTTTCATATTTTGTACTTTAAGAGTTTTATCCAACACAAACCCTACAATTTTTAGCCATTTTTCCCCCAGTTGAAATGATTTGCTATCACTGTAACTCGATCTGTTATCTCCCAAATAGTTTCAACTGTGTTAATGTGTGCATGTACTTTTTTTTTTTTCTTATCAGGCTCTCGGCAGCATTTGTGATTCATAGCAGTCATCAAAGTGATAATAAACTCATTCACAATACTAACAAACATGGGGCTCCCAGTTATTTACGAGGCAAATTCACTGCAATGCTGGGCAGTGGAACAGGGGAGAATCAAGATGGTGTTGATTGATAAATTGACAGGTTAATTTACAAGTGGATAATAGGAGTTAGACCCAGAGGGAGCGACTGCAGGCCCATGCTCTAGCTTGGTTGCACTGCCATCTGTCTTGTGCCTGGGAATCTGCAGGAGCAATGCAAGTCCAGATCAGATGCACACCCGCTCTTCCCAAATTAAAGACAAAGACCCCTATTTATGGCAATTTTAATTTGTTTGCTGTCTCAACAGAGCACACTGGACACCCCTCCTTCCTCACATCTCTCTGCCAGCCAAATGACATATACCTAGAGAAATGCCAACGGTCTCTTGTTACTTAAAATATTAAATATTTCTAAGGACCTCGTGTACTTCTGCTTTGCTTTTAATTGAAGGGAGAAGATAAATATTTTTGTAGGCTGTAGCAGGATACACAGGTCTGTGCTGTTTGCGTTGCTTAAAAAGTGATTGCATTATTTTCTATTTAATAGCCACTTGAAATAAATTTTTAAAGTCAGTGGATGAAATAAAACTAATTTTTAACTTATTTTAAGATTAACTTATTTTTCTTTCTGAAAATATATACATTTCACTTTTCCTTGTCTGGTTGACAGAAACGTAGTTTTGTAGCCAATTATTTCTTCTGTTTAGTTGGGAACATTGAATAACTTCCGTGAGTCTTCTCATTTTTGTAATCCCTCGAAGCCATTTTTATGGCAATCAATCACTGTTTTTATGTCATTAAGCATTTAACTAAACTGGTTGTTGGCTTCCCCACAATGACCTGAAATTTCATGGAATTCAAGATCAAGGAACAGTTGCAATTATGTGTCTTTGAAGTTAATATGTTCCAGTCTTACATTTTAGCATTAAGAAAGTTTTATTGGGAAAATAAAAGGGTGGTCAGAAATACAGGGCTTTTTTGTTGTTGGTGGTTTTGGTTTTTTTTGTTTGTTTGTTTTGTTTTTGTTTTTTTTTTTACAGTAAGTGTTAAACACTGGAAAAAGTGTTTTGTTTTAAATACCTAGCATGCTTAAGCAGCAGTTGCCAAATGTGCATCAGCTGCCCTGTGCCTCCAGCACAGGGAGAGCTCGGAACTGGATCTCAAAACCAAGGCAGTAGTGCTTATGTCTCTTATTGTTAGCCTGTATAAGCAAGCGCACGTTATGCTTATTGCATGCCAACTTCTGGGAACCCGAGTTCTGCCATACCTGGTGAGACCATGAATCCTGGGCTTTCATTCTGCAGCTCAGGATCTGAATGGGTGAAAAGCACAGCGCTTGCATGTCTGCTGATTTTGTTTTGTCTTAAACTGTTGTTAAATTAAGGGATACCTAGCACACTTCTCGGATCTGGGTTTGTCTTCCCAGTTGTTCCTGGAGCCCCAGTGGTGGGGAGTAGTAGATGCTCGTGGGCTTGCACAGAATGTAAATTGTTGCAGCTTGTCTCTGGTGAACAGTAGTGATTTGTAATGCTCCAAATGAAGTTATGAAGGCATTCAGGGGCAAATCCTTTCCTCCACGCCTAGCCCAAATGTAGAGGCTTGATGTGGGGGAACTCTGCAGGGAGCAGGGGAAGGAATAAACCTTCCCTTGCATGGGCCACAGACCTGTTTGGCTATAGTCTCCAAGCCACAGGCACCGTCCTCTGTGGTTTTGCCTGTCAAAGGGTAAATCGCTGGTGCATCTGCATAGTAAGAGATCCTGGCTCTGCTATTGCTCACTCCAACCCTGGTGGCAGCAAAGAGGACCCCCTACATAACATCAGAGAAAATAATGTCCTGATATTAGGCTAAAACTGATGCTTTACTGATCAGCAAAATGTTCTTTCAGTTGTATGAAGCAGGCTGAATTGTTCAGAGACTGATTCTGTGGAAAAACTAACACTTTTTTTTTTTTTTTAAAAAAAAACCCCAGACTCTAGAGATGAAACCCAGTATTTCCTATGCACAAAACCCAGCCAAACAAAGTTTTAAAAAGATAATAGAAACACAGGAAAGTTGGGCTTTTACAGGAAGAAACTTTAAAATAATAATCTTCCATTCTTTACTGATGAGTTAGGAAGACATTACTGGTATTCATACCAAACAAAGGACTAGCAGCTGAATTTAGCAGTCTGTCTATCTCATCCTGCCCACCATTGCATTTGAGCAGTTTTGCTTAACTAATTTGGGCTGATTTTTGTGTGCAGTGATTTTTGGTGGAAGAAATTAGGTTTGTTGCACAGTCGTTTGGTTAAAACCAGGATGAAAAACAGTGCCTGGGAAGTCAGATACTCATTTACTTTACACAAAAAATCTGAGTAACAAAAGAGCCAAGATAATCTTGAAGTATGATCACTGGAAAGAAGAGCAAAGTTTTAAAGTGGTAGATGAGATGAGGGTTCACATTACAGGAGTTTGTGCAAGTTAGTGTGAATCATCCTGATCTGCTGCTTTACCTGGTGGGTTTTGCTGGTCTTCCAGCATGGGCTTAACGCCCCCTTCACCTGCTTTGTACTGATCTGGGTCTATTTGTTTTGTGGTAGCTGTCCAATGTGGTATTGAACTGATTTAGGGGTGGGATTTTTTCCCATCTTTGATTTCTTTTGAGCCATCTGGACAGTGACAGGTTTGTAGGGTCATAGATTATAATAGTAATTAATCTTATAAATTAATTTCAAAACATTCGGATAAGTCTTTTTACAAACATTGAGTAACAATAGCAGTGTAATAACAGTGAGGGTGATGGTTGGTTCTGCTTTTTCTAATATAATGTGAGAACTGTGAATGTTTAAAAAAAGTGTGTGTGTGTGTGTATATATATATATACACACACGTATAAATGTTCCCACTTCTCACATGAGTTCAGGTGGCTTTAATGCTGCAGCACAGGGCTACAAATAACATGAAATGAAAAAAGTGCAGATGCATTTCAGTCCCTCTCTTTGTTGGACACATGCATAACCATAGTGAACGACAGGCGAGTTACAAGTAGAGAATTTTTAGATTCATTGATTTTCATTATTACTTCCTTCTCATTCCATATGTCACATCAAAGCATGGTGGTGTTCTGTTTGGAAAGGAGATCAATGCAAGAAGATAGGACTGATGCTGCTGTTCAAGAGGGGTTTCCAAATTCAGTGGGTGACATAGGATAAAAGTGACCCTGGATTTGCTGTGACTGTTTTCTTAAGTTTAGCCAGACAGACTGCACAAAAAGAAAACAATGCATAGATTCTGGCTTTATACAAAAACTATTCTCTTAATTGAAGCTGATTTAAAAACTTGGGCATTCTTTTCAACTATAATGCTTGAAGATTGTCTTGACTTCTCTTTATTATTCAGAATAATTTCAAGTAAAAGTGCACATCTCTTCTCAGTAAACTTATTTTATGAATCAATCCATGCAAATAATGCTTTCTTCAATTGTGAGCTTCCTAAAATAACATGTTGACATCAAATCATCCTGTTTTGAAGAGTTTGTAATAATAAATAATAATCAATGCTGCAGACTGAAGGATGCATCAATTATATTTATTTTACCCACAGTTGAGACTCTCTCGGTTGTATATTTTTCCCCAATAATTTTGCACATTTTATTGTAAAGTGTACTTCAATCTAATTGGCAATGTGGCTACTGATTGATTGAGGCAAAATTACACTTTGCCTGAAACAAAAATTGAGTTCTATTATGTGAAATATAAAATATTGCCATAGTCTTGCAGGATTATTCTAGAATGTGGTTTATCAGGGACAAAAGAGAACTGAAGAACAGGTAGTGTAAAGAAATAGAACCTGATGCAAAAAATTGGAAAATGTTGCTTGAAATCAAATTCAAATCACAAGAGAAGTAAATTTGGGAGATTATCAACATTATGAAAAAAAGCACCTACTTTTGAGATTATGAAAATATTTTAAATTCAAGAGGTTTTGGAAACCATCCACAGACTATTCTAGTGACTAGAACATTATTTTAACCTTTAGTATGAGTATGTGAGAAAGAAATTTAAAATTTTAGGCTATTTAGGATCAGTATATTCTCAATAACCAGAGTGAGAGTTGTTGGTTCCTTTCAGAGTTGAAGCACATATTGAATATGGTATTACAGAAAAGGGGGTTGTAGATTTAATAGGTATGTCCTCGGTTATAAAGATTTCTGGGGACATTTTGTGGGGAGAAAAGATCACAGATGTCATCAGAACTGAACAAAAGAAATTCCTTTTTAGAGAGTATAAAATCCTCCTCCAGCCTATGTCCTATTTTGAGCCTTTAAGAAGTAGTATTTGAGCCCATGGGGAGAGACTGCTTGCTAACTTGTAATTTCATATGATTTGAAATGTGGCACCTGCTGGCCCCCTATGTGGGATCACTTAGGAGAAACAGCAACTATCTGTAAGACCGGGTTGCCTAGCTGGTTATCTTGAGCTAAAATCCCTTTTCACGTTTGTCTTACATACATAGCATAGGTAGGGGGTTATTTTAGTATTGGCTGCCAATATGTAGATGTAATTTTGGTAAATCTGTTCTTTAGGGAAGTCAAAGTTCCTGTAGTACCTTATTCAACTAAAGCAAATGTTAGAAATAAGCACCAGATCATAACATTATCAGCTTAGCTCTGTGGAGCGGTGGGCTAAGGTAAGAAAGATGCAAAACAAGTTATCAAATCAGACAAAGGGACCTAATTAAAACATGATTGCTGAGGTCTATGAAAAATACAATTAAGTTGTAAGCTAAAGAAAATGAGGTGGCAAAGTTAATGTATTTGCCATTTATCTCTTGAGATCTCAGTTCAAAGACTCACTTTCAAATCCTACAGGATCAGCTCTTTCAGATCCTACAGCAGTCCAATAGATTTAAAATTAGATTGGACTCATCCAAAGATATAATGTGTGAATGTAACAAAGCCATTCCGAAAATAAAAATAGCACACTGGCTGTCATTGCTTAACATCTTCCCAGGATGCAGCATTCAGTATTGCCTCATGTAGACAGAGAAGAATGGAAACAAGGAAATCCAGGTGCAAATCACACTTCAGGTTATTTGGATGAAATTCTGGTGTTAGAGCAAAAATGTCCCCTCTCTGTATGCAAGAACTTAGTTTTCTTGACAGCCCCACCCCAGTTTAAGTAGCCAAAAGATCTGTATTATAGTTGGTTTAATTATACTGGTTAGCTTCACCGTCAACCAGATGCATTATTTCCTCAGTATCTTCAAGACTAATTCACATATTTATTTATTTATTTATTTATTTACTGCTGAATTGCAGGTCAAGAAGGGGGATTGTAGTCATAGGATGAAAAGAGTGGGACTTAAGTATCTTGAGTTCAAAATTCAGGTCTGCCACCCATTTCCTGTGTGACAAGACATGTAACCTTCCTGTCCTGTGAGTTTCCAACAGAAAAATGAGGATGTGTTTGAGCCATGTTATCTGGATGTTCTGAGTTGGGGAGAAAAGCATCTGACTCTGATTTCATTCAAGCAGTGTTGAGCACAACAGCCATCACCTGGCATGTTTCTGTGGTCAGGCTGAAGTTGGTTTAGGCTTATGGCTCGGCCTGTAAAGACACAGGGTGACACTTGTCACCTGCTGCATCATTGTGTTCAACAGCTCACACCCTTGTGGTGTTAGGTGCACTGTACAGCACCTCTCACGGTGGGGGGTAGGTATTTGGCAATTAATGTATATCACTTTTTCAGTGATTTTTGTCCTGGTGAGAAACTGGGCAGAACATAAGTCAAAGTAGAAAATCTTTCTTTCAGGTGAAGATAGCCCCCCTCCCCTCCTCAGAGATTGGTCCTATTCCAGTTCTTCTATTTTATTCTTCCTATTAGTTTTTGACAGTCTGTGTATGGAGATATTTCTTGTCAAGATGAAAGTAACCTCTCTATCATTTGCAGTGCTCTCCCAGTTCCTTTTAAGGAGTTAAGTGCACTGTGAGTTAGTAGGAACAATGAACCCCGCTCATTCTTGCAGCTGTCTGTAAAAACTTATTTTACTATTCTTGTTTTGTGGAACAAAATTAGATGCTTTTAGTTACCTTCCACAGTTTGTTGGTACTGTGGCTAGGTAAAATATTTAAAGCAATATGTCATGAATGTGCGAAACTGAAGAAATAATCCACAGATATCTCAGTATACTTGAGCCTTCTTACTGTGATAGCAGAATTGGTTGTAGATTGAAAAAATATGTGTATGCCAAACCTCATGTGGGGCAGAGGTGAGAGAACCACAGGCTGTCGTGCAGTGTCCTACTTTCCCACTCTTCCAGCTCATGTTTCAATGGAAAGAAAGATTTGCATTCTGGGCTGAGGTCTGCCCAGCACCATGCAGCCCTACAGCTCCAATGGGGAATTCATTTTCTACCCCTGTACAAATGAATTCAAACCTAAAAGGGAAATTTTCCTTGTGAGTGACCTTGCACTTTTCCTCCTGTTGCCTAGAGGAGAGCAAGATCAGTGAGCAGTGCTTGATGACACACACCATACTCCTGTTCCTTGCTGCCCCAGTACCCCAGCCACTACAGGTTGTAAAACCACATGTCCATAATAAGTGATAAAAATAAATCCTCTACTGGGAGGTGAGTAGTCTCTTTCTGTTGCATTCAGATAGCCCACTTGGAAATGTTGAACTAGCAGGGGAAAGTGCATCAGACATCTGTAGAGGATGCTGTTGTTGGGAGATTGATATTTCGGCTAGGCTGTTGTCTTCGAACTCTAGTGGATTTTCATTATTCCTGCAATTCTCTATGCATGTTATGCATAAAACAGATAAAAAACAAAACACCATGTTATTACAGCTAGAGAGAAAAGCTGTATGTTGAGCAAGAAAAAGCATTGAACTGCTAGAGTAAGGGCAGGAGGCAAAAGCAAAGGTATGCTCTGTTGTTTCCTTTGAGTAGAGGTGAAGGCAAAGGGGAGATTTAGCAGCTGTTCCTTGTGGCAGAAAATCATCCCTGATTGTTTGTAGAACAGAGGCATATGAGTGTCAAACAGATACCGTAGATCCACAAAGACATATCCTGACCTGCATGCCTGCTGGATGTGCATGTCATGACTGTAATTTTGTCATGGTAAAAAAGTCAAAAGTCATGAAAACCTAGTAAAAATGAAAGAGAGAAAAGTCACTGGCAAGTTTTGAAGTAATCAAATGACCCTTGCAGACCTAGATCTCTCTAATCTAATTTTCTTGAGGTCTGAGTGGTGGCTTCTGTACCTTCTATTAGGCAGTATCTAACCCTTACCTCTTAGAGACCTCATGTACAGTGGGGCCTTTAGGAATCTCTCTGTGCTAGGTTGTGCTGTACCACCTCTAAGATGGTAATGGCAGAATATGAAATTCCTGTGCTAGGGCCCAGCTGTCTTGTTCCAGTTAAACTCATGGTGTTGTCACAGTGTGCTGATTCATTAGCCTACAACCATATTTTCCATCATGGGTGTACTCCTATATCATGTGTTCTCTAGTTAAGGAAGGACAGGTTTGTGGATTGTTGTTTGTTTTGTTTTTTAGACAAATTTGGGAGTAATTTTTCACAGCGATCCTCAGCATTTTGCTCCTGCTTTTTATCATAAGGTTGAGAATCAGATCAAATGCATAATGCCCAGCGATGTGGCAAAAAGGAAGGAACAGCCTGTGACTCTCTGTATAGAATCTCTGTATCTCCTTCTGAAAAGAAAGCTGTCTTGTGTGATGTGTCCTTGATCTTCAAATACATCCCTAAAGCTATTAGCCAGGCTGAATTACTTCTTAACTTGTAGTATGTTATCTAAACAGGCCATTTTTGGGCTACTATACATTAAAACCTCCCTTCACCCTCCTTGTCTGAACCAAACTGGCCATTTTTCAGGTTCAGATCAGATCACATCAATCTCCCCTCCAAACATGCCCCCAGCTTCCTCTTTCTCATGTCCTACAGCTTCTCCCCTGTGTTGGGAGATCAGGTGGCAAGTTGTCAGCAAAGCCCAGCTGCTGCTCATCTTGAAATTCATGCTTGCTCTGAGCTCCCCTATTAGTTTTGCCCTAGAGAGTGGTGGTGGTTGCTGCTAACAGGGAAGCCCAGAGCCATCCGCATTTCTGCCAGCTCTGAGACTTCAGGGGGCTGGAGGCTCTAGTGTAACTAATAGGGAAGTCTGGAAGCAATGGGAGATTTGAACGTAGAGACACAGCCTGGGGCCCGAGCCAGTGGTCTGTCACTACCATTCCTCCTCATACTGCTTCTAGAAACATCAAATGGACCCTGCAACCTCAAATGAATAGACCCCCTGTATTGAAGCTGTGGCTTCGGTGAAGAAAGTTGCAAATAGATTTCTAATGATAAAATGTGTATCAAAGACAAAGGAACTGGAGAGAAAGGGCATGTTAAGAGTGACCTTGAAAATTTGACCTAGTGTGTAGGGGAAGGGAAGGTCCCAAATCAAGGGACTGCAAGCAGGTTTCTCTGTCACAAGGCTACCCAGAAATGCCTCTGTGGGGCACTGAAAACTACAACAGAGCTGAAGTGTTACCACACCGTCCTGTGATGGAAGGGGTAACATCTGTCTTATCTTCCCCAAGAAGGCTCAGCTTTCCAGAGGCTGGGAAACACAATACTGTGTCAATTGTTTTTCAACAAGAGTATTTTTGCACGGTTGGGCAGAGCAACCTTTGCTTAGCTTTGGACAGCCCCTGTGATAACCATCTTTGTGAGTATCATCCGTAGCTGCAAACAGTGCCAGACCAAGAAGCTAGTTAGAATAGTGAGAGTAGCCCTCTATTTTGATGTTTTTCCTTAGGTGTTTGTAAAACTGATCCCATCATCTGTTCAAATGAGTACTGTGAAACAATAACTTGTATGAAAAGGATTAACAAACAGATAAATGAAAATTTATGGGTCAAAGACTGATTTCATATTAATATTCTCCTACCATGCAAGTGTTCTCTGGAGCCTGCTTGCCAATTGACTGTACCTGTGTGTCCTCTGGTTAAGAAAAAGATGATGTTTTTTGGGTAGTGATATTTGTATTTTGAATGTGAATGTGAAATTTCTTCTTAATATGTCAAAACAGGAAAGAAAAGTCTAAGTAACCTTTCACCACAGTAATAAATTTTTCTGCCAGTGTAATAAGTAATATAATTATAGTTTAATTATCTACACACACATTCAGTGCTTCACTGTATTTACACATAGGGTCTACTTGGCTCCTGCCAATTATGGACTAGTTTAAAACTACCACTTAGTGGAGTTAGTGTTGATTAACACTGATGTAACTGAATAGAATCACAGTTTTGTAATAGATTTAGTTCAGAAAATGTACTCTTTTGAAAATCCTTTCAAATATATGCTTCTGTGGAGGAAACTAGTGATTCTTGTCCCTCTTAACTGAAGTCTGCTTTGAAATCTGTGCATCCCTTCCTCATCTCTCTCCTGCCCCGCAATCCCTCTTTCTCCCTCTTCTTGTAGTTATAAGCTAGTACCTATGACCATGCTGTTATGCTGTAGACATCAAGAATGTGTCAAAAGTTCTGAGTTCCCACTCCTAACTCCCCTTGAGTAAGTTCAATTTTCTCCCCTGCTGAAAGTTGATTTTCATTGTTGTGTAGAAACCTTCTGTTCAAACAGAAGGACGTCAGCTCTGTATTTTTACACTTTTCCCTAATCATTAATCTGAGTTACAGATGCGAGTGGTTCGTGTGCCAAGGAAAATGGACTAATTCAGTCCCTTTCACGTTTATTTTTCATGCTCTTCCTCTTGCACACCACTGTGTCCCTTATGTTCCTGTGATAATCCCTATAAACTAGAAAACATTACCAGCTGAGTCTTGGGTAAATCCTTATCACGAGAAGGTGATGAAGGACTTGGGTAATGGTGTTAGAGTGATAGAATGAGAAGAGGTCAGGCAGACTGAAAGTGCGCTACCAGCATGGCTAGCAGGAACTAGACAGGGAAGTTAAAATGTATTTCCATATGTGGCCTGTTCTTGACAAAGTGGAAAAGGCTTTTCTGCTCATGTTCTATTGCCAGTGTCAATGAACAATGGTAAATACATACAGCTGCATGGACAGATATATCCTCAAATATGAATTGCACACTTTAGATATTTGGTCTGTAATATAAATTCATGCCCCAGATGATAATAATAATACATGAAACTTTGTCAAAACCATTTGATGGAAGACCTTTCCAGTCTTTGAATAATGAGTCTCAAGGGGTGAAAGCATCACATTAGTAAAGGCAGTCACTAGTTCTAGATAATTTTTTGCCTGCTGTAAAACTGTCCATCTGTCTACTGAAGACAATGACACTTGAAGTGAATTCTCAAAATCTGGACTTATTAAGAGAAGACATTTATGTAAATGGATCTTGTAATACGGGAATAACTTTTCAGTTTCCTCTTTCATTATCAAATCACAAGTGATGAGACACTCTTTAAGTGTAAGATTTATGAAACTATCTTGTTGAATTAGAGAAAAAACATGTTTTTGTTTTATGGTAGCTTGAGTTGTTTTGTAACTTTCTCATTTGTGGACAAGTTTTGCCACTGACAAGGATGCATCTTCATGAGATTGGGCATATCACAAAATGCTACAGAATTTACTTTATGCTCTAAATTCTTATGTGAGCCCTGGTTAATCTAAATACTAGTATGGGGAAACTAAACCAGAAGGGCTATATTCCTCACCTTTTTCTCAAAGTAGTTCTTCCTTCGAAGCCTCCATAAACTTTTTTTAACTTTGTTAAAGTTTTCTAAACTTTCAGTGATAGTGATCTGTATGAAACATGATATATCCCACAAATTTTNGAAAAAAAACCCCAAACCCCACCAAACCAAAAAACCTCTATCTCTTTTCTTGATGTACGTATCAGTCAACAGCTTGCACACGGGTATAATAGGTTACCTCTTCAAACTATGCATTTTACTTTCTCTTAATCTTCCCTTACAGGGTAGGGTTCAGTGCCCAAGTAGAGGGCAAGAAGGGCCCGTGGCATATGCTTACATTCATCGTGATGCTTTTTCTTGGTGCAAAGTTTGCCAAAACAGGTCCTAGATTTGCAGATACTCACTACACTGAGTTCTGGGCTGCATTTGTCATATATTTGGATTTGATCCGCAGGGGCGCAAAGAGTCTCAACTTTTGAGTACCAGTATGTTTGTGTCCTTGTGAGCTCAAGACTTTGTAGGATTAGACAGCACACTGCATAGAGTAAAGATCCTCTGGTCCATGGCCTGTGGTCTCAGGCACCACTGCAAAGCACATAATAACACCACCAGTTCAGTGAAAGGGCTGGAAGATGATTATATTTTTTTTCCCCCTGACTAAAGCTCCTCAATTAGGAGGTAAGCTATTTCTGCTGAAATAAATGCTAAATGACTTGACTTCACGTTTTGTAGTTGGTATGTGTTGAAGTCCAGAGGAGACCTATTTCTGTGCAGAATATAATGCCAGTTTCCCAATAATGATCTTCTGAAAGTCTCCATTTATACAGGAAAATTATTTTACTGCTTTTAAAGGAAGCTGTTGCATTTATGGATTCTGGCAACTTAAATCCACCATTAACGGGAGAGAAGAAGCAATAGTCAGATTAATATACTTTTTCCTCTGTGCATTATGCTGTTTACTTAATCACAAGTTCATGGAGAAAGATAATTCAGAAGAAAATGTATCACATGAATTTTGGGCGACAGCCTGGCTTCCCATAACTGGCTAACTAACGTTAACTCTGAAATTGTATTTCTTGATGGGAAAATTCTAAAAAAAGTATGCATGATAAAGGCATTGCTTGTTATGGTCTAACTGACACCTTTCTCAAGATCCTAGAGGGGTAATCACAGGCACTTGGCAATAATGGTGTAGGCCTGACTCGGACAATGTACTCCATCTCTGACTGGTAATGAGTCACACATCTAGTTCTCATTTCTGCCTCTGTGCTAAAGGTTTGAGCAGATCA
>VYZV01032091.1:4507-14829 GCA_013401275.1 Pandion haliaetus | reverse complement strand
TTTATTTGCCTGAACAAAGTAGATGAAATAGTTTTTTGTACTTAATTAATATCTACGTGGTATCAAGCATTGGACAACATCAAACACAATTATGAAGCATATTTAAAGAACAAATGTCCCTAATTCTCCTCTTTGGGAACAGTTCATGNTTGTGATAAACCTATGTGTGGGGGGGATGGGAACTTCATTCTTCATATATGCCTGGCAGCTCCTCAGAAAGTTACTAAATATCTTATCAGGTCTGGGAATTTTATCCCATTTAGCTAACTTGGGCTAAAACTTCTTCCAGCATTAAGCACAGTTTCTGGAAAATGCAAGAGAAATTCCAGCTTCTTCTTTAGGGGAACATTGACACATTTATATTGCTGCTGCTTTGCAAAGAGATGTGGCACCAACATTCTCCTCAGGTGATATCAGTCACTGTTAATTTTAATCCCTTCTTTACTTCACTGCTTGTGCTCTGTTAGTATATGAATAGTGACAGGAGATCTGGTATTTTGAATTTCTGATGCAAAAAGTCCTGCTCCCCTGTGGTCTGCTGGAGACTTTTACAGCTGTGATGAATGATTGCAAAGCCACTGCAAAATGTCTTCACATGAAAAATTTTCTTGCTAGAGCAGTGGAACTCCTTACATGAGACAATGGAAATTCAAGACTATCTCCAGCTTATGGATGAGTAAAGCTTTTTGAGTGTTACAGTCAAGTTCTGCAGGTGGGTGGGGAGTACCAGGACAAGGCAGATTAAAACGGTGAAGGGAAGATGGATCAAGTGCATGGATCAACAGCTACTGTGAAAGACCATTGCTCAGAAGTCAGAAACTAAGAAATGTCTAAGTGGTGGCAGAATAGAAGGCAGCTACTGCCTTCCTCTGAGCCCCAGAAATAAAGAATAAAAAATGGTATCTGGGAGGGTTGTTTTGGTGGGTTTTTTCCTCTCATTCTGTTCTTTGGGAGTCTAAAATGAGAAAACAGAGTTTCTGCAGACTTGCCTTCCTGTGATCAAAGGAAGGATGTGAAGAATCAAAATATGCATTGATTTAAGTGAGGAGATCCTAAAATTCCTATACAAAGTAATGTTTGGGTAATTATATACTAGTGAGCACTATACAACAAAAGTATTTTTTTTAGCTGACTGTGGGAGAGGATTAAAGCAACCCAAATGAAATAAAAAGTTTTGTGCAAACATGGACAGATAAACACTTTGTTTTCTGTCTTCAGTACATGTCTCTATGAGTATTATAAATTTTACTGGTGAGTGCATTAAGACTTTTGGGGGAGTCATCTATTTTATTTTATGTGTAGTGGCTTAGTTCCCTTCCATCAAAAATATCTGATTCTTCATAGTGATTCCAGCTAGACCTTGTTCCAATAGGACAGTTAGATGACACATCACTAAAAGTCTAATATTGGGTTCATCTGTAAATAGCATGTTAAATAGTGTCTGTATGTTAAACACCAGCACAAAAGATTTTTTGTTAACAGTAAGCAAGGGTTACATAGGAAAAGTGCCTTGTGGGTAGGTGTTCATAATGCTGACACAACTGGTGGATGACATAGACGCTTTGAGTGCGCAATGAATGTGGACAGTTATCAAATTACTGGGGCCTCTTTTCTAGGCTGTTGGGTAACATTATGTTGGGCTAAGAAGAGATATTGCTTGGATTCATTATGGCAAAAGTCAATAGTTTTCATGCAAAAAACATGTGAATGAGCACTCGCTGTGTTATGGTTTGTGCTATTTTAGCAGCCCAATATTTTGTACTGATATTGAGACTGTTCACAGGTCACCATTCATGACATCACTTCCATAAACTAGGACTTTCTCCTAAAGACAGGACAAATATAGACCTCAGTATAGACCCTCCTCCCATTAGGTGGAGGGGCTATAATAATAAAGCATTTAGATAAGCCAAATCTGAAATCATAGTGAATAGCACAGGGCAAATAAAAACCCCAAACCCCACCCTGAATGACTGCCTTAGCCACTGGGACATAGCTGAACTGGTGTGGCCCTGATTAAAAAGGAAAAGCTTCAGTGGCCATGAAGCTGAGGAATGTCTAGGAATTGGCTATTGCAGCCAGTAGTGCAAAAGGTGAGTCCACATCAGGACTCTGGAAAACAACTGCTGTTTTCTCTTTGTTCATATTAATTCAAGCCCTTTGCAAAATGCTTCCAGACTAGGAAGGCTCTTTAATTTTTGACTAACAAAGAATGTCATTCAACCATTACTATTTTTAGATTGCTTGCCCTTAAGAGCCCTAGAATAACCTTAAGCTGTTTGTTTATATGTTTTATTTTTAGTTTCAACTGCTTAGCTGGATAATCATTTACTGATCCTCAGTGCCCATGGAGCCATCATTATGAAACTGTGAATGAGTTTAAGACAGAGGTAAAAGAGATATTTACAGGCTAGGCCAGGTGGGTTTTTTTTCAAGTTGGATAAGTGCAGGATATCTGATTCTCCTGTTTAATATCCTTCATAGCCTTCTGAGAAAAAAACAAAAAACTACAGTTTGGGATGAAATAAGTTTTCATTCAAACCTCTCCATGACATTCAACTAAACTCTACTTCAAGTTTTCTTGGAATATTTAAAATCATGACTCTATGTTTTGGTTCTAGATTTTGTACCTTAGTCAATGTAATCCCAGCAGCCTCTAGGTCTGGGAGCAAGAATTAGACAGTAACCTAACCAAAATTTTTTGAACAGAGCTTTTGAAATGCTAGCATTTCCATCAGAGAATGCTCTCTTGCAGTTCCCAGGTCTGCATGCTTTGATATAGCAAAGGCTGGGTAAAACTTCAGATTTCTGGACTGTTACGTCAGTGAAGGTCTTGGAGGCCTGTACATCTTATGTGCCATGGCTCTGATCTCAGTCCCACAAGGACAAATATTAAAGACTGATGTTACGTATTTTCAAGGTATGTTAGCTAAGAAAATGCAAGTAAGTAATAAGCATATAAGTATATATGGGAGAAAACTGTCATTTTGAAATTCAGCTTTGATTGCTCACTGACCATTATTAGTCAGGCACAGGCAATTTTAATTGACTGTAGATCAGAAATAGCACTGGGCTGCAGAAGTCAAATTAGAGTGGTCCCAGACTGCACTATGTGCAGTTTACTGGGTCACACCAAAAAACTCCATTAGTAGTATAACATGTCAAAATTAGTCACTTAAGAGTGTAAACAGCTCCAGAAACAGGAATGAGCAGGCCTCTAGCCATCTGCTTTGTGTGTTAGTCCCGCTTTTTCACTGTAGGCACTGATTTTTGTTCACTCAGCCAGATGATCGTCATCTTAGATTCAACTGAGTGTCCCGAAGTAGCAGAGAGCTGGAGATGTCAACAGATTGTGATGCCTTCCGGTAGAGGCACAAGGCTCTGGGCTCAGCAGGGAGGACCAACATCAACAGCTGGTACATCCCAGGACCTCTTTTCCATCTTCTCCTCTCATTTTTTGCTACAGATGTGAGAAGCAAACGATCTTGTCATTATTAACAAAGGCACCCTGGAGTAACCCTACACTCCTTTTTAACTCAAGGCAGTGACAATCCTTTCTCCCCCATCCTCCCTCTCTCTCTCTCCTTCCCTCCCTCTCTCCTCTCTCCTCTCCTCACTCTGTTCTCTACTATTCTGGCATTCTGAATTTGAATTTCATTTGGAGTATATTATTTTCGTCAGATTTTATAATTTCTACCTAGTATAATTTTTTGCTCCCTGTTCTGCAGCAGCTGATTCTTATGGACCTGTTTCCTCATTCTATGAAACTAGATTTATTCAGGTTAAATTCTATTGAGATAGATTTGTAACGTTCTGTAAAATAACACAGAGATCTTGAATAGAAGTAATCAATTTTTTTTTTTTTTGACACCCAAATTATGGAAAGTGTACACTAGCCATGCAACCAGAAAACAAATCCTAAAATGCATGATCAAAACAAAACATTAGCAAGCCTCTGAACAGCAGTAGCAGCATCAATTGCTGGTTTATATAAAAGAGTCAGTAGGGGATTAGGCAATTGCTGTGCAAAGAATAAACCAATGATTTCTTGAAAATTAGTGTTCAGCTGATAGCCATTTAATTAAACTGTTTGATTTAGCATTTGTGATTTTTAATGGAATTTCAGGAGAGGTTAAAAGGAGGAGTTGAACAATAAAATTTAATAGAGATGCAGAAAGCTTTTATTTCTTTGCTAAATGCGGTGTTTTGATACGTTGTCATTCCCATCAATAGACTGATAGATGAATATATGAACATAGCAACAGCTTGTGGAAAAATCATCCTAACTTTAACTGAAGAGTAAATATTAGTTGGTAGTGTCTTTACTGTACAGCCATGCTTCAGAGATGTTAAGGACCAAAGCGAAAGGAAATGTCTCACACCAGAAACGCAAAACTCAGTTAGTGAGCTGCTCCAGTGATCTGTGTGGAGACAAAAAAAAAGGCATTGAGAAATGGCCTAGTGAAAAAAAAAGTCATTTCAATTGCTGATGAAAAAAAATGCAAAATGATAGACAACCTCACATCAAAATCATGATGAAGTTAAAGACTAATATTTCAGTATATCTACTGATCAGTGGGAGTGAGGAAGAAATATTTCCTAAGAATGAGCGTAGGGGCTATTTTGGTGAACTTTTACTACTTTTCAAGCTTCTAGCAAGTATTAGAGAAAGGATATTAAATTTAACAGGGCCCTGATACGATCAACTACAGCTATTTTATTCTCTGTGGATCACATCACCTTTATTTCTGAACTTAAATGCTGTGCCGGTTACTTGGACAAAAATTAAGTGTGTTATAAAATAGGAAAGGCATGCATTAGGAACTGTAAGTCAGGAAAACTTTATTCTCGGCTATATACCCCAACCATGGTAATGATGTAGCCTCTCTGTCATTAGCAGAGAAAC
The DNA here is from genome assembly GCA_013401275.1 of Pandion haliaetus. Taxonomy (NCBI): domain Eukaryota; kingdom Metazoa; phylum Chordata; class Aves; order Accipitriformes; family Pandionidae; genus Pandion; species Pandion haliaetus. The sequence continues at coordinate 9,923 of VYZV01032091.1, read as the reverse complement.
TGATTATGTGGCAAACTTTGGATGAGATTCTGTTTGCTACTGCCCTTTAACAAATGTACGGAAGGAGAAGGGGCAGGCTGGTCAGTGAAGTACTTCAGCCCTCTGAGAGTCCTGATCTTGGGGTCAGGTTGAGAGGAAATCTAACCTACATCAGTTGGGTTAATCATAAATGTCATGAACATGGTAATTAAACAGCCACAATGAAATGATGAGCATTTTGTATAAAATAGCTTGTCCTCCTCTCACCCCCTCAATGCTCCTGTTACATCTCAGCTCACTGTGCACAAAGGAATTAAAGATTCATGAGCTGGAAAGACAGCAAGAGAAGAGGAACATGGTGCTCTAATAGTGATGGGCAGCGTACTTGGTAAGGCAGCAGTGTATCTAAACGACTCTGGCATCAGTCTATACCCATGTCTTCACAGGCTCGTATTGCCCCTCATCTCTTCTTGCCAGCTGAGCTTCTACTTAAAGCTGCCTTTGGACTTTGGCAAACCTCTTTCAAACAGCAAGCATGTACTAAAACCAGGTTACACAATACTCTGATCTCCCTGCTCCCTGCAATCCACCTAGTAGCCTATCACAATAGTTGATTTAATAGTATCATTATACACAGTAGTACCATGATATGTTTTTGTTATCATGAAAAATTCACATAGCATTGTTCATTCCTATGCTGTTATTTAGTGGTTAGGCTGTTCAGGATATGTAAGAGCAGAGCCTTTAATTCCTACTGTTTGTGTTCCTAATTCTATAATGAACTTGCCTGGGTAGGGTCAACATCAAGTAAGTTTTAGCACCTCCTGACATTTAAGTAGTCTTGGGAAAAAAGTCAGTTGGCATACCTTGTTTGAAAAATGTTTGTCTGTCACAGTGGCAAATATTTAAATCACAATTTTACTGCTCTTGTAATGAAAAAGACTGGAAAATTCCTGCGATATAACATGTTGTGTTTATTACCCAAGAAAAAGAAAAAGCAAATCAGTCTAACCTGGCCGTTAACTTACCCCAAAGTTTTTGTGTATCGAGGCATTACAGATGCTCTGATGGAAGGATCAAGTTGTCCCTTGTGCTGGGATAGAGTTAATGTTCTTCACAGTAGCTGGTAGGGGGCTGTGTTTTGTATTTATGCTGCAAACAGAGCTGGTAACACAGGGATGCTTTAGTTACTGCTGAGCAGTGCTTGCCCAGAGCCAAGGGCTTTTCTGCTTCTCACCCCACCCCACCAGCGAGGAGGCTGAGGGAGGACAAGGAGTTGGGAGGGGACACAGCCAGAACACCTGACCCAAACTGTCCACTGGGATATCCCAGACCATATGATGTCATGCTCAGCATGTAAGTCTGGGGGAAGAAGAAGGAAGGGGGGCACGTTGGGAGTGATGGCGTTTGTCTTCCCAAGTCACTGTGAGGCATGCTGGAGCCCTGCTGTCCTGGAGATGGCTGAACACCTGCCTGTCCGTGGGAAGTGGGGAAGGAATTCCTTGCTTTGCTTTGCTTGTGTGTGTGGCTTTTGCTTTACCTGTTAAACTGTCTTTATCTCGGCCCAGGAGTTTTCTCACTTTTACCCTTCTGATTCTCTCCCCCATCCCACTGTGAGGGAGGTGAGTGAGCGGCTGCGTGGTGCTTAGTTGCCGGCTGAGGTTAAACCACAATACCCTGGACAAAAATGTCAACAAATCTAGTCAAGTACAATCACAACAGGTCCTGCACACTTTCTGCCCAGCCAGTTTAACTCCTACATCATCTATCAAAGTCCTATCTATCTCTCAGTCTACTTCTCCAGGGAAGTGCAGTAAGGGTAGGAGAGAGGTCGGTTTTGAGTCAGATAACAGGAAAACAAATATGATAGAAAACACACATAAATTAGGCTGTGAATTTGGTATATTTACCTTTGATAAATTTGTAAGCAGATTTCTGTAGAGGGTGGGAAAACTGGAATCCCAGAGATATTCTTATGGCAACACAGAAGTCTATGGGTCTTCAGTTGCATGCCATGCTGCTCATTGATATAGGTATAAATTAAACAAACTCTCTTATTATTGTTATTAATTTGCATTGGTGTCTTTTCTACTTATAAATTTATGCTAAGAAAACAAAGTAGTACTTTAAAATGGTAATTGGGGGTGTGGAAAGGAATATGATAGTTCTTTAAGTTCAGACCTACTTAAAACACAAGAAAGCTCAGTTCTTTGGAAAAAACAGATGCCTTGCGAAATAACTTCTTCATTTATTTATATAGAATGTTGTGTCATGAGTTCTAGTTAGCAGTTACTCAGTTAATGCAGAATATCAGCATATTTTTTATAAATGTAAATGAGTATTGTTTATATTTTGTTTACTTTCTTCTTCCAGTTTAGTTTTCCTCAGTGTCATGTATCCTCTTCTTTATATTTCCCACCTTGGTAGAAAGAACCATACGGTCATCCTAATAATAAATATGCAGCAGCACTAAGCACAAGAAGATTTGTGCAATCTTCATTGGAAAAAAACAATGCAGCAAATATACTAGACTGGATCAGAATAAATTGCTGAAATCAAATAGAAGCATTCTTTTGTCCAAAACAAACATGTCACATGTGACAGCTCCATTATATTAAAAAGCAAAAGGTGGGAGTTTCATGTAGTATGATGCAAATCATAGTTCTGTTTAAGGAAGACTTTGGAGTAGTAAATTATGATCTTGTTTAAACTGTGATTCATCTTGTAAGACAGAAATGATCTGGAGTACTTCAGAGACGTAGGTTAAAGCTTTCTTCTTGTTTGAAAATTTTAAGTTTTGTTTCTTTTTTCTTTGAATAGCATAGTGCTCTTATCTTAATTATAACATGCCACTGTGACAGTGCATGTGGCTAATAATTGAGCTTAACCCTTTGAAGAGAGGAGCTAGATGCTTCTTATTTGTGTGGATTATCTGTAAAACCACAGAAATGTGCAGCAACCAGTGTACTTAGTGCAAGGTGGAGTGTCCGATAACAACTGGTGCGCATCACCCCAACAGTACGAAGGGGTCAGTTTTGGCCCTCACAGCAAACATCAAATTTCCTTGCATAGGAGAAAATTCTGCTGGAGATGGAAGCCTGGTACTATAAGCCCAAGGAGTCTTTTGCTATGTCATCTACTACCGTTATAAATTATTAACTACTGCGACTTGCTCACTCTAAACAAGAAGTGTCATAAGATGTCCACACTAAGCAAAAGAGAGTTGTGTGGACAAGTCGCTGTGTGGGGCACAAGCTGCCCCACTCCTTATCCCTCACCTTGGGCAGAGGGAGAAGGCAGGACCTGGACCCCCCTGCAGGCACGTCCCGACCATCACATCACTCCACTTCCAACACCTCTGGGCACTGCACCTTCTCCAGTCACCATTCTCTCTTCCCCTCAGGGAATGGTCCTTGCTTTCACTTAGGGTCAAAGATGCCTCCCGGGACCTTTGTCAATATTAATGTCATGTATTAATATAGCAATTGCACTTAAAGGTCAGCGGAGAAATCAGAAACCCACCCGACTTTTCTGTTGTGGCATCGTTGTTGCACATGGGCTGTATTTATAATCTGCATTTCCCGCAGATACCCATTCATCCCACTGCTTCTGCAAAATGAAAAGCCCCTTGGAGCCACAGTTTGAAAAAACCCTTTATTAGAAAAATACTTCATTTTTTGCATTTGATTTAAGAGGTGGAAGCAAGAAGGCTGTTACTGATCTATTTTTAGTTTGTTCCTTAGTAAGTTCAGCCTGTAACGCAGTTTAAAAGCCTCAGTACTGTGCAAGTGATGACTTTCTTTTCTTCACTTCATTGTGGTAAAATTGACCATAGGGAAACCAATTGTAAAAATATCTCAGGTAAGTGACCCAAAGGAAGCTTAAATTCTTTGGAGGAATAAGCTATATTCGTAAGCTTTGTTTTTCATGGCAAAATGTGTAATTATTCCTTGTTCTGGGCTCATGGCTTCCTTTTGATAAAGAGAAGGCCCTTCTCTTGCTGCTTAAATTCACTTCTTTCTCTGATTCAGAAAATGCCTTATAGCTTTTGGAAGGTAATCTCCATTCAGGGAGAGAACAAGAATGATAAGGGTCAATTAGGTTCAGTCTTCTAATTTCTCTTCCAGAATGGCACAAGCAACTGTCAGAAAGAGATATGCAGAGGAGTGTTCAGCCCAGCAGGGCTTTCCTGCAAACCTTGCTCGGGTTCCCTACTCAGCTTTGCATTTTATTTTAGTTTCAATAGAAAAGGATGGTTCTCCTCATATTTTGATCTTTGTTGGTGTGTGAGGATTTGTAGTATTACCTTCAGGCTAATGCAGGCACCCTTTTGACAGGCCTGGGAAAGCACAAGAAAGTGCTACTTTCTGCTTATCTGGCTTTTTCACCTCAAACAGTCTTCAGGTTATTTCAGGCTGGTATTTGCAGGAATTTCTTCAAAAAGGAAGACAAGTAAAAAACCTGACAAAGGTTTCAGTAAATAAGTATGAAAACAGATTTTTCTTTTCTTTAGGACACACTTTTTCAAGAGAAGGAAGGCTTAGAGAAAAGAAGATACTTTTTGTACAATTTTAGTGATATTAAGAAGCAATTGTGTCTGAGAAGCAAAAAGACTTGCAAGCAGTACTAAACAACTCATCTGGTCCTTTGCCTTTTAATCAGAACTATCCTGCCATTCCTTTCTTTTTCTTATTATTAATCTTCACCACACCCTCATACTTTTTCTGTCCTGCCTCTTCCTTTTTTGTCTAAAAGCACCTTTCACAATTTGCAAAAGCAAGTCAATGTTTACACATTTGAAAGACATTAAACTTATAGAAATTTCATTATCCAGTGTTTACAATTCAAGAAGCTAGGCAGCTTTTAAATTTGTATGAGCAGCATATGGATGGACATTCTCCCGCAGGTTTGGTTTTTTTTTTTTTAATTCATTCTGTACATAATCAGTATTTAGAATTACTGCTTTGATACTGAATGCTCTATGAACTCACTGAAAAATTAAATAACCACATCTGTAAAACAATTGTAAATACTTCTACTTGTAAAAAAAAAAAAAAAAGTCTACATGCTTCATTTTTATGAGAAAGGAATATCACTGTACAAATATTCAGTCTTGTAATCAATAAACATAAACTTCCACAGTGTTATTACAGACCTTCATTTGTCTTTAGGTTTTACTTGAAAACATTATTGGCTGCGTGGCATGAAGGTCATTTTATGGTAAGTACACATATGAGATGTGACAAAGGTAACATGCTACCAGAGTATCTGTGTTTCCAGAAAAATGCTGGAATAAGCTACTACAGAGTAAAAATAACTACTAATTCTGAACTGCATTATCTTTTACAAATGTCAGTTTTATTACAATAGTGACTGAAAAGCAAGCATTATTCCTAGGTTTTGTTCTATGTACTATTAATGTTGTCAAACCTGGTAT
>VYZV01032084.1:11768-22225 GCA_013401275.1 Pandion haliaetus | reverse complement strand
GGCACTACTCTGGGAAATAAGTATATGCAGGAATTGCCACAGAAGGATCTCCATTCTGAAGCAAATTAAGTAAATTTGCCTTGGTTGTTACAGGGATAATAGAAAGAAGCTAAAGGACCTGTGTGGACACAGCTGTATTAAGAGTAGGCTGCTGCTGTAGTATTCCCAGGGTAACCACAGGAATATGTAACTGTTAGGCCAAATTCCTCTACCTTTTTTCACCAATTTAGATCTGGATAAANTCGGTAAGCTATGCAGCATTTGGCTTCTTGTGTGAGAAATATACTCCCATCTGTAATTGTTACCATCTGTTTGGTATTCAGGGTGTAAAAATGTAATGGAGATGAAGTCATATTTCATATTCTTTTCTCCATTTGGAGGTAGGAATGAAGCTATAACAGCCTGTAAATGCATCTGCTCATGATAAGATAGTACAGCTGGAAATGGGATGCTAGATTCTGCATGGTTCAGAAAGCTTGTGTGTAGAAGCTGTTATACTGCAGTGTGTACTGGTATTCTGTGATCCCATGAGATGATTGATGTATCATAAATAAGATGACAGAAAAGTATTTTTGCTGGTGTGGTGGGAATAGGAAGTGCAAAATGTCAAAAATGCCCTGAAAATAACCATTCAAATTTATGTAAATTGCTTAATTAATTGACCTTATTTGTGCTTGCAGATTTTCTTTGCATTTTCCTTTGTGAATTGGTTATTTTTCATCGTACACTGAGACAATATTCCAAGGCTAATTAAACTCTTTAAAGCTATAGGTTAATATCCAATTCTTATGTAAACACATTTTTAAACATTAATCAGATCTAAATTATCCATTTTATAAATACTGTTTTATTCATTTGCAGCTAATAGATGTACTGCCTGTATTTATTTTGCTTTGGGCTCAAGGAGTTCACATTAGTCTGTAAATGGTATTTCTTTAAATGGTATCACGTTGTTTACTTTTGCATGTACTTCCAAGTGCCTCTGCTGTTTTATGATCTCAAGGAATTATTGGATAAGAGCCTGTTTGGAGTACAAAGGCTGAACTCAGAGACCCTCTGAGTCTTGAATCCTGTTGATGACTGTGGTTGATACAAAGATGGTCTAGGGAGAAAGAGAGGTAAGGCAAGATTAGCACGTTACCATATAGTAATATACATCTTGAAATGTCAATGAACTACCTGTTCTCAGGGCTCTGAGCTCTTACTCTGTGTGAAATGTAAACTAATTCAGCTTTCAGTGAAAGCGAATGGAATAATTCTAGATACATGAAGTTTAATATCCTCTCCACATTCTCCTATTAGCATTAGCATTCTAACACTGGATAATATAATTGTTTTGCATAAGTATCCCACCCCCCTTGGAATTTTATGTTGCTTGGCAAACACTTGCAAATACACGGGAAAGAGGGAAATGCATCTTTCTCTAGTAGGCAAAATCCATTTTCTGTTCCTTATTTGAACAAATAGTGAATAAATGCTGCTTCACAAATGATTACTACTACATGGAGAAGGTGGAGGGGAACTGTGCATGTTCATTCATGGAACATACATTGGCATGCTCAATCATACAATAATTCACCCTCCTGCTAGAGCAGCTGTATGTAAATTTTGACTGTTTACATTGGTGCCATGCTTTTGCTTTCCTTTGTGTGGACAAGAGTAGACAGAGGTTGTGGTCCGGATCTTGTCCCAATGTGCTATGTGCTGTAAAAACACTGAATGGGAATGTTTCCTGTTGCGAAGAATTTAGAGCTTGCATTCATTAAACTGCCAACTGCTGGAGAAAAAGGAGAGACCCAGAAAAGTTAAGAGGCCTGGCCCACCATCACAACTAAACTCTGCAGCAGAGCTAAGATTAATGTTCAGGTGTTAACATTCCCAGTGTGATGCCATGTTTGCTCATGCCACAGCAGCATATTGCCTTGTATTTTTTGAACATGGATGTAGGTTAATTATTTGCTGTCAGCCTGTGTAGCTGCTGAGTATACCTTTCTGCTAGAACTTTTTCTCCACAGGTGCTTGTGGCATCCCTTGCCACAAATACCTTCTACATGCTTCTCAATTCCTTTTGTCAAGTCACTGCTAGGGAGGCAGATGAGACTCAGCCTGCTGTTGATTCCTGTGCTGTTTTAGATGCATCCCACAAACTTTCTGCTGCACTATTATTATCTTCTGTGGCCCCATAGCCTGTTTCTGCTCTACCTGACAATTTTTCATATTCAAAATTAGTTTAATGACTGAGATGCCATAGCCAGTATTTTAGTGTAATCCAGGTATGTTCTCTGTGCTGTTATTGTTGGTTTTAATTTCACACACTGCTTTCTTGAGAAAAGCAATCAAGTTTGACTGCTATGATTTATTTTTCTATAAACTCACAGAGCTTATTACTCATAGATCTGATACCCTCTACATGGTTGGTTTTTTGGGTGTTGGGTTTTGTTGTTTTTATTGTTTTTTCTTGAAACTTGTTCTGTTGTTTAGAAGGGTTGGAAATTAGAATTACAAAGCAGTAATTACCAGGGTCAAGTGCTGGGAGATTGATACCATGTCAGTAGTTCCATGCATTTATTAGCCAATTCAGCTGAAATCTCTGAATGCACATCATCTGAATAGCTGATATTCAAATTTTGGAGTTTTTCTTATGTTTGTTTTTATTTGCTTTTATTCCATATCCATAGTCTATTTTTTTGTCAAAGATAGACTTAAGTCTTCATTAATGGGCATATCTTTCCTCTCTGCTTCCTCCCTCTTTCTCTCTGTAATAAGAAGCGTGACCAGCAGGTCAAAGGAGGTGGTTTCCCTCTCTACTGTGCTCTTGTGAGACCCCACCTGGAGTATTGTGTTCAGCTCTGGGGTCCCCAACATAAGAATCATAGAATCATTTAGGTTGGAAAAGACCTTTAAGATCATTGAGTCCAACCATCAACGATGCCCACTAAACCATGTCCTGAAGTGCCTTGTCTACATGCTTTTTGAATACCTCCAGGGATTGTGACTCAACCACTTCCCTGGGCAGCCTGTTCCAATACCTAACAACCCTTTCAGTAAAGAAATTTTTCCTAATATCCAATCTAAGGACATGGACTTGTTGGAGTGAGTCCAGAGGAGGGCCACAGAGATGATCAGAGGGCTGGAACACCTCTCCCATGAAGACATGCTGAGAGAGTTGGGGTTGTTCAGCCTGGAGAAGAGAAGACTCCAGGACAGCCTTCTAGCAGCCTTCCAGTACTGAAAGGGGCCTAGAAGAAAGCTGGAGTGGGACTTTATACAAGGGCATGTACTGATAAGGACAAGGGGTAATGGCTTTAAACTGAAAGAGGGTAGATTTAGATTACATGTAAGGAAGAAGTTCTTCACTATGAGGGTGGTGAGGCACTGGAACAGGTTTTCCAGAGGGGTTGTGGATTCCCCCTCCCTGGAAGTGTTCAAGGCCAGGTTGGATGGGGCTTTGAGCAACCTGGTCTGGTGGAAGGTGTCCCTGCCCATGGCAGGGGGTTGGAACTAGATATCTTTAAGGTCTCTCCCAACCCAAGCCATTCTATGATTCTATGGTTCTATGTTACATATGGATATATATATTTAAACACACATATGTGTATATATATATATATTTACACATATATGTACATAATAAAAATTTTGAGGAAAGTAGGGCTGAAATTTTATTACAGCCACTGGGCTATCTGAGGCTTGTTTACAGTCTTTCTTCCTAGACAGCTGTGTACAGATAGCTAAGTAAAGCACTTATGAAAATCAAAGGAGACATGTCAGGCAAAGGGACCATTCTGTATACTTGGAGTTTTCTCCTCCACTTCATAGGTAACTGCACTTGTCTCAGGGGATAGTCTTGAATTTGTGGGCTTAAACTTATTTACTGTGAAAAGGCAAGCAAAAGCAAAATGTTACCTTAACAGCCCTTTGAAAAATATAGACTTAATTAAATACAAGCAAAGAAAATCCAGCTGAGGTTATGTGAAACAGAGGATTTCTGTGCCAGATGGTTTGAAGGACACTTTATTATTATTTTTTGGTTTATATTCTGTAGGTTCATACTCAAGAGTCTTGAATCTGAGCTCCATTCTAAAGGGCTTAAAAATATATCTCATCTGAAACTACTGAATTTCACGTTGCTAAATCATTTTAACCACAAAATCAACTGGCTGGTGTGACTTTCAGGTGACATTGAAAAACCCTTCCTGGCATAAACATTCCTGGACAATTTTCAGCCAAAATCTGGCATAGGAATGTGCCCAGAATATGGACTCAGGTTGACTGAAAAACAACCAGAAGTTGGCCCAAGATTGCTGAAATCTTTGCGAATTATTTCTGCTTTGTTAGGAAAATGTTGCCCAGCTGTAGTCATTACAGATGCATTGTAACAATTATTATACCAAGTGAAAGGGTGTCCTGGGGGTGTGGAAAGAGGGAGGGTACCTTTTCATCTTGTATACAACAGCAGCCCAGGAATCCAAATTCCATTTAGCAGAGTTCTAATTAAAGGGAGTTACTATTTTCTCAGCCAGAACAGAATGGCCCAAAGAAAGCCTTCTTGCTGGTTCAACAGCTGGTTCCCTGAGACATTTTCTCCAGATGGGTTGCACTTGTATCCAATCTAACAATACCACTCATGTGGCAAGTATTTCCTAGAGGGTAAGGAGCCCTATGAAAAGATGGTTGTTTTTAAAGGAAATGATAGTACTTTTGTTTGAGAATTGTAGCCTGAATCATTACATTTTGCTTTTTGCATCCTCCATTGTATAATGTTTATCAAATTGTCATCATGCGTCATGGCAAAATAGGATGAAGACATTTTTTGTGTGTCTGTGGTTCAAAAGTTGATGTTTGTTTTTTTCATTATATAAGAAAGAAATACCCATAAAATTTATGAAACTTCCTTTTGTATTGTATTTTCCATGGTATCTTAAAGTGGAATCATAACAATGTTGCTTATAAGGAACCTCTAGAGCCATCTAGTCCAGCTGTCTGTTTGGAGCAGGACTATTGCCAACATCAGGATCTGTGCATCAGGCCAGATGGGCTTAACATGTCAAGATGTGGAAACCTCCATGGATGGAGGGTCTACAGCTATGCTATCACCTGTTCTTGTGTTGAACTGCCCTCCTAATGATGTGGTTTATCTTAGTGTCCTGTCTGAATCTCCCATGCTGGGCTGTTGCCCCTTGCTACACCTCATGCCACTGTGGGCGGATAGTTTAGCTCCATCATCTCTGCAGTTTTTCTTCAGGTAGCTGAAAGCAGAACTTAGATTTTCCCTTAACCACCTTTCCATGAGATTAAGTAGTCCGAGCTCCCTGAACCTCACCCTGTAGGTACTGTGCCCTAGGCTCCCAAGTATCCTGGTAATCCTCTGCTGGAGCCTCTCCATTTTTTAAATATAATAATCCTACTATATCCTATTCCTATTCTTAGTGTTCTTATTCCATATTTTTGATAAAGCATTCCTACACTGCACTGTCTGTTTCTTTGTTTTGGTTTATGCACTTTTCTTTGGGTAAGTGGAGAAAAATGGATAATGTGAGAAAAATTTTAAGAAACCATGTGGGACTTTTCTTTAAAATCAAAGCCAGTTGAATTTTGAATACTCAGAAGAACCATACCAAAACCCACTAAAGAACAAAAGAAAAATCCCAATCTCTCCCTGTTACTTCCCACCTCTGTCTTGCAAGCCAAAATTCCTAAAGTGAAAAGAGCAGAATTTTTGTTTGTCTGTTTTAAGAGTGATCCAAATAACTACATTATATTCAGTATGCTGAGGCTGAGTACAAGGAAAAGTGTCCCAGTAGTGAAAAATATTTATTTAGGGCTGCTCATTTTGTTTGGATATTCTACAATTAGAGTACACAAAAGTATAAAGTAACTTTTCTGTTTCTGCACAGAGCAAAGCTGGATGGCTTAAAAGATTGGTTCCAGCATGGACTACTTCAGGGAATATATGATACATCTCAACTGATACACACCAAGATTCTTTTTCTACCATTGGTTATCATATTACAAAGGTGATATTTCTTTCACTCATACTGGTACTTGAAGAAATCTGTATTTTCATGTTAGCAGCCATGAAAAACCGCTAAAGTAGATATTCCTTCAGCTGATCATACTCTGAGAGGAGTTTGTGTCAAGGTACCCTCTGGTGACCCCATAACTAAAGGGCCACATGTTAACTACTTTTCCTGTTCACAACCATAAGACTATAATTTCCCTCTGGACTTGACTCCCATCCAAGGAAGACAAAGAAAATATATACAATTTCACTTGATCTTTTTCTGTCAGAGAGGAATCAGGCAGCCAAAGGAGAGAGTGCAGAACCTCCAGGGCAGGATTTTCAAGTGCTATTTGCTGATGAGGCCAACAGTGTTATGTACATGTGCCAGCTGCTTTTCTGTTTGTGTGGTCTCCCATGAAAGTTAGTGTGAAGTCCCTATCAGAATCTCTTTCTGTTTAGATGATGGGATGGTGGGTGCCGAGTCAAAACCAAGCAAAGTCGGGAAAACAAAATAATCAAAATTATTGCTGCAGGAGAAAGGAAGCAATGCCACGAGCGAGACCAATAGTGACAAAAGAGGTCTTGCCAAAATTAACAAGGTTAATTCCAAGAAGAAAAAGAGAGTCTATTTGTTTCCTTTGAAGTTAACTTGGCACAAAACTTCTCCCTTGTATTTAAACAGAAGCCAGTGTTAAAGAATGCAAAGAAAGAAAATAAAAATTCCATGCTAGAATTTCTGAATTTCTAGGAATTTTTGACATTTTATGCTTTGTTTTCATTCTAAGTTAGAGTGAAACTAAATATCTTTTAGGTTTCATGAATAATATAGTGGGGAAGGTACTGAAATTCTAAAACATCTTGATGGATTGATTTTTAGTTTGTGTATTTCAATCACATTCACATCTTTTCATGGTATGTGAACTAATGCTGTTCTACATGTTAATGTAGCTGACTTCTGGAAGTGACCACATGGTTGTTGAAATAACTATATTACCTACTTTCCAAATCATAAAGGGTAACTGCTATGGTTGAAATGATTGAAATATCTTATTCCCTTTGATGAATCAGTGTCCTCATATGTGGATTTTTTAATCAAAATATTCAACATTTTGATACAAATTATTTAATTGCACCACAAGTAGAAGGCTCTTTAATCTAGATATTCAAGCATTTCATTACAGGAAACAGGAAAGAAATTGATTATCAGATAAGCAGTTTCAGTCACCGCTAACTAGCAGATGCCCTTAAATATTTTTACCAAGCTAAACTCAAATACTTCAGATATTTTATGTTGTATTGTAGTATGCCAGAAATGATAGATGGCATTATTTTGGGATACCATGAAATAAGCTAAAAAATAAAAATTAAATCATTGAACATGTAGGTAAAAATCTGTTATCATCATTCAGGAAGTTGTGGTAGGGTTTTTTTCCCCAAAACAACAACAACAAAATAACAAAAAATAAATATGTGAATTATGGTTTCTGAACATTTCTCGTTGTCTTTATCTAGTGTATACTTTCTTCCAATTTTAATCAATATTGTTATGCATTTCTAAATGCTTTGATCTGGAAAAAAGATTGGACATTTATGATTTGTATACCCAGATTTTTGCTCAGCTTGTCAAAAGGTTTGTGCTACTGAAATGCTAAAAAAGGTTGCCTCTCCCTATTTGTTCTTTATGAAGGGATCATCTGCTTGTACATGAAGAAAGCACCCGCGGGTGTAGTATTTAGCTAAGTACTCTACTTATGGGGATTGTCCCATACTATAAATTGATCTTACATTTCACCCTAAACTACACCAGAAGAACAGAATGAGAGTTTAAGTTTTCTCCAGACAACATGCAGGACTCCTTTTTCTTCAGAGCCTAGAGAAGGACAAAAATCAGAAAGGGCCAAATGGAAAGAAAAAAATTACTTCTGCTGCTCAGGAAATGCAGATGATGCCTCTCATTTTCAATTGGCAGATAGGTGGTATGGGTCAATAGAAAAGCACTAAAGTGCTGCAAAGTCATGAAGTAACCTTTATGTATGTCGCTGTAGAACTATGTATCAGAAGACAATCTTCTCATGTTCCTGCAGGATTTAGGAGTTCGATAGTGGTGACAAGAAGGTTTGCATTGTGCCTTGTGTATCCTTTTTTTCCCCTCATTCTCTTCATTTGCTAAGTGAAATTCAATTCCCTTTGTTACTCTTCTGGTCTGCTGGATGCAAGGCGAAAATAAAGCATGGCAGTAAAGTGCAGTGGTAAAGTCACAATTTGGTGAATAATCCATGTCAGCAGTTAATAAGAGGTTATACTGAATCATACATTTCTGTTATGTTCACTTATTTCAAAAGAGCAAATCGATAGGGTTTTTTTTATGAGAAAGTGATTGCCTACCACCATGTTGTGATAGCTTTCAAGATCTGAGTTCCACTAATTCCTAAGCCTTTTTGGTAGACTGAGGAGAATCTAAAGGCAGGAACTACACCTCTCTTATTATGATGTATTATTGGTAATCTGTGATAACCTAATTATTCCAAGATTTCATTGAACTAGTTATTGAACTACTACATAAAACCAGCACAGGTAATGCATGTCCAGGTAGATTACTTGTTTAAGTTGACATCATCTCCTTGACTTCACCTGCTTCTCCTCAGCCTCTTCCTTCCCACAGCACCTCAGCTCTCCTCCTGGTCTCTGACTGCAACGGGGTCCCTATCAGATCACAGAGAAGCTCATCAACTCTGTAACAATCTGGAGACTCAGGTTTGCACAGCTGTCTCTGGAAGGGGAATTGCCCAGGAGCACCCTTCATTTCCAACAGCATCACTACTCCTTGGGCAGAAGACCAGCCTTGGAGGGCTCAAGACGAATGCTGCTGCATGCAGCAGGGATATGATGACAGGCTTTGGTGGCAGTTGCAGGTGCATAGCGAGAGGTTGCAGGAGGTTCTTGGAGAAGTGGAGACGCATCCCTAAGTGAACACCTCTGTTTTCCATTCTTCTCCAGTGTATATCGCTTCACAATTTCTGATTTCCTTGTCAGAGATTGAGAGTCATATCCATACGATGCAGTGGAAAAGCTATGAAATAAGACAACTCTGTTGAATAATTGGATACAGGTTTTGAGTACAAACTACATGAAGGGGAGAAAGATCTTCCATTAGCTATATTGGTAGTTTCAAAGTACTAGAAGCTGTGTATGCATTTATGAATTGTCTTAAAGGCAGAAAAGTCAAATCTAACTAATTCCATCAGAAATTTCTTCAAGTGCATTAAAAGGCAGAGCCCAGAGCCTACAGGTTTCTTAAAGTATTAGTGTCCTTCTGCACAGTAAAATGCAATGATATATACAAACAAAGCTGACCCTGCTAAGATTTAAACTGTTGCATGTACAGTCTCAGATTTCTTTGCCTCTTTTTACTGCTATGTAACTTATGCCTAAGGGACATTTAAAGGGAATGTGAAACTCTTGATTCCCACCAGAGAAGAAAAGATGTTCAAAGGAAAATTAAGAGTGTAGAACTTGTAGCCACAAAATGGAATTGTTAGGGAAATAATGGCAAATTTTAAACAGAAATTAATTCTTAGAGAGAAATTGAGAGATGTTGTAATTTTATTCCAATGGTAAGTTATGAGCACAACATGAAAATATCTTGCATATATGTAAGAGTTTCAGTGTTTGCAGATAGATTAGGATGTTCTGGCCTTTTCAAAACAACCTGCCTGCAAGTATTATGACAAATATTAATATTACTGAGATTATGAAGAGGTCTTTCCCTATTCTCTTGTATTTCACCAGATGAAAGATATTATTAAAAAAAAAATGACAAATGCAGAAAAATTTCTGTTAAATATCAATAAATTCTCTGTTGCTCATCAGAAGCCCAGGTATGCATTTTTTTACTTCATCCCGACAGAGGATAAATGGTGAAGGACAAATGTAATTAATCCCAATTTTTTTTTTTTCACTAGTTCTTTGTTCCTTTCCACTTCTCCATTCCTTCTTATATTTTACACTGGAGCAGATACAAAACTTCTGAATGTTAAGGTAGAATATAATTATGTGAAAACAGTCAATAAAACAACACTTTTTAAAAGAATATATTTATTTTTATATCTCCAGAAATGATGGGAGATCTTGTGATAGGCTTCAGAAGTCTTCCCTTTACTAATTTTTAGAGGATAACACTGGAAGCTGGGTCAAGGTGGTCCTCCTTGAACAAGAACGTTGGACCAGATGACCACCAGAGGCCCCTTCCAACCCCAACCGTTCTGTGATTCTATGAATAGATCTTCATTAAGTGTTTTATTATCTAGGTAAAAGCATTTCAATGAAAAATAAAAAAAAAAAACAAAAAAAACCCCCGCAAAACAGTCTAACATGTTGCTATGTGTTTGTGTGGCGCGGTTTTCTTTGGTAGTGGGGGAGGGGGCTGCAGAGGTGGCTCCTTTAAGAAGCTGCT
>VYZV01032084.1:0-11495 GCA_013401275.1 Pandion haliaetus | reverse complement strand
GAGCAGGGGACGAGTGAGGAATCTTCCCCCTGAGGAAAGGAGCGGCAGAGACAAGGTGTGGCAAGCTGACTCAACCCCCATCCCCTGTTCCCCTGTGCCACCGGGAAGAGGAGGGTGAGAGAACCAGGAATGGAGCTGAGCCGTGAAGGTGGGAGGGGTGGGGGGAGGTGTTCTGATGTTTGGTTTCCTTCCTAATTCCCTTGGTTTTGATTTGCTTTGTAGTAAATGAAATTGATTTTGTTTCTTCCCCAAGTTGAGCCTGTGTTTTGCCCATGACCATAAGTGGGGAGTGATCCCTCCCAGTCCTTGTCTCAACCCACGAGCCTGCCTTTGTATTTTCTCCTCATCCCAATGTGGCCAGGGGAGGGGGTGGGGGGCGAGTGAGCAGCTTCGTGGTGCTTTGTTACTGGCAGAGCTGAAAATGAAACCATGACACTTTCTAACCAAATGAACTTTACAGTGAAGCTCTAGAACTACCAATGTCTTAATACAAACTTGACTGGTAAGTCTCAAACTGATCTATTCCAGCTCTAACAAAACCCTTTTGCAGCAACTCAAGATTTCTCAGTATTTTTACAAGAAACTAGTAATCTATGAAGCATTCCGTTTTGGAAGTGTCTTATCATACCACGCCCCTGTCCTTTCCCTCCTTGTCCCCTAATCCTTTCTTTCCAGCAGAGAGCAACTACAATTAGAGTAATAATTTCTTGTAGGCATCAGTTAAAATGGGGATAACATGAATTGTGCTTTGCATGCTTGCATGGTAGTTGCTGTAACTGACAATTAAGTGGCAGAAAATATCACTCCAGGGATTAAAACTAAATAAGCATCACCTGTAAGTTCAGTTTGTTTGTTTTTTTTTGGGGGGGGGGGGTGGTTTGAGGGTTTTGTTTGGCCACTTAAAGAAAATTAAATGGTCATTTTTAGCAACAGTCAATTCCCTTCTTTCTTCTTCCCTAGAATCAGCATATCAGGGAGACAAATTCTCCATGGCCTTCTATTTCTGCTGACCTCCATTCTGACTCCAGAACCAGTTTTGGAGAAAATCTAAAAAGAAATACTCAATTATGCTGTTGTAATAAAGGCTGAATTAATTCTTCTGTGTTGAGGTGACAGGGAGTTCATCCAAAGCATTTTAGGGGTTTTGATAAGAGGACTTTTCTTCCTAATACCAGTAAAATTATGAAGAAATTTTTTAAAATGTTGGGATTTTAGCTTATAATTTTTGAGGAGTGAGGATGTTGGGTTTTTTGTTTTGATTTCTTTTTCTGGTTAGGATAAGATAAGATATAAATATTCAGAAAAGTCAAATTCTGTGATTAGTCACTTTCCATGAGGTTTGAGAAACATCTGAATAGTTAGATATTACTTTAAAATGCACCAAATAATTTTTGGGCAGATCCATTTTGGGATGACCAGTTCCCCAGGTATCCATGCGATGGTGTGGTGGGTTGACCCTGGCTGGATATGAGGTGCCCACCAAAGCTGCTCTATCACTCCCTCCCTCAACTGGACAGGGGAGAGAAAATATAACAAAAGGCTGATGGGTCGAGATAAGGACAGAGAGAGATCACTCACCAATTACCACCACAGGCAAAACAGACTGGACTTAGGGAAATTAGTTTAATTTATTACCAATGAAATCAGAGTAGGATAATGAGAAAATAAAACCTAAACCTTAAAAACACCTCCCCCCCACCTCTCCCTTCTTGCTGGGCTTAACTTTACTCCTGAGTTCTCTACCTCCTCCCTTCCAGCAGTACAGGGGATGGGGATTGAGGTCAGGTCGCCACACATTGTCTCTGCTGCTCCTTCCTCCTCAGGGGGAGGACTCCTCACACATCCCCTGCTCCACTGTGGGGTCCTCCTCAGGCTGCAGGTCGATATCTGCTCCACTGTGGACCTCCATGGGCTGCAGGGGGACAGCCTGCCTTACCATGGTCTTCCCCATGGGCTGCAGGTGAATCTCTGCTCTGGTGCCTGAAGCACCTCTTCCCCCTCATTCTTCACTGACCGTGGTGTCTGCAGGGTTGTTTCCCTTCCATGTTCTCACTCGTCTCTCTGGCTGCCATTTCTGTGGCCCCACAACTTTTTTTCCCTTCTTAAATACGATATCCCAGAGGCGCTACCACTGTCGCTGATGGGCTTGGCCTTGCCCAGCGGCAGGTCCATCCTGGAGCCAGCTGGCATTAGCTCCATGGGACATAGGGGAAGCTTCTAGTAGCTTCTCACAGAAGCTACCCATATAGCCCCCCTGCTACCAAAACCTTGCCATGCAAACCCAATAGAGGTGGCCACTCTGTGAAAACAAGAGATTGAGAAATGTGTTTTAAGAAAAAAGAATGGAAAAAATAGAAACCAATCATATTTCTTAAAAGTCCTGGATGAACTTAAGACACCTCTTTTTTAACATGCTGATTAGTGTGTTTTCTTCTTTTCAGAAACAACTTTCTAAGATGCACTTTCACTTCAGTTATAGCTGTCAGCTCAATCGTGCATCTGAAAAAGAAATTGTCATCCTGCTTTCCCTTGCACCCAGATAACTGTGGGCTGCAAGAATAAAAAAATATAAGCACATAATTTAATTTAGTTTGCTAACACCATGTATTTCACTTCTTAAGAAACTTGTGGCTCTCTTGGTAATAATCAAGTCTTAGGTGTCAACACATCAATTGAATTGAATTAGATAACATATATTGTAAAAAATGTTAAAGAAATGTTGGAATCCAGGCCTTTGCAGTTGTACAGAACTAGCTCCTTAACAAAGCCATAGCTAGAGGCAAATCAAACAATTTACAATAAGTAAATTATAATAATTTCTGTCCCCTAAAAGTCATGAGATTGCCACAAGAATCTTGCAGAAATGGTGAGAGGGAGAACACAAATATAATCCTGATTCCTATTTTAGCGGTTAGTTTTAATGGACTTTTAAGCCATCTTAATTCTTAGGAAAAACATATTTTTATAAAATACAGGGAGGAGTTGAAAAGCAAGAAGAGTATTCCAATAAATTGTAATTGAGTGTGGATTTAATATTTTTTTCTGGTGCTTCTACAATTTTCAAGCAATAATTGGAAAATAATGCTATTGAAAGATAGAGGATTTGAAGGTTTTTTTAAAAAGCTAGAAGCAAGCATCTTTCTCCCCTCCCGTGTAATATAAATAATTTGGTCCTGATTCTTTTTTAACTTACATAATCTCTTTTTCATATTCCTACTTTGCATCCTTGCAAAACTTGTGATGCTGGTGTACTAGTGTTTTATATTACTGATGCTAATTTCTTTCATCTATCAATAATACTTGATAAAGTAAAATACCAAATCAGTTTTTGTCAGAAATTCAGACCTGCACAACACAGCTGAAACAAAATAAAAATTTTATTTCTAAATATCACCACAGGACAGGATAGTAAGTGTATTATCACCTTAGTCACCTACTGGGACATGGCAGACTTCCACCTTCCGCAGAATTTGTGCCCTTTTTCAGCTTCTGTTTATGGTGTATAAAGAGAAATGGGATTGAGAGAAATAGGGTGAATTGGAAATGGAAAATTATTGAAGATCATCCATTAAAAGCTTTTGAGAGAAATATTTTGGTCTAGAATAGTTGACCAAAAATCAATCTAATATGCAAGAAAAATTATAAAATACAATTTCAATAAGAAGAATAGGGCTTTTGCTTCATGAAGTAGATTCAGCATAAAGTTGTCATTTAAGTTTATATGCTGTATATTCTGAGGGGCACTGCTATATAAGGATTGCTGGGTTTAATGTATCCTTCTTGTGTGGAGTGCTGCTCTCTAATACATCCATGGGCATATGGTTGTTCCAGTGTCTACTAGGCCACATCTGTATTAAGTTCACTTGCTGATTAGTTCACATCTTCAGCTCACCAGGCTTATTAGCTGAATCTAGTAGACTCAACACCAGCAACTCCTGTTCACCACTGGCTTTTGCTAATTGTATTGTGAGGGACTGAAGGAGTTAATGTCTCAGACATTGTGGTGCGGCAAGCTCTGCATAACAATGAACTCGGCCTAGCAAGGAACCATAGGTGAAAAGAAGCCCATCAGCACCCATCAGCAACAGGAGGAGGAGGGATGATTGAGGGTGCACAGCTCCCTCTTCTGTTGTGATGTTATGATGTGCTGAACAGGGCAGCTCACCATGTATGGCAACAGGGGAGGGGAAGGTACTCCCAAAACAACCCCCAAGCCCACGGCCCAAAGGCTACCTAATTAGCCTAATTGAGTGCCCGCCTGCAGGAAGCGCAAGGATGATAAAAGGACACAAGCTGAAGCCTCATGTGTGTAAGCCCACTGGAACTGGACCCCTTGGCTGACTGAACCAACACTGGACCCAGGACCAGTGAAATCTTTCTCTTCTGTCTCTCTCTCTTTCCCTTTTCCTTTTCCATAATCCCTACACCTCATACCTTTAGACATAAACCGTTGACCAAGTCTGTGACTAGGACTAGATTCAGCCGCCCCTAGGCTCCTTGATGAAAAGGAGTCAAGAAAGCAAGGGGGTGCACTCTGAACCTCATGACTCAATGGGAGGGCTCCCCTTATTGTCTTCCTTGAACTGATTCCCAAATAAGCAAGGCCTGTAGTATATGTTTGGTGATGAATGGTTAGCACGTTACATGGTTTGCTGACATAGTTTCATGCCAAATTTTGTTGTGAGCATACCAGTTTTGGTGGTGAGCATGCCAATTCTTGTTGTGAGCAAACAAAAATTGAGTTTTGTGAGTTAAAGGATCCCTGGTGTTGTTTCACCTTAATCCTGACCTGGGAATCAACAAACCTGAGTCATCGTTCTGAGAAATTAGGAGGTGTTGGATTCACATTCCATTTTCACAGGGCTGAAATTCAACCCAACTGCTATCCTACACATCTTTACATTCATCTGTGACTGACCTTTGTAAGCCTCACACCTGACCTGAATCATCTGAACCACCTACTTCATGGCCTTTCAAAGTGGTGTATCCAAATCTGTTGTGCCGCAGATCAGCAACATTAACAATCAGTGAGTGGCATTTCTATATACTTTTGCTGAGATTATAAGGTTCAGGGTTGTGGCCCCAGCCCATTCCATCCCACTCCAGGAGGAACAGCAGTCCTGGAGGAAACAGCCTTGTGTTATCTGGACTGAAACATCGGTATAGTCCAGAAAACTAATAGGATGTGCACAACTTCTGGAGTAGCAGTTTAGAAAAATATGCCAGACACTGGCTTTCACAATAATGCCGACACACTATTTTGGAGTACTAAACACCCCAGATAGCAGCTATTATTCTTCTGAATCTGTCTGCCTGACTCTCTTACCAGCTGATGAAAAATTGGTGTAGAAAGAAGTCTCTGTCGAGCAGCATCAAAACAGTGGTAAATGGTACCATTAGGTGGAGACTTTATCCATCAAGATAACAACCAACAACATCACACTAGATGAATCTTTCCCAACTATCCAATTACCAAAATGGTATTTATGTAATTATATATTGCCTGTGCAAGGGATTTATAAGTATTTGAATTTTAAATGTTGCTACCCAATCACAGCCCTTGAGGGACTATAATGGATATTAATATAAGCTACATTGAGTATGTGGATGCTGCACAAGTCACCAGGAGTCCCCATCTGCCCTGAGCAATGTTGACATTCTCTTCCCTCTCTCAGACAGGAACACTGACAGTGTCAGGACACCAAAAGTTCATGGCTTTATCAGAAACCCCTTGCTCTTAGTCATGTGTCATACCTGAAAACACTGGCTCACACTCTCCAGCTGGACTTTTCATGAAAAAAAATTAAAATAATCACTTGCACAGCAGTGTCCCAAACACCATATGCATTGTCACAGTCTGCTGAGTGTTACAGAACATTTGGTAGCCCAGCATGAGCCATGCCATCAAAATTGGTGAACAGGGCGCTTTGGGCCAACTTTGTCCAATTCAATGCTGTTCCAGCTCCCATGAGGGAAGTGCAGGATGTGATACACTTAGCCCTTCCTCATAAGGAGCCAATGCAAACTGTGAATGTAAGTCAGGACTGGGGTTACACCCTATTTTCTCCCATAGTACACCCTAAACCAAATCTCTTACCCTTCCTCCCCACCTTCAGAATTCCTGGGCTAATTAGAAACTCAGTGTGTGACCAGAAAATTTTTTTATATCAGGCTCACTCAGCAAGTTTTCCCTACAAAGCTCAAATATATTCTTCTGAAGAACAAGGATTCTCTAGTGATGTTCCCCCCTTCCCTGCACTTGCTACCCACCAGGCTGTCTCTTTACTCTTTCTCTTTGTTACTCCCTTTTCTCTTGCTTCTATTTACTAATATAATTACCCTGTTGTTGACCTCTGTTTATCTTCATGGCAGCATCCCAGAAGAAATTTGCAAGTATGCATTTGGTGCAATTTATCTTATTGGTGTTTGGAGATATTAGAGACATTCTATCTAGCTCTTGTTCTGTGACAGTCTCCAAAGGACCCTCATTCTCCTCCACTCCTCTCATCTGCAGCAAGGTTAGCCCTCACATCAGCACCAGAAGATGACTTCTATGAGTGCTAACAAAACTCCTAGCACCACGCAAGGTCTAGTGCCTAGTTATCCCCACCAGAGCTGTCTCTATTGGTCTTTTTCCTGTTCTGTCTGGTCCTGAGCTGCTGGTAGCCCCTGGTGTTTTTCTGCTTCTTGAGTCATCTCATATTTTTGGTAGGCCAGGGCGGGCCTTCTAGTTAGAAAGTCTTTTGTGGCTTTTCATTGATCTCAGAAATACTGTCCACAAACCATCCAACCCAGAGAAGCAGGAATCTGGGTCTATCTGTGGGGACACATTGGTGCTTAATGGCTCACCCTCAGCATCATGTGGGGAGAGGGAAAAGAGTCAACACTGCCTCTGGACACAGTCTGTAGCAGGATGCTGTGCTGACTGCATCTGCCCAGCCCCTAGCTGTGCATCTCAAGCACAGTCCATGTCCCTGTTTGCCTGTCAAGAAGACAGAGTTGACTTGATCCCAGCTTAGCACAGGACATGAGCAAAGGTTGGCAGTGTGGGTGACCACAGGGAGCCTGAGTTGGAGTGCAGGCTCAGTCTTGAGAATCACAATGGTGAGGACAGCCTTTGGGATATAAGTTAGACCTCTCATAAACCAGATGAGCCTTTAATAGGAATAGTGCCTGGGCCACCTGTGATGGATTAGCTAACTTCCTGGCTTAGCTCTTACAGGCCAGGTCTCTGCTGATGGACCAGAGCCAGCCCGAATGGTCTCAGTGCGATAGTGCTTATGGGGATTGGCTCTGATGAGTGGTGAGGAGGGCAAGGAACTTCCCACTCACTGGACTGTGAGAGTGTGTTGCTGTTTGAACAAAGAAAATGACACACTGCAGAATCCAAGGACTGGTGGCTATAGCAGAGAGCTGTTGGTGTGCTGGAGAAACAGGCCAGCACTCCTCCGGCTGTGGTGGGTGTTTGGGTGACTTGTGCTGGCCTGAAAACCTGCAGCTGCCAGGCGCAGCTGTGCTCCTCCTGGTGCTGTGTTTCCTTTGGTCTGCCGGTTTGGGCTGCAGGGCTTCCATTTACAGGATTGTTTTTTTTTTCCTTTCTCTTAGCCACAGGGGAGCTTATCAGATAAAAGAACTTGGTGGAGTGACAAAGATTGATTAACAGTGAGGTGGAATGGAATTTTTATTTCTGCCTCCATAAACACCTGAGTGACAGTCAGCTGTGTGTGACTATGTTCTTATCAATAACAGTTTGTGTGAGATGGGCTTGAACTAAAACATTTTGTATGTAAACATCCAAATTTTTGGAAACTTGAATCTTAGCAATACTAGGTAAAGGAAACAAATGCTGTACTATTTCAGCATCAGGGAACAGCTGTAATAAACAGGCAATGTTTCAGAGAGAGATGACAAAAGCTGTGCAACAAAATTTGGGGATATTCCAAGGGATAATTCCCCAGAAACTAATGTCAATATATGAAATTTTGACTGAGATATTTAAGAAGGTGATAGAAGGCATAGTTCAGATCTGATTGCTCTTTTTCTCATGTATCACTTTGTAACGGAGGATTGAGAGGTATGTCATGAAATTACAACTGCTTTTAAAACCTGAACAAGAAAATACCTTCCTGGGGTTTTGTGGAGTTCTTTGCCTTTTCCAATCAAGACTCAAATTTTTGAATGGAACATATTATATATTATTATTATTATTACAGAATAATAAACTGAGCCCTCACTGGGATCCAAATACTGTTTTTCAGTCACAGGCTTAGGTAACAAGCAGGCTGCAGGTTTTGCAATTTGGGCTAAGTAGGACCCCTAGAGGGTAACAATGTGTCACCTTTCTTTACTATGGGCCCTATGCAGGGCTGAAGGGAGCTAGAGACCATTTAGATGAGTGCCTAGTGTTTAATTGGTTTTCTGGAGACCTTTGTAAGACTTTCAGCCAATATGGCATATCAAGCATGAAATTCTTTGGTGGAATTTCTCCTTCCACTTCTGCCAGCAGAGCATTTTGCTCATGACGCTCTACTTGCTCACAGACCTACCTGCAAAGCAAGGTCCTATTTACAGTGAAATTGCCATCTCAGGTCGGGCTAAAGGAAAACTTCAAAAGTCCATAACAGCAGGTAGGAACTGGTCCACATTTCTTCTGTGCTGCATAACAACAGAAGGACAAAATATATTTGCATGCACCTATGTGGGTGCTTGCACCAGGAAAAAAACATCCTCTCTCCTGAAGCTTGTTTGACCCTTCTTTTTATGCAATAAATAAATAAATAAATACACAAACCAGTTTTTCTTCTGAGCTCTGTGTTAAGGGCCCTTCCACTCTGAACTTTTGCTGTGCAGTCTTCTGAATAAAAAAGAACCAGGACTTTTTATTTGCCTTTCGTTTTTTTCATGCCTTCCAGAGATATGCTGTGATTGCCACATAGGAAAAAAAAACCCAACCAAACCTACATTCAGTATTTGTTTTCCTTTCACATTTCTCAATTATTTTCCAATGGACAGTTAACCAGCTCCTTCAGCAGGATTCATTTCTGACCACGAGGCTGCTCAGTGGGCCCTGAAAGATATGACATTGCAATCCCCCTGTGCCAGTTTAGGATGCTGCAGCATCACAGTCAAGATGGCTTTTAACAGAAACTCTGCTAGTGCTATTAGAACCTGGAATAAACACCGGTGTGAGAGGCTGGAAGTGCTTAAAGGCATGAAAGACAGGCAAGATTTGGCATGAATCTTAAGAAGGGTGAGAGAGCTATAATGGAGAGGAAGGACTCGTATGTGAGGAAAACAAAAGATTGGGTAGAAAAAGGGAGAAAAAAAAGAAAAATAGGGAGGAATTCTAGATCACAGTCTTAGGAGACTGAAATTTATAGAGGAGAGAAAGACAAAGAAATTGTAGCAATATGTGCTAGGCAGTCTTTTAACATTGTCATGAACAGATTGTCTTCGGAGAATCCCATTCAGTAGTTTAGTTAATACAATAACAGGGAAATCAGTCACCTGATTTATTTGAAAAAAACACATTTTGATATTCCTTGGTATTACTATATTCCTTGGGTATTACTTTCTCTCTTGAAATGTTAATGTCTGTTTAGCACAGAGGTACCTATTCCACAGTTGTTTCCTTTACTTGTTTTACCTCTTCTTACTTATTTACTTGATTGTCTTTGATTCCTTCCATTGCTTTGCATTTATGGTAGACCCTTAACATCTTTGTGGTGATGGCATACTATCTGAAGTGATACACTTTTTCGGTGTGTGCTGGAGTGTGTGGCCATAGCAGTGGAGATGTTGGAGAACTGCCTCTACTTCAGTGTCTAATACTTCAATAAAATAGATATGTGTGGTTTACTTATATATACACACACACACATATATATACCACTAGCTTTTAACAAAACAATGCTCAACTCTTGGCTCTGCTGTAGCGCAACCTTGGAATAGTTCGTGGGTGTTTTTCTTTATAAATTGGGAATAGTGCTTCCTTCCTCATACTGTTTGTCTCGTGCATATATAGAAAGGATGATATGAGAGCCTTTTAAATGTGTTTCTATAACACTGAGCCCTATGGAGTCCTCACTCTTAGCTGGGACGTGTTGGTGTCATCATAGAATAAATATTGCTAATGTTGCACTGCAATAAGACTGTGGAGTGTTAAGGAATGAAATTGAATTGGGGATCTAGGCTTTATCTTTCTCACATACCTATTGTTATAAGGAATTTTAGAAACCTATTTTCAGGTTCCAGTTTTTTGTTTTGTTGTTTTTTTTAAATACTAGCTGTTCTTTGTCCACATCTTTAGAATTGCTTCAGTCCTTTAGCTGTCCAAGTGTTAAGCTGTCCAGTCAGGATAATTTGCTTCATGTTGTTCAGCAGCTGTGTTGAGAGAGTATTTTGTTTCTAATACAGATACAAGCAGAATATAATTTATCTAATTATTTATTTTTACTTCTGACTATGTGGAATTAAAGACATTTTAGGGGGGCAACTTCAGGGTCATGTCATGAAATCTGAGGTTACTAATCCAAAGTCTGTGTGTATTTAGCCAGACTAACTCATAATAGTTTGAAAATAATTGATCTTTTAGTACCCTTCTCATGGGCTGAAATTTAGCTGTAGGCTAGTAAGTTACACTACATAAAAGAGATGTAAACAATATATTATACTTAGTTACGCTGCATGCATTAAAATAATTTTTACTGATTCGTAGACCCTTGGCAACCTCAGTGAGTTTGAAGAAGGCTTTTCCTATGGATTTGGTGGAAATGCTTAAACATGTTTAAATAAAACTATGAATGAACCATCCTCTCATAATTAAAAGTAATTATTTGGATATGAGTTGAAAGAAACTAGGGGAGGGATTTTTGTACACATTCATTTTGTGAAAGCTCTATATGGAAAGAAATTACCAGGAGCACTTCCATTCACATTTTAATATATAGTAGTTACTAAGCATCTTGGCTCCAAAAGCAAACTTAAATATTGCACTAGCAAATTATTGCACTAGCAAATATAACCGAAAAACGCTAAGAAGAATTGAATCAATGCAAAACAAACAAACAAACAAGTTTATTAGTGTGCACTGAACACACATGGTGGATGGAAGAGTTCAAACTACTCAAGCAGTGAGAGAGAGGATGAAGACCAGACTGGCAGAAGGCAAAGAAATCCTTCTGCAAGCTAATTGTGCAGAGGGCAGCGATTTCAGTGAAAATGAATGACATCTGGCCTTTAAGACATTGTGCAAGTTTCATGACCCTTGCTAAAGCTTGTTGAAATCAGTGGCATTTCCTAGATGAACTTTTAAACTCTTATAACAGAGAGTAAATAAAACTTATTCTGTTTGCATTGGCATGCTGGAGAAAAGTCTAAAGCGCATTGAGGTGATACCTTACTAATCCTTTTATAGCTGGAAAAATTAAGACAATTGTCTTAATTGCCTTATTTTCAAACTCAGTCCCACAATCCCACAAGAAAATCAAAGATGT
>VYZV01032082.1:171278-187575 GCA_013401275.1 Pandion haliaetus | reverse complement strand
CTCACACCTACTTCACAGCAAATTCCTTGGACTGTGATTTTGCAAAGACAAAGGGGGTAGGCAGGAAACTTTCAGAGTTCCTTTCAGGTACTAGTGGCATTTGTCTTAGGAGCTCTGAAGTAAGATCCCAATGATACCTGTGTCTTTATTTTGACTATACAAAAAAACTTTATGCCTGCTTTTGATTCCCTGAATTGCATCACATTTATATAACTGAAGTATGAATATTTTCTCAGTGTCTGTGACTCCTAATTTGCCTGAAGCTTCAGTTTTCTGCAACTTAATAACAGTACTTACTAAGAAAACCCTGTGAAGAAGTTATTTTTATATAGTTTGATGAAAGTTACGGGTCTCAAGATGCTGCTTTGAAGAAATAATTGTTAAAACTAATTTTAAAAATCCACTTCTTTTCTAGTCCTCCAGTCAGAGGAGAAGCAGTAGAGGAATCACATCTTGTGTGACTGCTCATGATTGCAACTCTGTATTTATTTTATATCAATAGACCAATATTAGCTTGATTTTCTTCACAATCAAAATGCCTGCCAGAATACTTATTAAAACAGTCACAAAAGGAAAGCTGGACAACCAGAAGAAGCATAAACCAGAGCTATTTGAAAGATCTACAGAATGATTTTGTTTTACTTACATTTTCAAACTATGCCACAGAGTTTCTTCCATTCTAGGAAACAGTTCTATGTAAACCCTTTTCTGCAGTTAATATGAGCCTAGGCAATGATTATATTTTAACAGACAGGACATTAAAAACTTACCTCAGATGTGATTCAGGTAATCTTCATCAAAGATGTAGGCATGGAACGAGAAAAGATTTTCCAAATGCCTTAGGAAAAGTTCCTACAACTAGAGCTGAAAAATCAGAAAATCCCCCCATCATTCTGTTCAGTGGCATTTCCTACCTTCTGCAGTGGTCTCCTGAGGTCCTTCAGCAGCTTTACAGACTAATACCCTGCAGTGAATTCAGTCTGTTACATGTAGACTTTCACCTTCTTCTCTGTAACAGATTGATACCAAATTTGTTGCCTTATCTGCAGCCATATTCTGGTGGGTTTTTTTTCTGAATTTTACAGTCATCATTGACTTATCTGTGCACTTCGTTTAAGCACTCATCCAGATATAAATCACAAACACACAAAATACTGCACTGCATAAAAGCTGATTAACGTTGCTCTTAACACATACTTTAACTGTTACCTAACTTACTGCACATCGATGGAAAACTATAATTTTTCCCTTTGCTGCAAGGGAACAAATTGAGCGACATACCCTTTGGAAGCTTGCATGTTGGAGCTGACGTGCAGGAACAGTAGAGGAACGAAGGGCAAAATTTCAGTTCTACTTAAAACAAATTGAAAACTCCCCCTGGCCAGGAAAATCACCTTTTTCTCATAAACCAGAACCACAAACAACAATAAAAAAAGGTAAGCTCCTCATGCAACTTTATTACTGAAGTAACCACTGACATACTGGTAAACCTCTAGTTCTTGCAGAAACATCCAGAAAATCCAAATGATACAATAGCTTAATATCAAAAGCTATTTTGCCCTCTGACTGTAATGCAATGAAAGTGCCTTTCAGTAGCACAGTACAGCAAACCCATGGCTAGTGACTGTGATATTAACGAAAAAAACCCTATCAAGCAGGTTCAGAGCAAATGCAACATGTCCTCCAGAAGTCAAAACCTTGGGTATGCACTAGGGAGAGGCAAGGGACCTGTGCTGAAGTGTAGAACTAACATCTTTATGTCCTGTGCTTATATGATGTCCAGCATATTTAACCAAACAACTATAACTGAGCCTCTGAAGCACTAATGTGCTAAATAATAAAACAAGGAAGCAAATGCCTCCAGAATCGACCACTGCATTTGAAGAATGTGTTTAAGAGCTATGGTTAAGGTAGCAAAAAATGGATGAATAGCATGAAGAGTCCGACTCACTCCTGAAGATTAGATTTTTCAAAGCATCTTAGCTACTAGCTGATGGCATGGTGATAAGGGATGAGCACAAACACCCACAAGGCAAGGCTGAAAATTGGTCTAAACGTACCAGGGGCAAATACCATTCCTAAATTAAAAGCAACTTTAAATTATCTGCTATTTTATAAGCACAATGTGCAAAAATGCAGCAAAGGCACACTGCAACAATGGTTTAAAAACACAAAGCAAGTAAATGGCCATTCTCTGGGTAAACCAAAGGGAAAGAGAGAAAGCAGACTTGTTGGAGTAAGTATAGGCATTTTTAACGAGCACTACTGCTCTTGGTAGGGATCAGCAACAATTTCATTAAGGCACCCCCTGAGCAGTGTCAGCTGCAAGCATCACTGTCTCACAAGTCACCTCTCCAGAAAGAGGATGATTCTGGAGGAGCATCTGAAGTCACGGGTACACATTCTGGCAAAGAACTTGGCCTGAGTACTTCATTCTGCTGAGAATTTTCCTCTGCTTGGCGGTGGCAACTGAACCCTTTCCTCTGACAACCCCACCCCGGGAAAGTCAGGGGATTGTTTAGCAACAAGTTTGGTCGTTTAAAAGCAACGCTATCAAATCCTCCTGCTGTTTAAAACCACTGTAGTGTTAAGTTCTAAGGTCAAGCTCCAAGAAATTGCTTGGTACTTGGGTTCAGCAAGAAAGTAATTTCTTCTGTGTGCTAATGATGAAGAAAGAAGCACGTGCGCTCCCCCACAGATCTAATCAATCACCTGCAGAAATCAACTTCAAACATCTCTAAATGTTAAAAGCAAGTGCTGTCTGTGTTCTATGTATAACCTTTCAACACCTATAAAAACCCAAATGCTAAGCAGCAAATTGCATTTCAGATGGTATTTTTGGCCACAATAGCATCACTTCAGACTTCTCACTGTAAGCAAAACTTCTCACTATAGGCAAGACAAGCTTGCTGCTGTCACCAATGGGGTGGCAATGGGAGCCCCATCCTTTTTGCTCTGCTGATAATAACCTGCTTTGCCTATTCTAGGCTTGCAACTACAACAGCTGGACTTCCAATATTTAACAACAGGGACCAGGGAACGCTGCAGTGTTCAGCCTTTGTGCACCAAGTGACCACCCAACGGACTGTGCATGTAACCAACCCTCCTCCAGCCTCTCCAGGCCAGAAGCAGGGGCAGACAAAGAGCTGAATTTAGGAGGCAAATGGGAAAAAAAAGCCAACTAACCCAGCTTTGCATGAGCTGAGACCTACCTGTCTTCTAGCCCTACACTTCTGGAACAGTGTGGATGTGCCCATGGGGTCCTCCAGGTTGCTTACCATGTCGAGTCTTACAGAAAGATAAATGCTAAATAAACCATTATATTCCAAAATGCTTTAGATAATTTCCAACATTATTTTTTTCCATTCTCAGGTTATGTAATGACATGTTACACTGACAGATCATGAAAACATTTACTGTTACTTTTTTGAGCAGGCACAATTCATTAATTAGCAATGCATCAAAACCAAAATAACTGACAGGAGCCTCCTGCCTCTTCCCTGTGTTACGCGACCTTTCCCTATAGATGTATCGCTTCCACTTACAGGTAGTTCAGAAAACACATGGAGAAGGGATGCAAGAAGAATTATTATCCTATTGACATACTGAGTCCTAAAGAAGGCAAGAGGTTGTGCAGATATAGCCAGAAGAGGTGGGCACTTTAACCCAGCCATTTCTGATAAGACAGGAATAGTCTAACAGTGGGAGTACTAGATTGTAACACATGCTCTATGAGAACTAAACAAAAAGCCTACTGTGTTACGGGAAAAGTTGAGATATGCTTACACAATTAGGAGTAATTAAGCACATATTCTGTAAGTGGACTAAACTATTCGTTGTAATTTCTCCTATTCAACCAGTCAGTATTTGCTGCAGTACAATAACAAATAACACTCATATAAGACAGAGGAATGCTGCCCGCCACAGTACCTTCCCTACTGTTCTCTTCCCCCCCCATATGTGCCTCTCTATCTCAGAAATTTCTGTAAGTGTTGCCTTTGTTTTAAAATGCAGAGGGAAAAATAAATATCTGCACCAAATCCAGTGGTTTACAGGAGTGAGGGAAGGATTAGTCTCAGAGGGAGTTGCAGTGAGTCTGTTTAATATGTTATAGCTTCCAGAGCTGTTATGTTCTGCAGAAGCATAGCTATTACTTAGGTGTCTGTGTAAAGAACACCAGGTGAAGCTGTGCTCTCAGTTAAATCGGTATTCTCCAGCAAGCCACAAGTCACATGAATATAAGTAATGCTACAGTTTAGGTCTTTCCAAATAAAGCAGGCCAAAGAGCTGAAGTTAGATAATTAAAAGAATATTTTCCAAGCATTTGGCACTGAAAGTGAGGACAGAGAAATAGAGTATGCGTTGCCAAAACCAGTCAAATCCACACGGGAAATACCATGCTTATGCATTTAGTGATAGAACAGACATTTAGCGGAATTATGAGTATCTCAGATGCCTTCAGTTTTTCCCTGACATGGTTTGGTTCAATTGCAGGGTATTTTCAGACACTATTACTCTTATCAGTAGATAGATTAATAAGAACTCTTGTAAAACCTGAATTAATTCTTCGTTTAGAGTTACAGAGAGTTCGACCTGTCTTCATAAAGCTAACATGTCAATATCGTTATCAGGCATGACCCTTTTTAACACATTCAAAAAACCAAATGCTTTCATGTCAGGATATCTGAACTTTGTACGTGCTGCAGGGATTCAAAACTCAGTGTTTTATTAATGAGAGCCCCCATGGCCGGTGGGGGAAGGCAAAGGGATTCTTTAATAGACTTGACATATCCATCAAGACTCCCCCCTCCTCCCCCCAACATACAAATGCACCAATGCACTTCTGAAAGCGTAGACAAGGGCTTTTTGAGGGAAAGGACATGCTACCATTTTCACAAAAGCCTTTTCTGGCACTCTGTCATGAGTATTTTTTTTTTGATGTTACATTGCCTGTTTTACCCATTCAGTGAGCATCAATTTGACCAAGGTAATCAAGCTTAAAAAAAACCCAGAAACAAAAGACATAGGGTAAAGACATTTTAAAAGCTACTGTCAACAAATTACAATTTGGCCTTCTGCAGGCCACTAACTGTTCAGCAGTGGCTGGTTGCCTAAATAGATGAATTTATTTTAAAGGCAGTCAGCTTTCCACATACCTCTGATATGCTTGATATTACTTATCCATTACCAATACCGCTGGCACATGCATTTAAAATTATTGTTCATTTGTCATCACTGCTATCTATATTTTAGATCAAATATTCTATCACCTGCTGTTACTCTGGTTAATTAAAATGACCTTGGGAAAGCAGACCATCCACAAATACTTAATGCTACCCTGCTGATCCCTGAATAAAGAAAGTAAAGTGACTGCTTGATCTATCAAAAGCAGATATCAACTTCATTAACATCATCTTTCAACAATAACAACTTAAATTCTGTAAGCTTCCAGTGCCACTTCTTAACTTTTACAAATTGAAAGGTTTATATTATTCTTTCCCAGCTTCAATCTACAAGCTTAATACTGTTAAGTTTAAACACAAAATGCTTTTTATGTGTTTAATCTCAAGTGCTTTGATACCTCCCTTAAAAACTTCTGCGAGTTCAGAGAAGCATTTCTAACTCACAGGATGTTTGAGTAGGTTTTTGGTGTTTGATTTTTGTTTGTTTGGTTTGGTTTTTTTTACAGTAAACTTCAAAACTTCTGCCACATGCTGACCACTCACCCCTCTCACTGCTCCTTGGCAGAGGATGATCTGGCCTATTTTCTTAACTCCAGGAACTTAACTGAGCAGCCAAGGTCAGACTGGAGGGAGAGGTTAGGCTAAGTAGGCTCTAGTGGAAAGAGATAAATGCCTTCAGCTGGACCACTGCCCTCTACTTGCTCAACGAGATCACTAGCAAACCAATGCTTGTCACAACCTTTGCAAAGAGAAAAACACGGCAAATATGCCTGCCAACAACATAATTGTTTGTTCCAAACCAAATAATTTATCCTAAAATTCAATGGGAAAACCTGGAAGTATTGCTGGGAGTATACACCACAAGTCAGAGCACATTTGAATTATTACCAAGAAGACATCCCCCAAACCCTAAAGGGCTACATCAAGAAATAAGTTATTTGATTATTGTACTTCAGTAGAGATCCTGATCCTGCAGCATGCTGCTTGGAGAAGACCCAGAAGCCCAGCAACACCACACTCCCTGCACAACGCACAAACCCCCCCAGATATATCTCACAGTAGAAAGTGAAAGACAACAGATTGCTATTGGGTATACAGTATTGTTCTACATCTTGGACTAGGTTAATGAGTACTCACCTCACATGGCAGAGGAAGGCAGGCATGCTCCAAGCCGCGATGGAGAAAGCTACTTTCCACATGACTCCTTCTCTTTCCACTTCAACAAGTGAGGACATCTCATTCTTCCCTCCTCAAATTTCTTGATTTCTTCCTCCTCTTCTTTTCTCCTCCCATGCTACCTTACTAAAAGCAAGCAGAAATCAAGAAGCCGAGAAAAGCTTTCTACAGACCCACCAGCCTACCCCATCTGAAACTACTGTAATGGGGCAATGGAGAGGAAGGAGTTGACCCAGCTGCAGGTGATTGGTTTCTTCTGGGCTTGGGGGTGGATAACAGAGTTTACTTCCCAAAGAGGACAGTTATTATAGCTACCACCTGTAAGCTAGTGTGCTGGCCACTAGAAAGGACTTCTCCTGCCTTGTGCAGCTCAAAGTTCTGCTTGCCTTTCTTACTTCTGGATTGAGGCAGAACATGTGCATTTTATAAATATGCTCTCTTCTTGAAGTTGCAGAGTAATGTTTCATGAGTGACGGAAAGGCCTCTGACCCGAAAAACCTGGATTCACTATCTTGGCCTTAATAAGGCAGAAAGAGGATTTAAATCTGTGTCTTTACCTGAAGCCAAGCTTCAGTGTTTGATGCACTCAAATGGCCTTTTATGCCTTGGTAAATATTTGGTTTCCGTCATAGAGGAAGGTGAACACACGGCTTTCAACTCCTGTTTGTGGTGCGCCAATGGCTAATTACACCGTGTAGATTGGCACTGTGATAGCTCGTGGGTGTTTCTAGGTCATGACATCATTATGTTATTAGTTCATATGTAATGATGCAGATAGAAATTCTTTTGGAAATTGACTGTATGCACAAGAAATTATTTTTTATCAGTAAGCATTTTCACCCCAGGAATGTGTCGAGGACTGTATGTATACAATCCTACCAACTTTGGAATTGAAGATTTTAATAGTTGCTTGGAAATAAATTTATCACAGAAATTATTTTCCTTTCATTTTATTAAAATTGACTTGGTTAATTAATCATAAGGCTTTTAACAAATATTTATACTTCTCCAATAGCAGAGACTGAACATGGCAGGATAGAGGTCTGCCCTAAAAGGCAGGGCTATTCAGTGAGATATCAAGTAAGCATGGAGACCCGGTTTACAGGGGCTACTTCATTGTTTTTTAATAATAGAAATATTTCAGAATTTTCCTCAGGGGCCATGTACCCCTTGCATTAGGTACAAAGAACGACTGACAGGATAAAACAAAAAAGACAGAGATTGACACATATCACCACACAGGGAAGCTGAGTATCCGTATCACAAGGTGTTTAACTGTCACCAATTTTTCAATGGGAATAAAAGAAAAAGAAAAGTCTAAAGTATACGACATAGTATGGCTGGCTGGGGCTTATGACAGTTCCTTACACACAAAAAAGTATTGGGACAGCCCAGAAGCGTGGGATAAAGACCACACCATCAGCAACAGGGAAGCAGGAGACAACCACACTATAAAATAATGATCAAAATGAACTACCTAGCTCCTACAGAACATATTTCATCTTGGGGTCTCAGCAGGGCATCGGTGGCAAGAAATGCAGAGAGGAGCCGAAACACCTCTTGAACCAGCATGAGAAAGCCTCCGTTGATGTAAGGGATAAAGAGAAGTCAGGGAAGAGGTGCAGAAGGGAGAACGTGCTCAGATTGATGAGTTAGGGATGCAGGTCTGGAAGCAGCTTTGTGGATGAGTAAAAGGCCAGAGGAGAAAAGACAGTGTGGACATGAGATGCTGGCATCACTTTCATGATTATCACCCCTCATGGTACACCTATTTGCTGTTATTAGTTTAAGTCAGGTAGAGCAAACAATGAAGGGAAATTTCTTATAGGGAAACCACTCAATAGCATTGTCCATCCCATGTGCTGTGTGCAGCAAGAGCCATAGAAAAATACAGTACAGTGTGCAATTTTGTAATGAAACTCTCTTGTCATTCATTTGCATGTGTGAGCTAACTTAAAATCACACAATCCATCAAATCTGGTATTTGATGTCTTGACGATGCAAGATGTTCTTAGAATAGAAGCCTGTCTGGTATGTACATATGCTCATTTTTTTTAATGATCCCTCATTTTATTTCATCTTCCCCGAACTGCGGCAGGAAGGCAGACCATTATGAATGGGAATCACAAAATGTCATTGACAAACTGTAATGTCAGAAGGTCTGAGGCCAAACAAACTGCACAGCGAAACTAACAGATAACTGGTAGTTAGCATTTTTATGTCTAGTTTGAAATATGACTGTGAATTTGCCCTTTGAGCCAGAGAGGTCTCAGGCCGGTGGCAGAAGTGCTCTGTGCAATCCACTGCCAATAATGCTTCCTCCAAGATGGAACTTTTTTTCTTGAAGAAAATAAAGTAACAAGTAGGAAGCATGGTTGTAACATCAGGAAGCAAGATTGCAAGAGCAAATCTTGGGCATTTCTATTTCTTCACGAAGTAGAACAGAAGGTTTTGTTAGCTGGTGGGTCTAGTTCCAAAAAATGGAACGTCACTGCCCCCTTCTGTAATCCAAGAAAGCTGTATCCTTCAGCTACCTAAAATGTCTATATGGAAAGGTAGATAGTTACACACTAGCTGACACTGACATCGACATACTGAACTTGCCCAAATTATTGAACAAAAGGTGTTAGTTCATTTGTCCATAATTATTTTTATGCCTGTATTAGTCTTGAAGAGCCTGATAAAGATCTAGCCTCAAAGGGAACAAAGAAGGAATAAATACATTGGAATTTATCGACTACCAGGTTGTCTATGAGACAGAATCATGCCCGTTGCTGAATTTATTAAAAAGCTTTCAGAATTTTCCCAACATTTGTTGAAATGTCATCTGGGCTCTTGTCTAAAATGAACTAGCTTTTCCTCACAGTTTTCAAAGAAATTATTTACAAGGTTGTTGTTAAATTGTCCTACACTCCAGGGTAAGTGGAAAATCACTGACTGGATAACATTTCTAGAAGCAGCCTGGAGAAACTCACCCATGTCTTCACATCAGCTGCAAATTTTACCATCCTAGCCCATAGTATTCTCATTTAGCCTCCCTTTTGTAATGTTGAGAAATCCAATGCATATTCAGTCTGCTCTTGCACAACCTCAATGTAAACAAGCAATTCCCTTGTTCTGCCCAAATTATCATGTCATCCACCCAAGACCTTCCCTTTTCTCATACTTGTTCAGCTTAAGTCTGCTTTGGGACCGTGTCTGTAAACTGCCATTATTTGATGCACCCTGGCCATGGTACCTGAGGAGAGCGTCAGAACACAGAGTGTGAGGCTTGGCTAAAATGAGTTAAAAGCAATAGTTCATGCTTGAACTGCAGTTGTAGTTTTTAAGCTCTCCTAGTGTCCAAAACCCTCCATTTTTTTCCAGTTCACACAAATTGAATCTCCTGACTTTGCTACTTATCTTTCCCAGAGCCTTTCCCAGGACCTTTTCCATGTAGTGACATCTCTGGGCACCCACACCTGCTATAAGCCTCCGCTTAAGTACTTTTTCAGCTACAACCAACGCACTTTCAAGCCTCACTTCGCCTGAAAGCAAAAAAGTGAGCTCAACAGACCGAAGGCTCCCTCATGCAAGTTGTTTAAAATAGACTTGAAATATAAAAATATTTTATTTGTTGAAAGCAGGCACAGCAGCTGCCTGTAACTATGTAGGTTGAAACCCTGGATTGTGGATTTCCCTGCAGTGCTGAGGCTGATTATTTCCTGGGGAGTAAACTAACCTACTGGCGTATTGGAAAAGAATAGATCTTACAGATCTTTTTTCTTACAATGCTGTAAAGCTCATCTTCTTTCCCACCATTGCCTCCTATGCTGTTGGAAACAGCGGCATTGCGCTAAATGATTAATAGATGGTTGAATATGAAAGGGCAAGAGAAAGTAAATTTCGTGTGCCCACAGCTGCCCAGAAAGTGGAAAGGGTTTCTCCTAACCTCACGATTATCACCGTGGGGCAAAGATACAAGCCAGCACACTGTTGAATTGTACGCAAATACAGATATCCTGTGTAATGTGAGCAAGTTTCTTAATCTGCTCACTTGCTCTCTCAGGGCAGAGTATTTTTTCCATCACAGTAGCGCAGCAAAGAGAAATCCCTATTAATGTTTATGAATTGCTAAGCCAAGATAGGGAAACCATGTGACTGAAGAGATTCTCATACATAAAAATACAAGGAGTTACAGATTTCTTTTGCCATGTTAAATAAACGCTCTGGGACTGCAAGAGTCTCTGTTAAGAGACATTCCTCATCTAGTGCAGAATTGCAAGCCAGAGCTGATTTATGCTGGAGGGAAGATAAGCATATACGTATGTTTTGAAAGCTAAGCCAGAACCCTTACACTTTTATTGCTTTGAACTGCCCAATGATTTTTTATTTCATTTCAGTCTACGACACTGACATATAGAGACACTGAAAGTATAACACAAATATAATTACCTTAGTGTCTGCTTGATTCAGTGGGGTATGAGTAGCTCAGTTTCAGTCATTACTGATGGCAAGGCCACAGATACTGTAATTTTAAAGAAAACAACTGTCGTCTGATTCTGGAAATACCGCCAACCAAATGTGTGCATCTCAAACTAGTGGCACTGGGGAAGTGATCAAAAGGCTGGCTGCTATACTGGGACTAGGAAGAAAAGTGAAATATGAGATAAATAATGATAAATAATGGTCAGGAAAGTAAAACTGGAACAGGACTAGAGGCTGAATGATGCACGAATGGCTCCCACCAAGTGGTGCCTTCAAAGGCAGGGAATTAAAGTCGATAACCCCAGAAGCTCTTTCCATCCCTACACAAGGTGACAGGAGAGTAATAATAGCAATATCTCTATCAGTGGATGAAGTCAAGCACAGAGTGTCCTTTTCTCCACTTATAGTAACCGTAGAACCACAGCAAAGGAGCACAGCATTGGCACACACAAGCCCACACACTGAAGCGTGTTGCCATGTCCAAGCTGATGAACCCCACTGAAATCACACTAATGCTTGAAGAACAAAACATTCAGTATTGTAAAGCGCTTTCCAACCCTGTTTAAAAATGAGAAGGACAACATATCTTCTGTAATGCGTAAGAAAATATTTAGTGTTTAGACATCAAGTGTAAATTTGTGAAGGTGGTCAGCTTGGATTAACTGCGAGACTGCTATTAAAATCTGCACTGGTTTTTGGCTAAGTTCCTCCTCACACTCACTTTGACAGCACACTCCTAAAGCCATTTTTCACAGCTGTTAACATAATAGTACAAGATGAGGACTATGTAATGATGCAGGAAACATTTTCTCTGCAACCAGTGGTGCAGTTGATTTCAAGTGGTAACACAAGGCACCTGCTCGCAGGCACCTCAGAACTGCTTCATTTAAGGCAGTGCGTGAGCTCAGCACAGTCCGTAACTGGTGGGTGGTGAGTTATGCATCTCAGATTCCCCCAGTACAATCCAACAGCAGCTCTGTGTCTCATTTCCTCCATCTTTTTATGAAATTGTCTCAGAAATGATAGCCTAGATATCCCATTGTATCATTAGGGGCCAGCAAGGGCTGGACAACATTACTCCCGTGCAAAAATAGAATCCCAGTCAAGTCAACTACTGCTCCATCCCTGTGCAAGTACCACAGCTCAAATGGGTTTCAGCAAAGCGTAGTTTTTCTTGTGCCAGAATGACACCAATCCACGGCTACATAAGCAGTTATGATTGTCCGTGTGCCGACACGGTGGCTTATCAAATGAGCATCTGATGGCATGTATGGATCGCGAATCTTCCCATTTAAACCTAGGCCAGCATTTGCTGTAACTTCCAATAATACAAGCAGCCGTAATGAGGAAACTGGCAAACGCATAGGGCATCATTCCCATATACAACACAGAGCGGTTTTGAATTTCCCAGCTGAAGGAGTGATGCGTGCAAATTAAAACGAACCCTTCTGCTGTAGTACTGGCCAATTTATTAGGCAATTAAACAATATGCTGTCAGTCACATTTGCAGCATGTGCAAGTATCTTTCAAGGCGATTTTACCGTGCTGTAGTGTACGCATGATAAACCACTAAACAAACAAGCTCCACTCCCCAAGGAAGTTACAAACAAGCAGAGACAAAGGCAAAGTGATGGGCGGTGGACCAAGACTCAGAGGACGTCAAGAAGTGGCCCTTCAGAAAATAAGCCTGTTTAGACCACAATTAACCACACGCCTCACTTTAGCATAATATTAAACCCCAGTAAAGTGTATGAAGAAACCTTTAACTGTATGAGATAACTGGAATCAATTTATCAGTGTGTTTCAACGAAACACTGTGTCATGAAAGTTGAGAGATTTTACAGGGACTACAGATGTTAACATTCTGATGGGTGCAGGCCAAACTCCTTTCTGGATGGAGCAGACATGATATTCTTGATCTGAAGAAACCCAGATAGTTTCATGTCACTATTTAAAAAAAGAATAGCCTTTTTTATTTTAGTCTGAAATAAAAATAAATCTGGAAATCATGAAAGCTGTTGCAAAACAGAATTGTTATTTCTCCTGCCAACTATGATAGCAAAGACAGGCAGCCAAATATCATGGATCACTGAGTAGTTTTCACATCTTCCATAAATCCTTATTATACTGATCTACTCGCAAATATTGACTCTGATTCAGGAATGCACTTAAATATGTTCTTTTGAAGTCAGCATCACAGAGCTGAACTCGTTCAGGGAGGCACAAACAGCTGGTTGGAGAAGTACGAAGGGTAGTCACAGGGGGCTGCCGAGGCAGGAAAAAGAAGATGGCAAAACGTCTTTGTCAGCCAGATGATCTAATTTCCCCCTCACAGAGGATTATATAGAAATAGCATGTCAAGAATCCACAGATTTAACAGCAGTTGTTGCAGTTTTTTTCTTGCACAGGACTAAGGTGCCTACAAGGGTTTCAAAGCATTAGACATGTTGGTCTTGCCCCAGGAATCCTGCTCTCAGCTGGCTACAAAATGTTCTTACATCTAACCACATGGCCAATTGTTTTCCTGATTTGAGGGCCTTTGCTTCACATGATTTATATTGTAATGTAAACTTCTCATATATACGTCCGCATCCCGTAGGACTGATTCTGACCTGAAAGCTGCCTTGGAGTGCTCTGGCCATGCCAACATTGTCAGAGACATGCAGTCCAAATGTGAGCTATGAATGGTATATTTTACAGACAGTTTATGCCAAATTACAGTCCTAAGATTCAAATGGAGAATGGAGAAAAAAAGAGTTTTTTAACCAGAACGATTGAGACAGACGCCATTCCAATTTAAATTCTATACCTTGTACAGGAGGATGAGTATGTAGAAAGCAATGTTTAGGTTTTCAGATGAGTAATCTTTTTAAAATGATGCTGGCTGCTTTGACATAAAGTTGTACTGCCCATGTCAAGGTATTTTCATTTTTAAAGCCCAGCATAAAATCCATGAAATTAATCTTGTTTATTTTTTCTTTTCTTGGAAGCTTCTGCAAATATTAAGTACTGTCATGTCTTTCTTGAAAGAAGATCCCACCCTCTGAATCCCTGTGACAGGGTTACCACCACTGCAGAGTAGCAAGAGCTAGCACTACTCCATAAAGAGACACACACGCAAATGTAGATACATATAGCTGGAGGTATGTTACACACTGCAGAAATGGTGAGGTTTGATGCTCACCACAAACAGTTGCTAAAATTCTTACCATAACCTTGTGTTAGGAACACTGACAGTTTTGACATGTAATTCACACCGCGTGAATCTACTTGAGTAATTCTCTATGGTCAGGCCTACTTACAGCAAAATCATGTTTAAACTTATGAAATACATTCCCAAAATGAGACAAGCCTTTCGCTTTTTTTGGCAACAAGAAGAGAACCTCCAAAACATGCTGTTGCTAAGGTGGATTTCATATGGAGGGAGATAATTCAAGATGAAAAGCTGTTCTCCGACAGCAGCCTCTGGCCTTCATTAGACATCTTCAAATACTCCACAACTGGCATGAAGAACTCCTCACTGGGCCATTGCTTTAATTAACTAAAATCCTCCATACATAAAATTTTACATGGCTGTATATATTTTATCCTATATTCATCTCTCACAGCAGCCATAAAGAAACCTGACTTTAGTGGAGAACTCTGATAACTACACAGTGAATATGATCCTTCTAACCTACATTGTGCCTTTTATTTCACGTAAGCAAAATGCGTGCTCCAAAATCTACTTTTCAAAGTGCAGATTCATCAGTGAGGGACCCAGGTGTTTGTCTGTGCTCTGCACCCACACAACGTGAAGTCACTTGTGGTGTCAGCTTTTAGCCACAGTCACATTCTTCCCTTGGACTCTTTCCCAGACATCTTTCTAATCACAGGTGGTGCACAGATCAGTCACCGCTTATGGTCACAAAGCCCCACCTAAGGGGATTTTCAGCACTTCCCTGGAGCTTTGATTCTTAACTTGACTGGCACATCTATGCAAGGTGTCTATAAATACTTTCACTGGGTTCCTTTATGCATTCTTTATATTGTGCTAAATAGACCAGGGATCAGAAATGTAAGAAAAGATTATTTTCTATTTCACTACAGACTTCAAAGGCTGTAGATGCAATGTGTCCAGAAAAATATGGAAAAACATTCTCAAACGGAAGTCATTGGGTAAGCACAAGTTATCATCAAGAAACAACAATAGAAAATGATGTAGCATGGGCTAGAATACCTGTAGTCTATCTCTAAAACCAAAGAAAGCATCAAATTCAGTGCTTTCAATACTCAAAATTGAATCTTGGGGGGGGGTTGTTTGTTTTGGTTTGTTTTTTTCCCTTGTGCCGTTCTTCTGTACAAAACTACAGCTAATCACAGAGTTCCAGTAAGTTCCAGAAAAGTTTATAAAAAATTACTAATCATAAACATCTAACAGAAAGGTTTCAGAAGTTCACAATTTTTCCCTTTTTCACAGACTTCAGAACTGAGCAATTTTGTGAAAGCCATCAAAACACTGCATCAATAGCTATCAAGATTGTTCCTACTGAAATAATTTTTAAATCGCTTTCCAAAATTATAAGCTATAGGTAAAAGACTAAGCAAACCCCAAACAAACAAGCAAGAAAACAGTAGTGCCTCACCTATAATCAAAGCCACTAAAGAACAGTTTCTCTACATGCTTCATTTGTTCCTCGTAAGAGCAGTGGCTATTGCCATCCTATTCTCATTTTTTTGTTTGAAGATGATCTCTACTTGCATGAAGTAGACAATGCTGAAATATTGTAAGTTCGTTAGAGTATTACATTCCAATGTGTCATTTGATTATAAAATAAACCCACCCATTAGCAGGAGGTTTTCTGTGGGCTTTCTTCTTGGGCTCACTTGAGCAAATTCCAAGCACTCCCTGTTAGACCCATGAACCTGTGGGGCTCTGGTTATTTTCCACCCAGTTATCTTCATTCTTTTGCACTGATGAACTGCAAATCCTACATGAATGCCTGAGTTGCTTCGGCTGTCTCTGATGGGCTGCGTTACAACTGAAAAGCAAACAGAGGGCCAGATATCCTCTGGCAGTTTTCACTTGACTGCAATTAGAGAGACATTTTTCATTGCTGGATGGGCAGTGGCGAACCAGCTGCTGAGTAAACAGTCATGGTGATTGACATAAGACTCTCCATTATTCTTGTAAAAAAAACATTTGGAGAAAAAAACAAACAATGGCTCTGATTTGCAATTATTTCTATTGTCTGCCTGAGGACAGCACAGAGATATAATCTGCTTTATTTTTGCTCCTTTCCTTCAAAATTACAGCAAGGATCCCCTTATCTTGCAAAGTGATTAGGATCTCTTTGGAAAGGATCCAAATCCAATGTACCTTTCAAGATGGGAAAGTTTTCTGTAAGAGTCCAATAGGAAAAGATGGGGGAAAGGTTTTAAAAAATCATTAAACCTTGAAAGCTTCTCAAACTTTCTTGTTTACATCGGTT
>VYZV01032082.1:139927-170020 GCA_013401275.1 Pandion haliaetus | reverse complement strand
AAAAAAAAAAAAAAATTGGCACAGTAGATAGGTGAAATTGGTA
This sequence comes from Pandion haliaetus, assembly GCA_013401275.1. Classification (NCBI taxonomy): domain Eukaryota; kingdom Metazoa; phylum Chordata; class Aves; order Accipitriformes; family Pandionidae; genus Pandion; species Pandion haliaetus. Next base: position 169,977 of record VYZV01032082.1, on the reverse strand, counting down.
TGTATGTCTTGGTACAAGTTTTGCAGCTGGTTTTATTCAAACCAAGAATTCACCTATATAAAGAGTATTCCTGCATTCACTTTGTAGGAATCCTGAAAAATATCTCATGATCGCAATAAATTCGCAAAATGAAGTTTTGTAAAATAATCAACTCATTCTCTGTAGATGTTAAAATTTCTTAGCGGTATCAATAAATACGCAAATGGTAACATAGCATTCCTAAATTATACAATGTATATCGTGGCCTCTGCTTTATACACTCCTGGATCTTAAGCAATCCTTTGGCAAAGGTACATTACCAGCCATAGAAATCTGGCAAACAGCAGTTTCTAAGAAAGATTTGTGTGGTCTTCGTACCAGAGAGTTCCCAGCACTGTCATTAAAGGCTTATCTCAGGAAAACACTTGGAGAAATCTGCTCTCCCTTTAAAGAAGAACCTCATCAGTCAGAGCTAGAGGGTTCATCTGTCATGACCATCAGCTTCCCTCTCTCTCCAGCATACCTCTGCAGAGTTAGAGCATAAAACGATGAGTTCCATATGCAAAAATTCAAGGGTCAAACATCGCCTGGCTATATTTCTAGATGGCATCTTCAAAACTCTACACCTACATCTGATTTTTCTTCTCAGTGCTGGCATGGCTTTTATCAGTTTACCACTTGTAGTTCACGCACCTATCAAAAAAGTATTGCTGAACTTAGTGACAGCCATAAAATAAAGTTTGAAAAGATGCCATACAGTGGGGGAAATTATTTCCTTTGAACATGCTGTCAGCCTCAAACAGGGTAATGGATTAGTGCAGAGTTCTCAAACCATTATTTTGTTTCATATTTTGACACGTGCCAAAAGATTCCAAAACACTGAAAGCTGCCGTGTCTGAATCAATGCAGAACTGCAAACCGAACAAGCCTGCAGAGATACAACTTGAGAGGTAATTTAAGACAGCATTGTCAAACAGGCAAAGATGTACAATAACCTAGGACAAAAAAATACTAGGAAAAAGATTAACCCACCATCTAACAAATGCAGGAATGCAAACTCAGTTTCATAAAGGCAGCTACCTCTTACTGTTTCTGCAGTAGGTGTGACCACCAGAGTGCCAAACACAGATTTCTTTTCCTTCTAAATGGGAAAGGAGTTTGCATTTGGAAGTACAAAATTCTGAATGCTGTTGTGTTGTCACCACCACCATCACCACAAATTCCCAAAGGGAGCACAGTAGTCTGAATTGTGATTAGTCCTTCAGACTCAATAAGAGAATTATTTTTTGCAGTAAGACACAGTTTTGGGGGCAGCTTTGCAGATGATAGCTCCTGTTTCTTAGGCAAGAGTATCAAAACAGGGGGCAGAGGATAAACTCTTTATTGACTGGTCTACTAGGACTACGTTCAAAGAGCAAGAGATGCTTTTTACAGACTGTAAGGCTAGCGGAGATGATGGAGATCACAGAATCACAGAATGGTTAAGGTTGGAAGGGTCATCTTGTCCAACCCCCCTGCTCAAGCAGGGACACCTAGAGCAGGCTTCCCAAATGATGAGTAAAGCTTTCTCACGGCTGGCAAAATCGCTGTAATTCAACCAGATACTGTTCATATTGGAAAGAGGCCTTGATCAGTAACCTAATTTTTAGTAATAGCAATAGCTGTGCTGAGCCTCATTTTCACGAACAAAGGTAATCAAGAAGGTAAAGATGGGACATTCTCTACAACCCTGCATAGTTTCTGTGCCACAGTCACTCAATGTACATAACTGGGCAGGAATAGAGAACCTTCTTATTTTGGTGGCTGAGGAAGTGTCCCTAGTGATTGCCACAGAAAAACACCCCTCTGATAAAGGAATTGAAGGGCTCAGCAGCCTCTGGCATCACTAATTGTAAGGTCTGCTGTGATTCATTTTGAGATCCTGACCCAGTGAACACCCAACTCTCCAAGGACATCACTGGGCAATGGCGTACCACCTGAGGTCCTTCCCATGGAGCCAGGCATGGGAATCTCTTTTGCCTCCTCGCTCTTCAAAAGGCATTTGACAAGGTAAGGTGCTTGAAGATGGATCGATACACAACAATACATAACAGTGCATTGATCAAACACAGCTCTTGACCTCCTCTCCACTGCATTAACGTTGCTATTTTTCAAATGACTGGCCAAAGCAAGGGCCTAGAAAAATAAATTGCCCTTGTATTCCATCAAAGAGCAAGTTTGTAGAAAGAAACTAGATTTGATGAGTTATCTGTTTTGAACTAGTCAGATATCCACACCAGACTGACAGTCACATTTTTATCTACATTTCTAATGACAAGAGACAGTTTACGATGTTCAGTTCTGCTGCTGCTTTCTTACGGACAGGTCACACCACTCCTTCTAACCATTAGCATGCATTCCCATCTTCTGAGTGGAGTCAAGAAGCACAACAGGATATTAGATAAAGCATATGGCCCTCTCAAAGTAAGAAAAGTAATAGATTTCTAGTTGTGACACTGAAGTGGCATGACTGGAAATGTCAAGTGCATTTTACTCACTGATGGCTATGAAAAAACAAATACGCTCAGTGCTCTGTGATATCCACCTGCTATTTGCATTATCGAAATGTGGTTATTTTCAATCCAAAGTTTCTACAACTTCAGCTCCTTGTTGTGTAATCACCTGCCTAATACTGCAAGTGCAGAAAAGTTTTTTTCTCTCTCCCCCAGCAATTCAAACAATAACCTTTGTCTCACCTGGCTTTCCCTTTTGAACACTCAGTTCCTATCTCACACAAGTTCGGTCTGCCTCGGCTCTCAGTAGAGACAGAAGGGGTGAGATCTCTCTCAGTCTCTGGAGAAGCTGCCCCAACTAGCCCCCTGGAGGCAAGGCTACTAACAGAAAAACAACAGGTGATTATTTTAGTATGAACGACAGATTTATATGGGTTTAAAAGCTAACATCTACCTGGCCAGAGCAGGATAGCAGCTGATAATTGTCACTCAAAGACACCAGTTTCTCTGTCATGCTGGACTCTCAAAACAGAGCTAGCAACAGTTTCCATAATGTCTTTAAAGATCATGCTCACAATTATAGAGCAATTTTTGAACGCAAGTGTCTAGAACTGAATGCTTAGCTTAGCCTTCATTGAGGCAACCACACATCTTTTCACATTTACTAAGCCACCACAAGGCAACAGAAGCTGCTTGTGCTCAGCACTGTTTGGAAAAAAACAAATCAGCATGTTCTAGTGAACTGCTCTTATAATTCAGATGATCCTTCAAATATTTCTGAAGACACAGAAGTATCAATCTATTCATGCAGCTGACCTGAACAGAGCACATTTTGTTAGTGATACTGTTTACTTCGCTCTTCCTACCTACCATTTCTTGTGGTAAATGAGACTGTCATGTTTTGCTTTATTCAGCACGGTCCCAGAAATATCCAGGACACTGGATTTGATGACCCCACAGGTTCTTCCCAATCCCATATTCCTAATCACTTCGAGGAAGGCAATATGTCCCTCCATGTCCTTATGAGGTCCTCTCATAGACTTAATTGACACTGTGGGCATAATCCAAATGCAAGTCATAACCATAACAATTTAATTGGAATTATTAAATCCAAAGAGCCAGAAGTACTTAATTAAATAAGCAGCTTGGTTTCTGAGCACAGAGACATGCTTCAGATCACTGCAGTCATAACATTCTCACTGTGCAAAATTACGAGTTGTTGTTTGATAATAATCAATAGAACAGACAATTGAGTAAATAACTTTTGACTTGTTTTCCAAGTCATTGTATTGGTCCCAGTAGTTTGCAAGACAGATATAAATAACAATGCAATTGTGTTCCCACAGTCTTGCTGTTATTGGTATCTAAATAACCACTGACATGACCAGACAAAAAGAGAAAGAAGGGCAGTTTGTCAAATCTTGCAGATAACTGTCACTATAACCTCTGTACAGGCCGTAACTGCCAGGGTTACTGTCCATATCACTTGTGTTCATAGCACGGCTTTTTTGTTTGAAGTTCACCACAGCTTCCACTCAGTTTGGGGAAACAGATGGACAAGTACTGGATGGATGTGTCCCACAGAGACTACATTGCTTGACAGGGCCAAAGACTGAAAATACTTAAAATATGCATTTACAAATTAGTACTAGAGATGACAGATGTTAGGAACCCAAAACACATATTTTATATAAGGCATTGCAAATCTCTTATGGATCTGATTCAGAATACTGGCTTTGGTCTGGGTTCTTGTGGGAATAGTCTCATGGTCCTTTCTAATCTTAAAAATTGATTCCTCTTGTCCAGTCCTACCAAAGTAAATGGAAAGTCTTTCCCGTTCTCTTGTGGGTTTTGGATCACACATATACAACAAGTGTGCAACTAAAAATAAACAAATTTATAAAAGAACATATTCTTGCTGTGACCAGGTATCATCCGTAGCCAATTTCTAACATACCTGCAGGCACAATCTTTGACCGTTGTGTGGGAAGTTATTCCCGAGTACGTGTGTGTACCTCGGCAGTGCCTGGCTCTCATGAAGCTCATGGGAGCCCCCTCTTGCTGCAGCGACCACCACGGGGAAGCTCACCAGCCCAAAGTTCCGGCACGGCTGTGCCGGGACCACGAGCTTGTGCTGTGAGCCTGCCAGATCTTGCCCATGAATGCTCCTGGCCCCTTGAGTGCCTACTGCCCTATGAGTTCACATGGCCCTGTGGATTCTTATTTAAAGCACTTACCAGCTTGTGCTTTAAATTAGGTGAGGGTATCCTCCCCTGAGGCAAAACTGTTCACATTTACCGCCAGTAAAACTAGAACTTGCTTCCTGTGGCTGGACTAATTTTGAACCCTTCAGAAATGTGCGAATGACATGGAGCAAAAGTGTCACCGATCCTCAGAGGAAGTCCTCCAAACAAGACATCCTTTTCTTCGGCCTCCTGATAGCAAAGATGGCCATGAGCAGCTGGCACTAGCCTTAGCCTGCCTGGAGCATAAGTACTGGCAAGAACCAAAACAAAATTCCCTTGCGCGGCACGTGATGTAGGCCACAGTTTCAGGGATAAGTTTCTCCTGCCACAGGACTGCAAATGCAGCGAGGCAGCCCTGGGCTCTGATGGCACCGGCAAGGCACGCATGGATGTAAGTGTGACTGGTAGATCCCCCACTCAGCCATGCTGGAGGCTGCCCGTGGGAGTCAGTATAGCAGTCAGGAAAATATTTAAGGGGTGCGTTAGAAACCGAATGCTTTCAGTACGTTTCGGATGAGCAAACAGGGTCGTGAGACACTGAATTTCCATTTGCTGCTCTCTCTCATCCCACAACTTCCCTTCTGCCTTTACCCATGTCATGCCTCAGACTCTTCCGTGATACGCACTGCCCCAAACGCATCATACACAGTGTGATGTCCACGCACATGTGACACGCACACGTACAAAAGCCGCGCAAACCCAACACAATCAGAAGGAAATATTCCTCGAGCTTCGTTCCCAGCTATTCAACCTGCGAGCAGCAGATGGCAGCCCTATTGCCATTCCTGGCCTCCTCTCTGCCGAGCTGCGGCTGCCCTTGCAGGCAGCGCTTCCTCACGCTTCAGCCCCACAGCACGAGCAAATCCCGCTCTTTCCCACCTTTCCTGGGGTTTTGGTATTACCCATCACTGCAGGTAATTGCCAGGTAAATTCAGTCTGCCCGGTGATGTCTGCTGTGGTCTGAATGGAGCTTTTCACCCTCTTCCCTAGCATAACGCCAGGACTACCTGAGTTTTGTAAAATCACTGTGCATGGTGAAAGCCTGAATGTAAATGCCTCATGGATGGTCATGCAGCCACTGGCATGGCTGCTTCCTCGGCCGAAGAAAGAGTGGGCAGAGGAAGCCAGTTTACACTCCCTGTAGAAAAGGCTATTTACAACAAGAATTATCCCAAAGCAGCACTTTCAGTACTGCAGGGCTTTTGGCTCACTCACTTTGAATTTAACTATATGATTTGTCAGTAGTAGGCAGACCTTCCCTTGCAGAAACTTTGGTCTTTGTTGTCAGTCTGCAGTGTTTTCTTCCTCTGAAAGAAGAAATGTGTCCTGCGTGATATGTCTTAGTCTGGTAATATTTTTTGAGTGATGTTTTCCTGCAAAGTAAATAAGCAATTGTCTGCATATGCCACCCTCAGCCCTTCAGTGTTTCTCCTTGTACAGTCACCTATGCAAGCACAGAATACAAGCGAGAATAAAAGGTTTTGCTGTTTCTTCGTACAAACGTATAGGAGAACACAGCAACTAAGCCTGGCAGGGAGAAGCAAACCCTCTTCCTTGGGATTAGGACTCACATTTTGTTATCTGCATTGTGCCCTGCTTCTGCCAGGTGCCAGTTCAGGTAAGCTTTGTCCAATTCAGTTCAAATCCGAAAAGAAGCAAAAATAAATTCAACTTTTCCCTGCAGTTACTGTAATATTTTCCAGTATAATTATTATTCCTATGAGGGTTTTAGATAGGAGAACAAAACAGGCTTGAGAGGAAAACTCAGTTTCAACTTTCTCTCTTGACTGGCTGCCCCATGTTGTGAGTAAAGCCTCCATGCCAAAGCATGGGAAGTTTTCTATAACGAGAAAAAAAAAAAATATCCAAGAGGAACAATATTTATTTTCCACACTCCATTAGTAGCCCAGAAGCAATTCAAGCATGTTACTAGAAACTGAACCCAGCTAATTAAAAATAATGTTCCAAAGCTCCGCTGATGTCTTTTGCGTCTGGAGCTGGCTTCTGCAAATAAACATACACAAAAACAAGGACAAACCACAATAAATCTAAGCAGACAGGTACAAGAAAATTGGTCTGTGGAAGTGACATGTCTCTCTGCTTAAGTGTCTACCGCAAATCCCAAGGAGACACGGTAGGATTTAATTTAATTGGGTTTGCCACTTCCCTGCAGCTTAATGTGAGAATAACTGCAATTATATATGACTGTACTTAGCTCAGTACCAAAAATCCATTTATTAGGCTATTAGAATCTATAGAAACCAGGAGTTTGAGATCATTTGGATATGCTGGTTACATACTTGGCCTGCTAGTTGTTTTGTGGTTACAGTTTCCAAATTGCTACTGATGAGGTGGTAGTAGAAAAGCAGATGCTGTTAAGCATTTGAATGGATGGCTTAGAAAGGCTTTCTTCTCACTTCAGGATCCATAATGGCACCTTATATGTTGGCTCAGTGCTCTGCAAATCTCATAACATTCAGCAAGAGGCTGGGAAACCAAGAGGCTGCTGAGGTTCAGAAATCTGTTCATCATAAAGCAAAGCACCTTTGCATGTGTGGGGCCCCACAGAGTTGGCACAGCACAGTATAGAGATCTGAAAAGAATGATGTTTAAGGCCAGCCTTATGGGGCAACAGAGGGAAGAGCCTCTAGTCTTCTAGTTTTGCAGCATTTGAGAGGGTGCAATTAGCAAGCAATGCAAGAAAAGCCATTGGGCCATTCAAAAAAAATGTGGTATCGCCACTCTCCCACCTGTTCAGTCTGCAAGCGGAGCAGACGACTGGTACACTCACCATGGAGCACAGCACGATGAAGCTGCAAAGCCCTGTCCTTTAAGCTTTTGTCAGCTTGCACAGCCATAATAAAACTCTTCTTGCCAAACAGATGTTTTTAAATGAAGCAGTAAACTCTCACAATTTCATTTTTTCTAAATTACGGTGATTGCTGGGACAAAGGTGGATTTTCTTGGAAGTCTGGAAAACTTAATCTATAGCCATAGTCCTCAAATGTACACATAGTGGGGGCAAAAAAAATTAACAAATGGTTCCTACAGCTCACCCATGCTACAGTGAATGCCTGACAGTGGGGAAAGATTCAGGGGCTATTTGTGACCTTTTAGACACCATTCAAGAGGTATTGGGGCCATATTCAACATGTAGATTTGTTTTAGGAAACAGACTTAAAATATGCGATCCTTACATTCAGGACCTGGGATTATGAAGGCTTGATTTGGCTCCCAACAAATTAAGCGGCAAGGTACCCATCAAGATAGCTGCTGTGAATGCAGGCTTTATGTCCCCCATCCAATCCAACATTACTGGTAGATGCGATGCTGATAACCTTGCATAAGAGTCTGGGTTACACATAATTTTAAAGAGATTTCTCTTTCAGTGGCTTGACTGGTCCAAACATACAACTATCGCAAATTAACATACTTCCACAAAGCTCTGCCTGAATCAGACACCCCACCAATTACCTGCAAGCTGAAATTCAAAGAATATTAGTTAAGGTCCCTGTCCAACTGCTGCACAAAACCACAGTGAAAGACTTCTCTGAGAAATGAATGAATTTAAACATAGTTATGGGCAATTTTTTTTGTAAAAGAGCACAAAAAAATTATCCTCATTGCTCGCGTTGCAACACCACAAACATGAGAGGCAACCGCTTACCAAAGGTGGAGGCAGCCTGAACCAGTCTGGTTTTCTCCTGCCTTCTAGCCCTAGGATTGCCTTAAAAGGTTATAATTAAGATAATTACTCTGAATAATGTCTAAAATGAATCCACAGTTCAAGATATCAACTGTCAGGACTGGCTCCCAGTTTTGAAGTCGCTTCTCTTCCCACACATACCCTCCCCTATCCTCACCTTAAGCAGAGATGGCAGCGACATTAAGCAGCAACTTGCCAGCCTTTTGCAAGGCAGGCAAAGGCTGTGTTCCCTGACGAAGGTAACTGGTCCCTGCCTCCTCTGAGGAAAAGGCATCAGGTGAATTAGAAATGCTCCAAAATTAGGCCAAGGGGCTGCTGAGGCCAGGTGCCACCCAGCTCTGTGGGTGGGTGGGCAATGCAGAAGGAAACATCCAGATCTTGCTCTGTGTTCCCGCTCTCCTGTAGAAAAGCTAGTAATATCCTACTGGGAAATACACTCTCATCTACTTTATGTTTCTGCAGGGACTGGAGTATGAAGGTGAGGTCTTGCCTCTCCTCCCCTGACTCACAACTACACAGTGAAGGGATACACAGCTGCCTTTCTTCTACGGTAGCACAGTCCCTGGGATTCCCTAAGAGAACCCCCAGCTTCAAACAACCTGAATGTGGTAGGTACAGCTACCCTCGCACTGGGCAAAAAGTATTTTTGAGGATACTCACCTTTATCAGCCTAAGCCAAAGGCCACTAATATATTAAGCCTTCTGAGATACGTATTTAATCAAAAGTTGTTTAACATACTCATATCAGAGACACTTAAACTAGTAGGAGAGGGGTGGCCAAGTATTTTCTCTGAAAACCTTTAAAATGTAACTCAAATGGGGATATACTAAAATACTCCTGACTTCCAGCAAGACACATCATGTACCATTACCTTTAGAGACACAGAAATTATCGGGATGGGATCTCGAATGGCTGTAGTATATCACACTACAGTGAATTCACTGCACTACACAACCTGATGCCACATGACAAAGTGTGACAGCTGATCTGTATTACTTATGAAAGATTGTCGAGATGTGCTGAATATTTTCTAAACTGCTATCAGAAAACATATGTCTCCAAGAGGTAATGATACAGTGGGTCTGAATAACTCATAAAAATTATGAATGAAGTGTTCTCACCTTCATTTGACCTTTGTTACTTCCCCAGCAGACAGAGCTAAATGTGTAGCACACCAGAATGCATCTGAAGAAGAGACAGATGATAATAAGAAGCTGTTAAGAGATGCTCACTCCACTGGCTCTATTAGTTCAGCTTGCTTGCACAGAAAGAATTTCCCTGCATGTGTGAACATGAGTATAGATCAATAAACGGAAATATCCAGGTTGATCCTTTCTCAGCCTGAACTCCTCCAAGCAAGATGCACACACAGTCCAATGCCTTGTTGAAGGCTGAAGACAGGGGTTGTGCGTAAGGAGCCATGCAGAAAACGTGGTGCCGTTCTCCCTGCACAGCACATCTCCAGCACCAGCTGGGAGCGCTTGCTCCACCTTTGACTGAAGTCACATTACAGAGGTATCTGGATGCCTTCACCCTCCACTTGCATGTTCCTGTGTCCCACACCTACAGCCAAGGTATGTTGGGCTACTCACCTTTTGCAGAAAGTTCACAGATCATGAGAGATCTTTCTTGCATATAAAAATATGACTGCTTGTCGTATTTCTCAAACATTGAAAGGAGAGCAATATTTTTCAAATGTCAACAGGAAAGCAATACCTGTGCACCCCTAGACACACCTATGAGGCATAAAATACAGAAAGAGAGTTTGGTCAACCAAAACAAAGAACCTTCTGTCTATAGGAAAGTAAACCAAGAGATTGGACAAATACCTGGCAGGAATGGTTTAAATGCAATCAGCCTGTCATAGGGTAGGGGGAGTGCCACAGTTTAAGGCTTTATAACCTGTCTACCCCACTCCTCACATCTGTCAGTTCTTTATTTCCCATCATCGCCTGTGGGAATTGAGTTTACACTACACCCTGTGTGCAGAATTTGGGCAGTTGGGAATGCTTGGTGGTCTAAGAGCGTTCACGAGCTTTGGGAACCATCTATCCCTTTCCCTTTGATGCTATCTGGGTCAGATACTCAACTGATTTAATTGTCAGTTTATCCCAGATAAAGCTCTTGAAGCTATTTTCATTTCTGTAAATGTATGATCCAAGACCAACCAGAGACCAGCTGGGAGTTAGCTCCAGTGGTCACTAGGATTCACAGGTTTGATGTGCCCATGACTTTCTCTTATCCTTGACTTTAAGGCCTAGGGCGCTTTTCAGGGCATAGATTTTCTGAGGCATTGAACAGTCTCCTTGTCTTATTCTGCATCACCTACCTCATTCTCATGCCAAGCCCTCGGGCATGATAGGCATGAAGAATGTGCAGCGTTTTGTCACTGAGAAAGCAGGTTTCCACACGCTCTGCTAAACAATCTCAGCTACTAAGAAGGCCGAACAGTGATATTCACAAAGCTATGAATTTCCTCCCAGTCCAGACTGTGTTCTCCAGCCAGAGCCAGAGCTATGCACAAACCCATGAAAAGGACTCGGGTCCACATTGGGAGCTCTCAGAGGAACTCAGGTGGGAATTACATTTGGGGAGCTGGGAGGTACACAAAGCAGGTGCCCAGGCTGACCCTGGAAATAGGACTGAGCGTGGCGGAAGGGCTAAGTGGGCAATGGGTGCTACCGAGTACAAGTGCTCTTCTTGAAGGGCACAGTCAGACATGTATTACGGCCACTCGGGGACACCCATCTCTCTTTGCTTTCTCCCACCAGTGGCTTGTCCTTTAATGTCTTGAAGCAGCAGGGAGGAGGCAGGAAACAACATTAATGACACCCATCAAATAATTGGAGCTACGCACAGGAGCCTGAACAGCAAATATGCTGCATAGGTGCTAAGCCACTACGGATGATAAAAAGGCACAAGGTAAAAAGGAAGGCAATTGCAAACGGGTATGAGCGAGCATCAAACACAAAGGAAGTTGTAATGAGAGCAGGAGCGTGAAGAGTGACAATTCAGCATGGGAAAGATAAAGATGGAACAAGAACGGGATCAAGAGAGAGAGCAGAGAAAGGATGGGGAGGAAGAAAAATTTGAAATGGAAACGATGAAAATGGAATATGATTTCCAGAGGGAAAGAATAAGGGTGAATGAGGGTCCTACTGGGTCAGCCCATGCATATTTAGTCAGTTCTAATAAGGTAAAATTGCTTCCTCATTACAAGGAAGGGAATGATGTTGATATGTTTTTGCAGTCTTTCAAAAAACTGTACAGAACTTATAATTGGTGAGAGAAGGCATGGGCAGCACAGTTCAGACCTTGCTCAATGGGAAAACCCTGGAGGCCTATGCCAAGCTGGTTGATAATGACTGCCGTGACTATCAAATTGTGCAGGGAGCTTTTCTGAGAAAGTATGAGGTTGACCCCAGAGACCTGCAGGGTTACACTTAGGTCTCCAAGGAAAGGATCTGATAACTCCTTTCCTGAATTGGCTGTAGAAATGACAAATTTATTTAACAGGTGGATAGAAGGTGAAAAGACATCTGTATCTGTTTCTTTTTTCTTATTTTTTTTAAATGCTGAAATTATCTTGAGGAGCAGCTTCTAGAAGATGGTCTGAAGGATTTGGAAGCCTGTTACACAGAAAATCCTCCTATTAAAATTTTCAGCCTATTAATCACAGCAACTGTTTTATGTGTATCCACAAAATAATGAGAAAAGTAATGGGAATCTTACCTATTTCCACGAAGACTTGCCCTTTCTTTCAGAAACAGACAGAAATAGACAACAAAGTAGACAATTGCCAAAATCTTACAATCCACACTCTACTACAACAAGAACATAATAACAGACAAAAATGAACCTCATTACATATATTATATATGCAGAAATCACAGATATGGCATGGAGTGTGAACAAGGAGATCAGTTATCATGCTTACTTCAGCACAAGTGCATCGTAAAAAAGTTTTACAAAAGTAAGTTCAGATACTGTTTCTTGAAAGACCCTTAGTGGAAGCACTGACACCAGCCTGCGTTTCCAGAAGGTGGGCTGGTTTGTTCCTCCTGGAAAGCATTACCCAAGACGCATTTACATTCCAGCTTGGATTACCACTTCAAACAAAGCATGAACTACTGAAAAGTGACTGGCTGGAATATGAGACAGATGTTATCCTCTGCTTTCTGAAATATTTACTAGTTGTAATGAATCTGTAAAATGCAATGTTGTCTCAGCTACTGCATTCCCAAATTCCTTCCAGGCTCTTGACTAAATATCCTCTATGCTTGGCAATGTTGTGCTGCTTCCTCTCACACTTTCCTCCAGCACCTTCCCCTGCAACGCCTCGGATAACATCCCTCCTTGTTAACCAGCACACCAGTTCTGAGGCAACTGCTTCACACTAGGCTCTGTAGCCAAGACTGAAATGAAGAAATTTGTTTTGTCTTCAATGTAATCTTCTTTAGCTTCTCCTTTTTCACTATTGATCATTTTCCTTACTCTTTCTAATTCTCCATTTTCTCATTTCTAATACTCTTAACGGAATATCCATTTTACTTTTTTACTTACCTCTGACCATTCCATCTCCAAATTCCCTCTGAACCTCCCTACATTTTACACCCCCTTTATGGCTAGCATCATTTGGGCTTTCATTTGCTTGGCTTTTAATTTTCTGGATAGTTTTTGGCACGGATAATTTACTGCATTTTGAGGTGTGAAGGTAACGGAATGTTTCTTTTCCCTTGCATTCCCCTTCTCTTCTAATTCTTGCATAAATATCCTGTATCCCCCATAAGGATTTCAGCGGAAGACTTGCCACCGCTTAATCACATCTCATTCTCCTCCTTGTACAAAGATGCTTACATCCAGACACCTGTCACAGCATAGATAAACTGGGGTTAGGACAGGGGGGTTTCACTCACATGAAAGGGAGCAGATTTTGGTCTAATGGTATTTCTTGAACATTTCACTTCGGTAGCCACACTTGTATATGTTATATGCTATTTCCCGTATGTGCTACCAATGTAGCACAAGGTCTATTTCATGCATCTCCAGTGCCTTTTCTGTAAAATGTTATTATGTTAAATAAAATGCTTTCTAACTAAGTGTTCTTGGATGATGGTGTATGGTGGCCTGTGAAACTGGTAGATAGCCAAATGAAGCTAAAGGCATAGTAAAATTAGCAGCACTGCATACTGATGCAAGTACCAGTACATGTAGTCTGGCCTTTCTATTGCTCATTAACCTCTAGAATAAACATGTTTTTAGCATTTGCTCTACTACCAATACTTAATCCTGTGCTTATTGCATGTAAAAGAACAGAAGTCAACACTTAGAGGAAAACCTCAGAAAGATCAAACAATTATCTCAAGCACCCTGGCAAAAGCTCAATGGTAATAGAAAGCTTTGGTAAAAGTGCAAGAGTAGATCAAAAGAACATTTCATGAAGCAAAAATTTCACATTTCCATTGCTCATGAAAATGTACTCGCAGGATGATGTGATAGTCCATATTTGATGGTATACAGGTTAGTGGTATTGATTCTTTTTTGTTTCCTGGAATAAAGCATAAGAGCCCAGCTGGCAGAAGGCTGAAAATACATGATTGTGAAAAGAACTGCCTATGGTCCTCTTTAGGATAGCCATTGCCTTTTCATTTCTGTCACTTTCAATGGAGTTTTTGTCTGCAGATCTCAAAGTACTTCACAGAGAAGCCAAGACCAATGTCTACACCTGACAAACAGGGAGACTAAGGCACAAAGTGACTTACACAAAGTCACACAGCTCAGAAAAGTCCCGTAACTTTGTTGTGCGAAAGCTTTATCTTTGCTGCAGAACTTATTCTTGCATATGCTCATTGTATCTCAGCCCTGACAGACAGAAAAATCCTTAAGAAAACCAGCATAAGATCTTGACCTGTCCAACATAGTGGAGTTCTTCTGACTGATACCAGCTCATGAGCTGGCTCCTGATTGAGCATTTATCCCCTGCTGAAGAACTACAAGCTTCACAACATGTCTTAACTAAAAGAAATTTGCTTATGTACTTTGTTAAGCTTAAACCAATTCACAGAATACGTGCAGGGAAAGCACGTGGTGTTCAAGATTTGAAGTTAGGTTCAGATGCTCTTGTGGTTTGGGTGTTAGCATTAGAGCTCAATGTAACAAATATGGGGTTATTTTAATCTTCTATAACTGCATGAAATTCAGATTTTAATTGACTTCTTCCCTCCTGAACTTATCTCATAAATTCTGTTAGGTATATCTGCTGAGTAAATAGAAGACAATAATATGTTTAAATGTCTGTCTAGAGAGTTTCTTCCACCCAGAGCTGAAAATCGATACAGCTCAAAGAGACATCTTTTGTTAATATAACTTTTTCTTTCAGCACGTTTCTAACATGTTTAATATTTTTCAGTGTTATTTTGCTGGCACTGAAAGCCCAAGCCGTGTCAGCAGATCCCTGAACTGGGACTCCAGAGATGCATATTCTACTCTTGGAGCCATTTTTAACATCTTGGACAAGTAACTACAGCTCTCCAGGCCCTTATATCCATTCCCAGCCATTCCCTTTTGGGCCTTGTTTCTGTAAAGATGTATGCATGTATTTGATTGTATAACCTATGAAGGTATTTAGTGAACTGCATGACTGTGAGCAGTCCGGTGCTTTAAAGTTACTATTAAATCCAGCATTCAAATCTTTGTGAGATACAGCTTTGGATTGTGTGTTCTTAGATTGCACTAATTGGGCTAATTTGCCTACAGAATTTGATGCTCCCAAAGTCAACCCAGCCTCTACCTGTAGCATCCCAAAAAAAGCCAGTGGGTTTTGCAGACTGGAATGCCAAAAATGCCAGCAAAATGAGTCAGCTGTGCCTCATTTCAGGAGCTTTTAGGAGAATTAGGAGGTCCCATGAGCCCATAGCAGCAGGCACCTGACTACGAGGTTTCAAAGCCTCCATGGACAGCAGAGCCAGTTTTCTTTAGCACAGCAGGGACAGTGGTATTTGCAGTACTCGTGTCTAACCTCAGAGTCACACTTCAGGCTTGGGGTTGGGTGGGGGAGAAGCTTCAGGTGAATTGCATCTATCCCTGGGCTCTTACAAATAGCCTGAATTTGCCCCTCTGGACTGAATACTGTCAGGTTGAAAATATATGTTGGGAAAACACTCTCCATTTCCCCCCCAAATCAGCCTATAAATAACACGTGTGGTCCAAAATGGCCCTGATCTTACATCAAGAATAGATGCTGTGGTGCAACAGTGACAACAACAAAGAGAGGGGAGTTGGTTAAGTACCTTGGGGGTTAAAATCTGTGCCCTGAACAGTAAATTTTATGGCTGAAAGTGAGTCTTCTATAGTCTCATTTATTATTGCAAAAATGATTGGAACTGGGGACCATGACACTATTACCTGTTACTGCAGATTTATTGAAAATTAGCAATTCCATTTATATCTATGAGATTTCAGGGATTATTCTGTTATAGACTAGAAAACTGATAGATTTATAACTCTGGCGAATCTAGTTGTACCAACTAATAGAGCAAGTGAGAAAATTTAGAGGTTTGTACTCCTAAAGGAGTTAACCTTTGGATAAAGAAACATTTTTCAAGTAGCATCTGAGAAATTATTGGATCCATAAATTCTTGCTGCCGTAGCATGAAAAATATTCATTTCCCGGGTTTTCTATTTTTGTTCAAGAAAGATACAAAAAGCAAAAGTTAGTACAAAAAATTTTCACTCCACTCAAAGTCCTGTTGTAATTGCTACCGTACCTTTTGTTAACCCTTTGGCATATATTGGCAGAGCTTGCCTGGCTGGCCCTAAGGAATTTTTCAAGCTATGTATCTTCTAAATTCATTAACATGGTATTGTCTTGAGTGAATTTGATCTAGCTTTAATTTTGATTTTTGTATACTCACTGGACTCCTTTAAAAATGAATCAAAACTGCAAAGGTATTAAATTCATGCCAGGATGTTGGGGGTTTTTTTGGTTGGTTTTTTTTTTTTTTAATATGAGAGATCTCTGACTGTGGATGAGGCTTGTGTAAATCACTAAAATGATCTTAAAGCTTCTGGTACGTCTGTTAAAGATTCGGTAAGCCCAGGCCTCTATCTCCCAATGAAGACAGAAAAGCGATACAAAGACTTTGGTCTTCAGCTCTTAGGGGCACAAGGTTTGGCCAACCCTGCCACAGATATTCGCCCTGTGACTCCTGCCATGGGTGATGCTCTCCTTATCTCCTGTGCAAACTGCCAAGGTAAGCACCATATACACAAACTAAAAGGCATCCTCAGGAAGACACTAAAGTACTACAGACCCATGTGTACATTTGAGCCTGGCTGAAAGCATTATGCAAGACCATGATAATACATGAGGATGAGCTTTGCAGCTCCCTCTTTCTCTGACACAGGTCTTCAGGACTAAGTAAACTTAATAACTGTACCCTGTGGTTGCTGAGACTCCTCGGTTTGCAGCCAGGGAACGTGGCTCTAATCCCTCTATCTTTTGTCTGCTATAGGTGGGAGGCCAGCACCAGTAAAGCTGGCAGGATCAGACGCGTGTCCACTGCCTCAACTGCAAGACACAATGAGATGAAATGAACGTGTCTATAAAGTAGCCATTACTTAAAAGAGTAGCTCATGTTTTGGAGTGAAACAGACCATTTGCCTTATTGAACAGCACATAGCTGTTACTTTTGCATGGCTGCTTTAGTATTGATTATTGCAGAAACCGGAGAACTGGTGAACAAATAAGCAATTTATCTATGAATATGAGAAATATCTAATGGGGCCATAGCTTCTTAGGAATGTGCGAACGGTGATCATTGTATCCCTACACTGAAAGCATCAACACAATTAAAATCCATCACCTAATAATACATATCACCCATTGTGCCATGTTCTTTCATTCAATACTCTCCCTGTTCAGGCATATTAAGGAGGTGGCTGGGCCTGCTTCTAAACTCAGCTATGCTGAGTGAAAACATTATGACTTCCTTGGGACTACCCCAATTTCATTTATGGGAACAGAGTTAAGAACCTGTTTCACTGATCTCAGCTAGAGAGTTGTAAGAATTCAGGCTTAGACACTGGACTGTGAAGAATCATTTTTGCTATTATTAACTTATTGCTATTTTTGTTCAAATTACATATACAGATAAACAGATTTTTAAAATTACTTTTTAAAATAATTCAAGGTTTTATAAATCAAAAAAGCTTCAGGTGCTAAGGTCTGAAAAAGAAAAAAATGTTGATTTTCAGTTAAAAGGAATCCAGAGTACTCACACTTTAAAGGGGAAGAATGACAAGTATTTGTAATACAGACCACATCCCTACCCCAGTGGCACCAACTGATTTTGGTTATTAACTTTGCAAAGAAGGAAAATCCTTTATCTGACAATCTCTAAGGAAAAAAGCCCCTGAAATTATCCCATCATTTCACAATCAATAAGGCAAAAACAGAGTGTGCAGAAGAGTTATTTATGATTCCATCACACCATTATAACACTGCACCTGTAACTTGAGAATAGAGCATTTCTAAGTGTCCAGTGTTTCATATGAGCCACAAACCAAGTTTAAAATGCCCAATAGAATTTTTATTTCTGTTTATTATTTAATATAAACTTATGTATGAGATATTTCCAGCTACAATTTAAAAAAAAAACAAAACCAAAAAAACAACTGAAAAAGAATATCCTCTTTCTGTTTTCTACTATAAAGATTGTGCTGGATTTTTACCCAGGACAAATCAGCACAGCTCCATCGAAGGCTGAGCCATCCCCATTTACAACATCTCAGAATCCAGCTCAGCATGCAGTACTTCTCTGATTACAGCTGCAAAATATCCCAACTTGGCTGAATTCCTTAGTGCAGAACCAAATATAAGAACTAGTGATGGAGCTACACATATGTATAAGACTTGGTCATAATACTGAATTTTCTCTCCTTAATTATATTTCAAAGATTGTAGATCATCATTTTACAACAGCAGTAACTCCTGTTTAAGTGCAAGAAAATATCCTTGAGTATACCTGAAAGATTATTTCTTGTACCTTTTTACACAAATCTGCGAATGTGACAGATTACAAATCCATATTTTGTATCACTCCTGTTCTAAGGAACAAACACAACTTACTTGTTAGAGTTTATTCATCAGTTTAGGCTAAATCACCTCAAATTTGGGTAATTATCTTTTTTATTATGAGACACTGCTTTATCATCAGCAGTGGGTAATCTGAGTTGAAAGGAGTTGTTCTGTTCTTCACAGAAGGTAAGTTCAGGGCCACAATGCAGGCACAGCTCCTGCAAGAAAGGGCTCCTAAGCTCAAGAGAGTCACTGCTCACTGAGACACAGATCAAAATAAGAGCCTTCAATGTGGACTTTAAGCCTGCCTACTTCTTATCAATTTTTAGAATTAAAATCATAATAATAACAATCACAATAACAATAATAACAATAATAAATTTAAAACTCAGTTTTAACAGAGTTCTGCTCCCCTTGAACTCAAGGGTGAGTGGACAGACAGCTTGGTCTGAGAACCAATGAATTCATGATTTTTAGTAATCTTCTAATGAGACTCAGTGAATGTCAAGAGCGAGGGAGCATGCAAGAATGATGGAAGGCCACCAGTGAGAAGTTGCTTAACTAAATAGAAAACATTTAATCCCCCAAAGAGCTACTGAATTCCCCTAGGAATATTTTTCTTTAAATTGTTAAAAGAAGCTCGACAATGTCATTATATCTTTTTGCTTTAATACATCAGTGCATCAGTACTTCAGACTACTATGAGGTGAAGTATTTTAGCCCAGAGACAGGCAATAAAAAGGAAGTTTAACAAATAATGAGTAAGAGAGCAAGAAGACAGGCTACGTTCTTCATGTAAATCAAAGTTGTTCCAGAAAGGCTTAGAAAGAGAGGTTGCTATTTTCAACTGAGAGTCAACTGAAAGTTAATGGGGACATCGCTAAAGATCACAGACAACGGTTACTGTACTTTTAATGAATATTTTATTCATGTCACCTTTAAATTAGTTAAATTTGATAGGATGATAATGTAATGCAAAATGGCTTCCTCCCCAGACCATTTTAGGTGGAGGGTAGATCAGAATTTAATTTTAGGGTAATGCCAGGTCAAAATTAAATTTAAAAAATTATGGTTGGAAAGTAATAAATCCAAAGTGACCAATGGAAAAAATACTAAGTTAATGAGATGTGCAAGCCATTTAGAAAACCACAGATATTTTATATGACATATATTTTTCTTATCTGGAAACAAGCCATTTTAATACCTGCTGATAGGGACGAAAGTGGGGAAAGGAGAATAAGGGGCACTCTTAAAGCTATTGCTATCAGGTCTTGATAAAGTTATGAAGATAAATGCAAAAAGCTCATGATGGGGGTATTCATCATCTGATCAGAAAGCTTGTTAAAAACTTAAGACCCCTAAATCCTCTTTCAGGTATCTAAATATGTTCTGCTTTTCAGAGCATTGTCACTCACATGTGCCAAAGAAATTTTTCACATATTAGGCTCATGCAGCTGCCCTGAAACCATGAGGTATGGGATCATGTAGCCCACTTTCTCCCTGTGTCTCATCCCTCCACTTTCCCTTATCTATCATGAAGCTGGCACACATGAACAGCCTTACCAGTCACATGGATACTGTGCTTCCCTGAGTTACTCTCCTTCCTCGAAGGAAGGTGGTCTTGGACAACGCCAAAGAAAGTGGCCAAGGGACAGCTAAAGCAGCAGCCTGCAAAGAAGGCAATTAAACAAGGTAAGAGGGCACAAAATAAACCTGAGGGGTGCAGCTGAGGCAAGAAGGGAAGCACGAGAAAGGAAAAGTTTGTGTATCACTGGTAGGGCATCGCATTTCCATTCAAATTCAACAATAAAAAGATACTCCCAGATAGCATGTCAAAAAGAGTAATGATGTCAGATATTTCTTAAGTTTAGTTATGAGAAGGATCATCGTCACTTGTAGACTGCACCAGATCTAAGACAAAAGAAAATGTCGCCCCAGGTGTTGCTCTTGCGGCTGGCTGTCTATCCACCTAGAGATGCTGCTGGAGCAGCTGAAGCTTGAGAAGGCGCCAAGGCTGTAAGGGCATGTCAAATCCAGTGCAGAAGCTGTGGGTGGGGAACTACTCCGTAAGAAGAATGTGCTCCGCTGAAATGAGATCTGAGTGAAAAGAAGCATGGAAACTGAACTCTTCAGGGAGGAGTAAACTCATTTCATGCAAAGACATTAAACTACATCATGATGTGAAACTACAGAGCATGATTGTTCCCTTCTAGTAAAGCTTTGGTTATGTGAATATTGTTACAAATAAGAAAAATACACTCAGGGGGGTTCAAAAATTGAATAAGTCACCTGATTCCAAGTTATTTCTGGATGTTCTGGTGGCAGCACTGCAACTGATTAAGCTGAGCATGTCTGCTACTTTCACATGCAAGTATGCTACATTAGCCATGCCACAATAACTTTGACACTGGACTAATGGAATATACCATCACCGGGTTCCCCCTCCAGATCATTTGCAAACTGAAGATGCAGAAAAGAGTATCTTCCCACCCATTAAGAAGCACCTGAGGTTATTGAAATGCTTCAGCATCTAGAGTGGCAACCAAAGGCATTTTGGGTAGAATTTCAGGTGTGGATGTTATTTCATAAAATCTAAAGTGAAACCTGGGTACATGAATGGACATCGCTTTCCCCTCTCCACACAAAAATGAGAGAAGGCGTTAGACCAGGCAGAAGCTAAGGGGAGCCCCTGCTCCCTGTTAGCTTAAAATGAACGGTGCCCCCAAATCCAGCTCACTACCAAAGACCTGAAGGAACTGCCTGGGGTCTGCCTCTTCACTGAAAGTCTGGACAAGAGAGAAACCCCACTGAAATACACAGAGCTCTGAGTATCAGCCCCACCGCATCGTGAAGAGAGACAGTGAATACAGAGAACTGATCCTGAGTGATGCTGAGCAGTTGTGCTCTGTGCTGGACCTCTCATCACTGCACATAAATTATTCTAATTTGTTGTCCTTACTAGACAGCTCACTGATAAGCTGGAATGGTCATCAGGACTATTGATTTATTTTTGGGGTGGGGGCGGCAGTGAATGCTGGCTTTAAGCAATCTCTTCTCAAGGCTCAGTTTGATAATCCTTTTCAAGCTTTTATTTAAACTCTGTAAGAGAAAAAAGCAAGAATAAATTAGAAACTGGAAGAACACAAAGAAGCTAGAAAGAGAAGATCAATAACTCACATACACAGCAGTAAACAAACTGAAACAATTACAGTGAAAGATGGTTATTGATCAATATCAGGAGCAGCTCATATGCTGGCACCTCTGTTTATACCAGACCTCAATTATATTCTTACTTGCTCATAATATAACTGCATTCTACAATTTTTATCACCAGGGAAATTTTAATTCCCTTTTATTAGTGAATAATAACCATGTGTTTTTAGGCAGTGGTTGTTATCAGTGAGTAGATTTACATATCAGCAAAATGTTGGCTGCCCAGTGCCCTATATTGTTATAACCTGTCTTACAGCCTGGAAAGCTGAGATGCAGAAGGATGAACAGATGTCCCTAAGGCCAAGGGCAGGGGCAGAAGCTGTGGGGTATCTGGATCTCCTGAGCCCTGGGGATCTTGTCTTCTGGCAATACTAGTCCCTGTAGACCTTCGCAGTGAGAGGGGACTTTTTTATTTAAAAATAAAAATTGGCAACTATTCTGTTTTAGAAGCACCCAACCAAAACTATTCAGACCTGCAGTTTGCAATACTGAGAGAAGCAAAGGACCTGCAGTCTGTGTCCATCCAAGTCACCTTGGAAGACTTTTAAACAAAGCTCTTCATGTCTGTCTCGATCTGCTCGTTATACTGAAAGATGTGCCAGTATTTACCATACCGGTAAGAGCCCTCAGGACAGAAGTCCTCCCTGGTTTTTCGTTTTATTATTCCTTTAACAAACCTAATTTATGGTACCACACGACAAAACTGTGCAGTTCGTTTCTCCCATCTCCAGTTCTTGCAGCATTCTTAGCATAAAGATCATCACATATAATTACAACCGAGTGCAAAAATCATCACATATCAGGCAACACAATGAAATACAAAATAAATATCTACTCAGCAGAAGTGTCCACCAAAAGGAGCAAAATGCCTGACCTTGGGACTGAAAGCCAGAAATTCCAGTCCCTCCTGCCAGTCCCACCGCTGCCTTGCACAAAAGAGCCTAGGTGTTTAATTCTCACTGAACTAGGACATTTGCTTCCACTTCCCTCTCAGGTAGTTGCCGTGTAAAAACTATCACGCACTTAAATTTTGTTCAATTACACGAGTCAGAGTAAAATTTAACTTTCAGTTGGATGGAACTTGTGGTTTGGACTTAATGAGATGTATCAGCACCAACGCAGCTTTCCGTTTCTTGGGAAATTGCTCCCTCATAGATATCTGAGGTAGCTGGGTTTTAATTTAAGGCATACGTATCAATCTGCAAGCCTGTCTCCATAAAATCTTACTTAAAAAGACAAGTTGCTAAAGAATGATGAGCTGAAGTCTGTCCTCTTTAAAAGTTTCTTTAATAAAATAAGCTCACTTTTAAAAAATAATAAAAAACCCCGGAATCCTATTCACAAATCATATTGAAAATTTAGGGGTGGGGAATTAGATATGACTGAAAAAAAATTCAAAACCAAAGTTGACAAGAAGTAATTTATGACAAACTTTAAAGTTTTTTTTCCCAGAGTTTGAATTATACCATTTTACCAAAACTTGGCTTTTTAATAAACTAAATAGTTGGATTTCAAGCCACTGGTTCCAAACATCTACAGAAATATTGATGAAAATATCTATAGCCGAAAGATTGTCCATAAAGTTTCAATTTGAAAAAATATATGGGTTTTCAACAACAAGACATTTACTGTCAACAATTTCAACATGGTCTACTTACAAGGTAGAGGGTCGAGAGTCTTGGTGAATGTTAACAGGCATAAACATAATGAGTATACAGAAGTTGTGGAGACATACTCTGGCTTTATGATCAAAGTCTGCCTTAATGATAACAATCCCAGTAAAACAGACCTGAGGTCAGGATTTTCACAAAGAGATCACAGAAAGTGCAGAAACATTGAGGAAATCTACCCCTGCTTCGGATAGCCAGTGAGGAAATTTAGATTTTTCCAATCATACTACGTAATAACACATGTCAGCATTATTGCGGACTGTGAGTTGAATTTATCAAAAAGGTTCATGTGGCACATTTTCTTCCATCATATCCCCTACCTCATTCCTCACCTCTTCTCCTTCCTTGCATCCTTTCTTTTAGGAAAGCAGAAGAAGATGCCACGTGAGGTTTCCAATGGAAAGGTGACAAAACACACCACTTGATCACTGGGGAGAAGGTGGTAGAAATACCTTACGATACTTGTTGAGTTCAGGGCATACTTTGTGCTGCCTTTGCTGCAGATGTCACAAACACCTCTAAAACTTAAAGGACAACCTTCAGTGCCAGGGCGGTATCAATATCAACTGATTCACACAGAGGAAATAAAAATCAGAACCACGATTTCTGTCCTTATACACTACAGCAGGTATCTTGAGCAAGCAGGGTAGGGAGGCACTGAAATGAAGGTAGCGATGGATTTGAGTTGGTAGGTTTTTTTTTTTATTACCCTCTCATTGCCCCAAATATAGTGTTATAACAGTTCCTGTGCTGTGCACATGAACAGCCCTAAAGAGATGTTTCCTTGAGCATCCTGAAAAGAGCACTGAAGTTGGTTCCACGTCCTATTTCTGTTGGGTTGTACCACAAGCTTTGCCTCCCCCCCACCCCCCGTTTTTTTTTTTTTAAATATCCACTGTGCCTTTCCACTTCAGTTTTTATTCTGATCCAGCCTCCGCTGTCTTGACATTCAGGTGCTCTTCAAAAATCCGTCACTGATTTCCTTGTAATCCTTACACAAAATGGACAATATGCTAAGGAAAACCGCCTGCAAAGTTGCCAAAAGAGCAATTCCAATCTAATTAGGAGTTCGTACTGCTTCAGTGAAAACAGCACAAACACTGTTAATATTCACTGCAGCTGCTTTGTCAATAACTCCCAGTGAATCCTCCAATTTATAAGAAAAATCAGGAAACTATTGGATTCTATGACACTGATAGATCTATCAGTATTCATTGCCCCTATCCTTTGCAACACAAGGCACAAATGCCAATAACTCTAACAGTCCCTTAAATGCTGAAGGATCATTATTAAAGTGTGCTTGGCATCCCTGGTCATTAATTATAATCTTGTGCACATATGCAGTGTGATTGCAGGAAATAATCAGCTTTGTCTGCCAAATTGGCAACATTTAGAAACTAATTTGTTATGACATACCATCAAAGATATTTAAACAACAAACCCAAAGCTCTGCTGCACTGAGCACACTGTTAAAATATCAGATCACATCATTAAAAAATAGTTAACATATCCGAGGGGAGGTAATATTTATCCTTGAACCCTGGTTCAAGTGGAATTTCCAGAAAGAACAGTTATATCCTTTCTCCCTTGCAGTTCGCAGGAGAGGAAACTCTCTCCAGAGTGATGGACGGATGGGGGGGAGGGAATGACTTAGATTACACTACAGACTTGCTGTCAGTCAGGAGCTATTAAACGGCCATTGAATAAATGTTTGCCAAGAGCAAAGCTTACCCAGGATTACTGCACTGTTCAGGATGCCTGCAGATTCATTTAGAGACTTTAAACCCATATTTATCTGTCTAATTTCTTTTATAGCCCCTGTTGCCACTCTCATCCACCTAGCTCCCCCCCTGCCCCCGCTTGGCCAGCAGGAAGATGTGAACACCTACGGCCCCCTCCAGTCTTGCAGCTGGGATTGAAGTAAAGGTGTGTTGTGAGGAAGAAAATGTCTGCCCCCCATCTCTGCTAGAAACAGCACAGAAGCTTCCCATTGCCTCCCGGCCCGGAGGAAGCTGAGCTCCCCAGCAAACACCTGGCTGCTAAAACGTGAACCTCCCCCGCACCCTCTTCCAATTTCAACCTGTTTTAATTCCTGCTCACTAGACAGGATTTCTTTTTTTTCCCCTTGTTATTTGGTTTCTTCATGTTGGCCAGGACAACTGCAGTCCCTGCAAACCACCTGAAGGAAATAGAGGGACTCCCACAAAGCCCCTTTCTGCTGCTGTCTCAGAAGACCAATTCTGAGATGCAAATCCTGCAGTTAGGACTCTTCCCTCTGGGCAGCGTTCAATGTCCTCTGAGGAGAACCGGAGAGCTACACTGCAGATTTTCTGCCACAGAAAGTAGCAGAGCTGTTGATATTTTAGCTTTGGACCAGGAAAGAAACCAACACCGATGCTGCAGGACTTAATGCTAGTCCTAGGAAAGAGCTAGGCTGTGCAACAGGTTTGCATCAGAGAGGTGACAGACTCTGGGCATCCTGATGTCTGCTAGGGGTGAGCATTCAATCTGTGGATTACTCTGTCATGAAACACAAAAGAGAAGGTGCCATTTAGAGAGTACTAGAATAAAGTGTACAAAGTGATAGCAATCAAGTCAGCTTTAAATCTTCCAAGACTCCAGAGCAGGAACTTGCAATGGAGTGTATGGGACTATGGAAAATTCAGGTGCTTTCCAGACTCACATGTATATCAGAGGGTGCAAAAGACTTCTTCATATAATGTGCATCATATGTCTCAGATCTATGGTCAGAGTATTAAAATATGCATCAAAATAAAACCAGAAATTAAATATTGAGCTATGCTTTCATCCAGGAAACAAAACTCTTCTTTTTTTTCCCCACATAAATGAATAGAATGATTTAAAAATGGCAAAGCACATCACTTGTGTAACATTCCTTAAAGAAAATAATTGTTTCTAAATTGAAATATGGCTATAGTTCTTATTAAGAGAGCTAAATATGATGCTTTTCCCTGGAGTAAGAAGCTGAAATTGCATATTTTTTTGCTGTCTTTTCTGACGCTTTTTCCTCTACATGCTGCTTCCTTCAGTGCATTTTATTGCTTATGTCCCCTCCTGTAGCAGGAGTCCATCAGCCCAGTTAAAGCTGAGGATGGAAAATACAAGGAGAAGTGACAAGTGCAAACCACTTAACCGATGTGATTGCTTCTCCATTCTTACAGTAATGACTGTTTACTCTGGGAGACTGTACTTCAACAGAATATTTTGTTTAGTTTATGTGGCAATTTTCTATTCTTTTCCCATGTTTTCTCAGAATCCAGTGTTCCGTATTATTGAAACGGCAGTTAAGAAATCACAGTTTTGTGCAAATCCATTTCACCAGATTCTCAATTGCTGTCATCAGCCACTGAACCAACAATAACATCTTTTCTTTTCTTTCTCGTGGTATTTTGTAGCTTGTAACTAATTTAATAACAAAGTCTTTTAAAATGCCTGAAAAGAACTGATTTTTTTTTCCTAAAGTAATTAATGTTACACACGCTTTTTTTACCACAGTTTTGAAATCTATGGGTCCCAAGGATACTTCTTGAAATAGGAGGTAATTAAATGATCTCAAATCCATTGTCATGAAAAGATACACTGTATCAAAGGTACTTCGGACTATTAATACCCATTATATCAATATTCTTTAAAGGTTTCCATATTTTCAAAGGAAAATAATAGGTATGAACTTCTAATTTGCATCTTAAAAATAAAGCAAATATTTTCTACATAATTGTATAGATTTCACTATTGTATTAGCCTTTAACCTTTCAAATAAATAACTTGTATAGCCTTATCTTTTTTTTTTTCTTTTTTACATTTCATATCTGATTGTATAGGAATAGATGTGAACAAACTATAACTCAAACCACCCCAAAACAAGGACATCGGTAAAGCCTATTCTTTGAGTTGTTCCAACACCTCTAGAGATAAAATTTTGAGCTTCCCATTAGGATAAGCATTTAACTAAAGCTTTTCATGTTAAGTGGTGTAAGATCACAAAAGTACCACACTGTATGGAGGGTTTAATACAGTGTTATTAAAAAAAGCAGACGCAGAGTTTATAA
The DNA here is from genome assembly GCA_013401275.1 of Pandion haliaetus. Lineage (NCBI taxonomy): Eukaryota > Metazoa > Chordata > Aves > Accipitriformes > Pandionidae > Pandion > Pandion haliaetus. Next base: position 142,522 of record VYZV01032082.1, on the reverse strand, counting down.
TGCCTTTTAATCAGGACACATTTTACCTTGAAAAGTTCTATTACAGTGTACTCCATTAAAGCCAACATTTAAATTACATATAATAATATGGCTATAATTATTTTCTTCTTTTTCTTATTTTGATAAAAGTTATTCAGCATTTACATAAAGGCCTAAAACACCGGCCTTGGAAACAATGTCCTTTCAAACAAACCATTTTAAATTAAACGTCCAATGAACAATGCCTTTACACTGGGAACCTCACATGGTACAAATTAACAGAAGTCCAATATAGCGCGAATTTGAGGTGCTGTCCCGGTAGCCACACAGATAACGCATCGTAAGGACAGTAACCATTGTTTCCTATGTATTTCAGTAGATTCAACTCTGAAAATGAATTACCTTGAGGAAAAATACAGGAGTGATTTAATCCCGACTAACTCCAGCTCTACTGGGTTCATTTTGACACTTCCTCACAATATGGAGGGAAGCTCTAAAGGCAGGGATTGCGTTGACCTTTATAGCAGAGAAACAGCTAGAGTTCCCTTTCTCAGTGCCAAGCCAAGACAATGCCCCAGCAGAACAGAGTCATTACCAACTCCCGTAATTCGACTACCAAGTACGAGATGAGAAGTAGGGTGCTCTGAGGAGTCGGAAAGACTGTACGTACAAGGACAAGCTCCTTGAGTCCCCGTCTCTCTCCTTGCCGAGGCATTATTTCCAATACTTTAATCACTCTTGTCATTATTCTCTGAACACTCTCCAGTTGTCAGTATCCTCTTGAATTATGGAGAGGAGAACTGCATACAAGGAATATGCCAGCAGCAGTCACACTAGTGCCAAAAACAGAGATAGCAGAACCTCTCTCATTCTCTTGAAATTTCCCTTTATATTCATTCAAGAATCTCATTAGCCCTTTTGGCCATGGTGTCTCCTTAGAGCTCACATCTGCCTGATCATCCACAACAAACCCAGAGATACATGATATATCCTGCTGTTCCACACTGAGAAACTCCTGGTTAATATTCTCTTGAATTATGGTTGGAATGGGAAGTATTTCATTAACACTGCTTGGTTTGACCACATGGCCATTCTCTTGCTTAAATACAGAACAAAAATACTTACTGGAAATGGCAGCCTCTTTATTCTGAATATTGAGAATTCTTCCACTTAGATGCTGAGATCAATCAGTGCCCCTGTTAAATCTTCGCTTTTCCTAATAACCTCACCCCTGATTGTTCCAAGCTCCTCATTATGTTCTCATTTCCCTTATCCATTTTCTGTAATTCCTACAGTTTACACTAGCTAACTGATTTCCCTTTTCCATTTGTTTGCATCTGCTTTCTCTTGTCTAAGCCAGACTGCTTTATAAACAGGAAAGTCTCTTCTCCACTGGGCCTTTGTGGCTTTTGAGAGATCCCGCTGAAAGTTTTTACCTTTTCACAATTGCCTTTTCTCTTTTAATTCTTCTGCCTGGATGACTGGCTCAGAACGATTTTCAGCTTTGTTAATAGTGGCCCTTTTAAAATACAAGATAATGCTGAAACTTTACTCTGTTTACACGTGGCACCTGTAATCAAGTTATGATAACCTACACCAAACCAGTCATTAATTTTTAGTTCTGTGATCATTTTGTCTGTCTTTATGAGGTCTGGCACAGAATTTCCCATGTTGGATTCAGTTCTTTATGGCATTGCATTCTTCACGTCTTTCCTGCAGACTAAACTCTTTGTGGTTTTGCTGTCTACCCGTTGGTAGACTATAAACCCATATGGATCTGATCATTTTGGCCAACTTTTCTTGCACCCATCCCTGATAGCACTTGCTTCTGTTCATCTAACAGACCTGTCTGTTGTCATGACACCCAACTTCTGATCTGGTTTGTGCCAGTAAAAATGAGAAATTATTACAGTGAAGACAGAAAGGCTACTTTTGTGAGAGGTCTTTAGCCCTTCAACATAAACCAGTTCTTCCAATAAACACTGTTTTCTTTACCTACAGGCATATACGATCCTTGTGTGCCACTGAATATTCTCTGATGGGAAGGTATTGCACCACGCCCAATTTTACTGCTTCTTGTGGATTTGAACTAGGGACAAGTACAATGTGGTTAGTACACGATGTGTCATTTCGCACAATAAACTTCTTGGGCTGACATTATGAACAGTTATCACATACATATGCCAACTTGCCCTGCTTAAATAAGGAAGAAAATTAGAACTCAACATCCCATTTTTTTAATACCGATGCTGCCAGTGACTTACCCTTGGAAAGATAATACTTATCTAGAGAGTTCATAAGGCTGTTGGGAGAATTATTTACTTGCTATGCTAAAATTAATTACCTGAAGTGCTGCATAATGGGTCGGTAATGTTTTCTTTATTGTCATCACCATGAAGTATACTTCATTCATTTGCCATAGGAAATAAATACGTTGAAAAAATAAAATGGGCACCATTTACAACCTGTACAACTTTCCAAATTCAGGAATAGAAGCCATTCTTCTCTACTAGCAACACATTTTTCCAGAGAGACACGTAAAATGGAAATATGTTTGTTTCTTCCACATGTTGAAGGGTAGTCTGAAGATGAAAATATAGCATACTCTGCTTGTAA
>VYZV01032082.1:124464-139602 GCA_013401275.1 Pandion haliaetus | reverse complement strand
TTGTACAGGCTCCAGTAACTAGTTAGTAGAAGTCACACAAAATTAGCTGCTCCATTTCAGTAACATACAAAAAATGCTTGTATATTAAAAATCTAGAATTTTAAAAGTCTTTGTCTTGCTCCAGGAATCCTAATGCCTATTTCTTAGATCCTTGGGGAAATTAGGAAGCTACTAGACAAGTTAATGCTTTGAAGCTGTAATTTAAAAGGCTTTTTTAAAAAAACTCTTTTTTTTTTTTCCTAAAGAACTTAGCATATTTTAAACAGAAAATTGTAATAATAATTATGGATATATTGACCTCTNGCTTACTGTGGTGATAATTGGAGCTCTAGGGCAAGGAAGGTTTCAGGATTTTAACTGCATTGTTTAATTTTTCACTTGATAAAAATGGATGGGCCCCATCTGAAATATAATTTGCACTAGTGGTCTCACTGGTGTAGCTCTCTGATGCTGCTAAGACTTTGAATGAGCCAGAAGTCCCTATCCAAATGTCTTTGATATCAGTGAAGAGCCTGAAATCAACTGTCAGGCTTTGGATCAGGCCCCAAAGGTGTGATTTTGAGAAAACTGCAGTGCCACAGGTATACCAGAATCTCACATAACAGAGTGTAATACTGCCCTACACTAAACTGTGGGTTTGGAAAAAAAGAAAAAAAGAAAAAAGAAAGAGCCCCCTCTCTGCAAAACAACTATACCTGAGACACAATTGAGCTACACTCAGTGTGACTTCATAGAAAATGTCTGGGGCTTTGGCATTATTACAATGAACACCCAGAGGAAGTTTTGGGGAAATACCTTAACTCTAAATTTCTCAAGAAAGTTTTCTTCCTTCTATTCCTTCTAGCCAGGAAAAATTATGTCTCAGCCTATACCTGGAGATATAGAGAATGAGCTGAAATACAAAACCCAAAGAACCAGTTTCTGCACTCTGGAACTAAGCCCATCTGCTGCAGCTTACGCCTCACATCTAAAGATCTGGCACGTTTTTCCCAGATAAACCAAACCAAAAATGAAAGATGTGTGTAAATGTGAGAATACATCATGGCTTTGACACTTGTGTCAGTCTAACTGATGCAATTGAGATGTTCTTCTACTGAAATCCTACACTAGGACTGTCAATGTCAGATAAAGAGTTCACATTCCTTTCAAGTATAAGAACATAGTTCACAATAAAATACACTTTGGATTGAAAAACTGCACTTATGTCCAGGCTCAGCCATGCAGAAATCAGTTTCTTAATGCTCTATCTCTGATCTGAATGTCAGTTCTCTACACGTTATCCCCATTTAAGTCAATAGATTTACCGCAATAAAAGAAAAGTGTCATCCCAGAGGCACCACGATGTTTATGTATATAAAGACAGAGAAAGAGAGAAAGACTGAATGAACGCACTTTTCTTATCCCCTTTATATCTACTCACTAATATGCAGAGGTATACAATGTCTTTCAAATTCATTTTACAGTCGTGGCAAACAAGGCAGTCATCTTGACGCACAGAGGTGTGGAGTTTGCTGCATGCCCCACACATCAAATGAAAAAGATGGCCACAAAACATCTGCAGTCTTACGGGACACTTGGAATCTTTTTTAAAATAAATATGCCTCCTAACTCAAAAGAAGCAATTTACATACAAATATATTTCCCCAAATACCTCCCTGCTTCCTAAAAGCAGAGGATACAATTATTTCAGTGGATGCATTGTTGCATGCCTTATTCATAACACGATTTACAAAAGCGAAGTTGGAATTTAAAAGCAATCTAGATACACTTGACTATCTACAAAGATAATGAAGTATTATTTTTATTGTTAACACTGCTGCTAAAAATGAGGTGTTTGGTGATTCAGACCTTCTATACAAAAAGCCTATAGCTCAGTCATGTAAAAGTGGTTCAATTTAAGTAGCACTGACATAACTATTTAACTGCTTCGATGGCTTTAGTCCTCAAAATGCAGAGACATGGAACACCTTGAAATGAATCTTGATATTTCTTTTTGTTCCTTGGCAGGATTGCTATCTTTTCATGTTCAATGCCAGACATAAAACTTCCTGTACCTCTGTCGGTGATGAGAACAGTAACGAATGATGACAAGCTGATATGAAAGAAATTGTTTCTAGCACTTCAGGACAGTTCACTTGGCTTAACGTCACCACACACATCTAGAAAATCGATGATTTACAGAAAGAAAGCAAGTTTTTGACTCCTTAGTGAACAGAAGAGAGCTATGCTTAATATATAAAATTTTTAATCATTATTGTCATTAAAGGATGAAATGTCCCTACAAAGAAAAACTGGAGTGGTGAAAGGAAGTTTTTAAATGGCATCTCCTGCGGTATCTTTTACTAGCCATGTTGAAAACCCTTCCTACATCCCCCTATCCCACACACATGTACGTACATATATATTTGTATACCTATACATACACACGTTTATGACACTTGCTAGTAACAATTGTATAGGATCTCAATCCTCAGTCAAAACTTCATAATGCTAGGTGTCACACAAACACAAAACACCTTAAAGAGTGCTTGTAACTGAAATGTAGGGCAAGGCACAGTATGTGATTACATACAGACAAACAGGCAAGAGCTAAAAAAAATCCACTGTGATAATACTGGTCAGCTTGATGGGCAGAGGTCTCTGCACACCAGCTGCCTAGTTGCTAAGTTTACACGTAACATCCTGTCACAACAGAGTTTCAAGAGAGGAATTAAATAAGAATAACAAAATAGTCCTGCAAATGCCTAAGAACTGTTCTCCAGCATGATATAAAAATAGCATGAAGTGCCTTCCGTACATGAGCCCTTACAAAAATAGAAACCATCTTCATTTACTTAAAATTCTCATGTGAGCATAGAACATCATTGAACCTCAGAAAACCATTTTTAGTAGAAGTAGTAAGATGCTGGATACTTATAAAAATTCAATGCTGAATACTAGCAAAGACAGCAAAATGGCAACGTATCACAGAACTGACAACACCAGGTCCTTACTGCTGATACTCTTGTTTCTGATGATGCTGAACGTACTGTTTGTAAAGAAGTTGTTATCTTTTCACTGACTTATGCCTTGATGACGCTTAACAACTGATTCCTGAAAGACGTCATTGGTAATATTTGGGGGAGATCCTCACACAGGAGTAAAAGGAAACATGATTTCTGTTTGAAACGGTCTTGAGATACCGCCATAAACACATCACAGCAAAACATCACTCCTCCCTTCCCAGGAACAGGACATTCCTCTGGGAAAGATTTAGTAAGCAGTAACGAGAGGACTTTGTGAAGTGACTTCATGTAATAGTGTTTGTTTAGAAAGAAAAACTTGAAAGAAAAAGGGGCTGGTGAGTCTCTCGGTTCAGCTCATGTTGAGCAACAGGAAGTCCCAAGTTCAGACTATGACCAACAAAGCTGCTCACAGCAGAAGCCAAATGCACATATTACAGTGGCAGAGAAAGGCTAGGACAAGCTCTTACTGCTGGCTGGATCAGGGAAGGAAGGTTATGTCAGTGACACTTTACACACACCACTGGGAGCTCAAAAGCAGCCTCACTGCAGCGTGCCAGTGGGTGAACAGCTGAGCTGGGAAGCGTCAGGCATTGAGTGAGCAACCGGACAGCAGGACGCTAATTCACTGCATGAACTGTTGTCCCGCCACTCCATTACGCCCAGTAGTCAAGAGAGTCCTTGAATACACTTTTAACTTCATCTACTCTTGACTCACACTGAGCTTCAAAAATTTCCTTTAGCCAAGGCTGGTTGTCAGGGCAGACAAATCTAGAACTCCTTGGTGGCGTCCCCAACACACAAACCACCTCTCCACCAGTACGCATGGGAGGCTTCCCGAGGTATCCCACAAAAAGGTTACCCTGTACTTCTTCCTAGCCTCATCTTTGTAAACAGCTGGATCACTTTAGACAAAGCTTTCCAAAAGTTCAAGCTTAAGGAAGACAGCTGGAGCAGACAACTTCTGCTCAAGCAGTTCAGGTTTGGCAAAGCTACGAGCAACTGAAAACGGGACACTTCTACACTCACTCCTTTGGCACTGCTTCTGTTCCTAGCTCAAGCTGGCGCCATCCACACAGGCCTGGTGCTCACAGTGCTCATCCTTTCCTGCTCATTTGATAAAAAATGAGTAGTGAATGACCTAAAAAGCAGTGGGTAGATGCAAACATCAGTTTGAAACACAGCTCATAAGAAATGAAAACATGTATTTATAAGTCAAATACCTTAAAGGGAAGCACAAAAAACTTTTGAGTTCTGTTTAAATACAGGGAGAAGATTTCGCTATGGTGATCAGATAACCTATGCCTGGACTTCTATATCGTAAGCCTTCTATCTAATCCCATTCATTTCTATTTGTTCCTTTTGCTAATATTGGCCTTTTTAGTCTCTCTTCATCTGGAAGTACCAGCCCTCCCAATACCTTTAACCATCCTCATTGCACTTTCATTGAAATCAATGGGGCTTTGCAAATTACCATTGTACAGCTGACTCCATTATGCCCGTTACAGATTTAAAAACATGATGACAAGAAGCTAATCTGTACGCACAGCTCCCTCTCTTCTGCTGTAAATAACTCAGCCATATAATTTTTTAAATCCTGAAGTGCCTAAATTATAGACTAACAATATGCAAAATTTCATCTTCAAATAAGTCTACGGGTTTTTTTGTAGCTAAGTTAACACAGCACTTTTCACAGACTCAGCTAAACTGTGATAGCTTTTGTTTGTTTTGTCTTGTTTCTTGTTTAAAAATGGATAAAGGCATGTCGGGCCAATTTAATTTAAATAGGATGTTCGGAGACTAAGAAATGAAGTGGCAGAGTTTCAGTTCCACTTAACATTAATAGTAGAATTAACAATCCAGTGTCTCTGCACAGCCCTTCAAACCAGGGTCTGACAAACTCCTAATCGCATTAAAAACTCAGTTTCCCCTCATTATCACCACGCCTGTGCCAGCAAAGAGGGAAACAGCAGAGTCGGCTGCTCCTTGGATGCCACCCAGCAGAGACTGCTTTCACCATGGGACACCTCCAAGGTGCCAGACTAACCTCCAGAACTTCTGGCTAGGACCTTCCTCCAGGCAATACTGCCCAGATGACGAAGGAAGAGCACAGCACCATGTGGCTACCCAATCCCACCTCATGAAGCCTCAGGAAAATGCCTTGAGCTGATGCTATTCTTCCAGCTGTACTTTCCAGGCCCTCCAACACTGAACCACAGCAAGCAGACACCAACACAACAAAGGGTAAATGAAACCCCACAGCTGCTCCTCGCCCTGTGCCAGTGATTTCAGGGACTTTCTGGTGCCAACAGTCAATGGCAGAGTTTTCATTTGTGTCCTGGAGCTGGTGCAAGGAAGTGAAGAGGAGGACAAAATGCAAGTGAAACATGGAGACAGGAAAGGTGTGGGAGCACAGACAAGATGCTATTCCCTTTTCTGTGGTTATTCAGCAGAGAGCTGAAAGAAACACAGTGGAGTCTGAAGCTGGGACAGCCAAACCCGTCTGATGCCAGAAAAATAGGAAGAATCCCAGAGCCGGCACCTCCTGGCACAGTGAGGCTTGCATTGCCATCTCTAAAGCCACACAAAGCAGCAGTGTGCTGTCAGGGGACAGCAGCACCACTGACCCCCAAGGTAGCTCTTCTTCTTCCCAGGGGCTGCGGGCACCAAGGACATGTCCCATGTCCCACAGGTCCCAGGTCCAGTGAGGAGCCTTGTGACATTCCCCGTGAGTGAGACCGCTCTCGCCTGGCCAGCAAAACCCTCCTGTGAGCAGCAAGACAAGGTGCCACAGGAGGAATAAAGCGATTTTCCCCAAATAACTTTCCTCCTTCTATGGGTGGGGATGATTTATCCCATTGTGCAATCTCCGCCGCTGTGTAATTTATATTCACTGGGGTGCCAGAACTGCACAGTCTCTTGTAAATATAAGCAATTAACTCCCATTAGCATTAGCGGGAATCACTCAGGAGACTATCCCCCATTATTGATTATCTCATTTTTGTACCAACTCAAAAAAATGTACAAAGAAAAGAAAATCACATAGTTAGTGGCTTTGGCTACGTTAAGGCAGGCAAATTGGATTCATTATCATTCTTGAGCTAAACAGTGGGGCTTATTAGAATGTAGTCCATTTACATACTTTGATCTGATGGGTGTAGATACCTAATTATTCAGCAGCCAGCAACTTATTTTTGATGTTTTTTATTAATTAATATTCAGTATTATAATTAAATGCACAGGCTGCTCTTCTGCAAATTCTTTTTTTGTTGTTGTTTCTAAAACAAAAGCAACTTTAAAAACGTACCGGTGAAGTACATGATCAGGAACAGATTCCTCCACAATATAACAGAAATGAACACCATCACTCACAACAAACATGGCCCACAGCATTGCCTGAGGCCCTGTTACTCCTTAACCCATCCTTAGCAGCTAGCAATGCCCCTGATGTTAAACCTGATACCCGAAATATGCTCCTCTAGGCGTATCTATACCTTTAGGTAATATAATGGTTTATACATATGCATCCCCTCTTAAAAGTAAATAACTTATTTTGATATAGTCAATTTTAACAAAATCAGTCACTGATGTGACTTACTTTGGCAGATCTTGGTAGCTCATACAAAACAAAACAAATTAGTGTATCTTAATGCAAAATTTTGAAGAAGGAAATAATAGGACTAGTTGTACTCTGTTTTCCACATTATTTAGTGACTGACTTACATAAACATAAACACAGTAAGAAAAAAGGACATAAACATAGTAAGAAAATCTCCCATAAACACACACGTATATAACATAACTAACAAAGAAGGCCATAATGTGTTCTTTGTGTGGCCTCAAGAAATAGAAGGACTAATTTCTGCTTTTTCCTGCACAGCTCTGTTCCTACAAGAAGGTAAGCACTGCGCTCCCAATCCAAGAGAGCACTTGCATGCATGCTTGATACAAAGCACATGCCTTCAGTGTCTCTTGTGACACACTGTTTTAAAGAGAAGCACAGGGTATATATACGTTTTGATGAAAAGCAGAGTGCTCAGCAGATGACAAAGTTACGTCCTCTCAGCAGTCAGTAACGTGACAGATTTGTGCCGGTGAATGCGAGAGCAGAATTCAGACATATGAAAATATATGGACATACTAAAGATTAAAATTAGGTACCATACACATAAACACAGGCAGGACTCGGCTCAGAGTTTCCACATTAGATGCTGATATTATTTACCGTGGTTGTGGCGGCAAAGCTATACGTAGACTTACGCGCAGATTTTGAGAGAGCCTCAATATGACCCAATGTGATAAGAGTAGTGGCTACAGATTTGAGAAGACATTCAAGTTATGCACCAATCTGCATCTGTCAGACGTCTCTTGGTCTGAGGAGCTCAGAAGCCTCCTCTGCAAAGCAAGCATTTCTGCAGGAAAAGGCATATCCATCCTGTTAAATCTCCAGGAATTGCCTGCTGATTAGGTCATTAAATAAACCAGCCATGAGGGGTGGCATTATGTACAGATCACTATAAAGGAAATAACAGTAGAATAAATATAGCAAGCAAAGCTCACTAAGCCTTCAAATACAATGAACTTTTTTCCTGAGCAGACAGTGCCAAGCAAGCTGAAAAATTAATTTACTATTTGTTACCATTTTTGTGATGATCGGTATCTTTACAAGTCTGAGTCATTAGCATGTGAGTTTACAATTATCCTCTGAGCCTTGTAATGTCCTGTCATTTACCTCCAGGGATTTATGTCAGAATCTAACTTGGTTTGTAAGTGATCTTCCAGTAGGACAGAATGACAGCAGCATTATAGCTCCCTCCAGCAGATGATGGTAATGATATTATTATTCCCCTGATCAGCTTGGTGATGATTGTTTGAACTTTATCAGTATTAATAGAGAAAATAATAAAGGTATTAATATTTGAAAGCTCTCTGTATTGTGTTTAGTATCATATTATTGCTACATTTTATGGCAAGTACTTTGACATTTCAGTGAATTTCCATTTACGGTATTACTACTATAATCTACTCATTTTATAATTGCTTCTGGATACTTGCAAGGTTTAATTTCTGATATTTCTTTTCAATAAAGGGACCTGCATATGAAATTGATATACAATTATCCTCACAAATTTACACCGTTAGCCTAGAGTTGGGGGGGCTTAAAACAGCCAAAAATAGTCTATATGGCTCCTGGACCAAATAAGGCCTTATTGGCTTCTTGGGTTTCACAGCCACCGAGATTGCTTCTAGTTCTACAGCAGAAGTATCCTCACTATCGTAGCTATTTAAAATATTCATGCTGTCCACATAAAAGGACAAATGCTGCTGAGCAACCCAGACTGACAATTTCAGAAGGAACCTCAAGATGGAGAAGAACATATCAAACAATCTCCCTATGCCAGAAAAGAGTCAGGGATACTGAAGACTAAACATGCTTTCCATCTAGGAAAAGGTAGCATGCATAATGGTTGGGTTGGGATGGGGCCACCCCACATGGACATAACCTGAAACTAATTGACGGAGAGAAACAAGCCAGCTGATAAAGAGTTGTGAAATGAGTTTTCTGAATTTGGTCTTTGCAAGGGACTGGGGCAGGAAGAAATGCAGAAAGGGGTAATACAGATGGACTTACTAAAGCTGTAGCTCATGGGTTTGTGTGGAAGACAGTAAAGGTACAGAGCTTATGAACCAGAATTTGTACTTAATTTCTGGCTTGACATTATTTTTTGAAAGCATTCTAGCAAACACTTGCTCTGTGAAATGCTAACTTCTTCAGATCGATGTAGATGTTCCTGCAGAAACACAGATTTCATTCCAGTATGTGCACAGAACTCTGAGTTTCCTTAATTCTTCTTGTAACAACTTGCAGTTAAGTTAATAAATCTACAGTTTTGTAGAGCTACAAGATCGTATTTTCTGGCTGCTCCAACCCCATTTTTCTAAAGGGAAACACATAAAAGAAAACTCTGACAATAAGTAAAACGCAAACAGTAGCCTGCCACCTGCTTAGTTTTGTGAGCGAGGCATCAAAAAGGCAACAAAGTTGGTAACATTAGAGGCAACAACTATTTCTCATTTTGAGGCTCAGCTTAAGCTACTTTATTTGCTTTACTCTCTCCAGTTCCAGAGCAGCAATATATTAACAGCTTGTAAATCAATGTCAGACACATTATGTGATAGATCCTACATGAAATGTTTATAGTACTATGTGATACTGAGAGACACGCACTCTTAAAAACCACCTCTGACATTTCATAGAATCATATTCTCAGCAGCTTTTGTGAGAGCTACTCCCCAGCCTTCATAGCCGAAAATGAGGTGCTAGGAGGGGTGGCAGAATGGAAGGGGAAGGTGTTTAAACAATAGCCAGTTCTCTAGATAATTCATGGCATAGTATTATGGTAGCTCTTGGGAGCCCTGATCACCCATGACTCCCTGTAGAGATGCTTTTAAATAGAAAAGAGAAATGGTGTTTATAAGAAGGCCAAGCTTATCAAATAGTGCCCAGATCCAGACATGTATTTCAGATGAAGAGAAGAGCTAAATCCCAACGCTCAGGAAACTATTTCAGTTTTGAGTTTTGCTCTTAAAATTCTGACTGTGTAAGACAAGATGAAGAGATCTGGTCTAAGGATCTACTATCCAAACAGACAGAATTCACTTGCATTATGAAGAAGACTCGGTTACCAGCTACGGTATTGAAAGTAAAAACCACAGTAGTTTTAACATAAGATACTACTTCTCTTCCATGCTTGTACTTGCTCACCTACCAGCACAGAGAAATGCCGACGACCAAGATCACAGCATTTACTGTTTTCAGCCAGTTCTCAGCACAGAACTTGCTTGAACATCATTCATTCAAATTTCATCCCAGCCTTCAACTTGGCCATGGATTTGCACCTTTCTTTGCAACCTCCTAGGGCAGGAAGCATTGACATTCCCCATGAACTTAGTGAGCAGTGCTAAGAGCAGTCTCATTAGCCCAGGATCTCATGTAGCTCTCAAGAGCTCCTGCCTGTACCAGGTCTGAATTTGTGCCAATGTCTGATTGCAGTAGAAGCAACATTAAAGGAAACCCCTAGGCTAGTCAATTGTATTAGCCTCACCGTCTTTGTCAGGCTTGTTTTCTATGGAATTGCGTATCCACTTAGGGTTATGAATTTGATTTATCTTCAAGATTGGAGGTGAGTCTCAATCCTGTGGAAGCAAAAGAACAATAGCATGGAGCAGAAGAAGATACAGGGAAGATATATCTGTGCGTGAATTTACCACACACACGGCTTTGTCAAGGCACTGCAGTCCTGATTTGCAGACCTTTGCAATACACATTTCTTGTGTAGGGACTACTAAATTAGTTCTGATTTACATCATTGTGGGGAGCATGAAAAAATACCGATCTGAGCCAACAAAACAAACACATATTTGAATGGAGGTGTCAGGACGCACAGATGTATTGCGCCACCTGTACTACTTGTGGGATGCTCCTTCCAGTCAATTCTACAGCACATTCAGTTTGAGCTAACTTGCGTGGTGTTAAATTACAATTGTATTGATTTTTCACAGCATTAATTTCATGGTGACGCTTTAAATTGCTTAAGGCTCTATCCAGAATAGTGCTGAACTTGGGACAAGAAAAGGATGTAGGCTTTTTTAGTGAATCAAAAGAGGTCACCATGAGATACCATGTAAGCTGCTTCCCTTCCGTACAGCATACCACAGGCTGCATTTTTCCATGGGTCCCATGGAAGCAGCTGCCCTAGAGCTGGAGAACTGTCTTTTACAGCAGATTTCAATATGCTGTTTATCGTAAACCTGGAATTCACTTTAAGATTGTTTCCAGCTGACATTAACAAGTATAACTGTGAAGACACTTTAGATCTTATTGATGTCCTCGGTCCACTTGGCAACGAGCCATGAAGTTTCCCAGTTGCAGGTTCACAATATACAATCTGCATCCTATTTCTAGATAATAGTGAAATACTACATCCAGCTACAGTGTAGTTCATATGGATGTTCCCCTTTGCTGCGATAGACCTAAATCTTATGTTCTTCAAATCAGTGGGAGTTTTGCTTGAGGAAGAAATGAAAGATTAGGGCCACAGAAAACACAAAGTCAGTAATTTGGCAGCCTGATTTTATAATAATCTTTGTCTAATGATTATTTAATATTGTACTAGGCTATTTAAAAGAATATTCTACAAAGCGTTGGAGCTTTCTTTTCAAAGCTTGTGTAAAATGTGATTTGTAATTAGTAGCTTTAGATATGTAATGGGTGTGAGAGAATATTAGTATTCCATAAAAGCTGCTGTCAGTGTAAGTTATATGGAGAAGCACAAAATAATATGAATACTTAATAGCTAAAATACTTTGTTTAAAGCAGATTTGCTAGATTTTGTAGAAGCTCCACCTGGGAAACTTAATGGTTTTTTTTTTCTTTAAATTCTGTCATAAATAAATGAGTTAGGAACTATGACCATAAATGACCTGAGCACTAAGGGAACCTATTAAAATTTACTTTTAAGTACTTCAAAGCATTTCACTTTATTCACATATAGATACTGGAATTATTCACAGAACTTGTTACTACAGCTCTAGAAATTACTCACCACTGTAAAGGTTCATTAAAATACTATGACATTTACAGTAGGTGTCAATTCAGTCAGTCCCACTGCCTGATGACACCACTAACCCTAACCGAGCTTAGAATATAGCCCATTCCTTAAAAAGACCTGGTGCAACCAGTATTCATTCACTGTGCATCACAAGAGTAAGCACCTTTTTTTGCAGGTTTTACCTTTGTTAAAAATAATAAAACAAAAGCAAGCTTCGCCGGCCTGTACAGTGTGTCCAGGAGCAGCAGAGGGCACTCACACTCTATGGTACACAGCCCCGGCTGCTCTGCAGCAGGTTTGCATTTTCTGCAGCACTGTCAAGAGCTGTCAAGCCTTGTGCAAGCACAACTCTCACCTCTGCTTCAAGAAAATGCCACAGAAATTTTATTTTCATTCCCTCTGAATTCTTGGTGTACTTAGGAAGAAAGCTAAAGGAAAAAAACCAAAATCCACAATTTCCTTGCTCAGACCTAGGAAACCTTTGCACACACATCCTAAGGTTCTCAGGGCCAAATCCTGTGGTTCTTAATCACACAGCAAAAGGTACCAATTCTTGAAGAGCTCCCCAACAGACAGAGGGAGCAGGATTTGGCCATCAGGCATCAGAGAAGCAAGACACGAAAAATGTTTCTTAATTGCCTAAAGCTGAGGCAAGAATTTTTTTTAAGCCAGCAATAACATCAGCATTGTTTGATATGTGATCCTGACATGCTGCTACTAAACCCGTTAATATTAAAAGAATATCTAAATGGATGCATCTTGTGTTCCCTAATGTTGTGCAATGGCTTGATTTCTCCCTCCACAAAGGAGTTTTCTCAGCCTATTCCCTTTCTGACCTAGATAAAATAATTTCTTATTCTTCATCTACTTCTGTAAGGTAATGGCATGGTGAAGAATGTGATCTGTGTGCTACAGATGGCACTGAAAGAATCCAAGAATCTAAAAATACAGTAAGTTTTACAGGAGAGGTTTCGTAAGGTGGCTGTCTCCTCCTTGACATCACTATTCAGCTGGCTATTGGAATGGGACTAATTTAATTAAGAGAACAGCTCAGATAAAACATTTTTGTCAGATTCTCCAAGTCCTATTCACCTTGCTTGAGAACTCAAGCAAGTCTTCTCTTAAGCAGTCCAGTAATACACCTCCCGTCATGCCAGCTTAGCTGAGCATACCAACAATAGGAGCAATTGGCACAGAGAAAACTAGTGAAGTTAATGTAAAGATTATCATATTATTTTTCCAGTGGTGACCCAATGGTCAAGGCAATTGCTGGCAAGACATTGTTCACTGTAGTTTTGATCTTTCACTCCTCAAAAGCTCCAGGTGAGTTTTATTTGCAGTATTTGGTCCTGAAACCCTCACAGCTTGCCACTAGCTCATTTCACTCCTCAGCTTTCCAAAGTATCTGAAGCAAAAGCAGCTATTTCTAAGCAATAAACATCAATTGTGGGTTTGGTTGGTTTTTTTTTGTTTTTTTTTTGCACTGATCACTACTATTGGGTTTGGTTTCTCTGTGAGAAACATAAGCAGAATGGTGAGACCATAATATAGTTAAAGTACAAGCCAGGTTGTTAATTTGACTGTGCTCCAATCTCTCCTAGCATGAAACTTGATTTCCTAATAATAAATTTTTGTATCTGGTTTCAGTAAGTAATAGAATACTGCAAATCCACTTTGCATTTTAAAAAGAATAGTGTATTTTGAAGGAAAGAGAAAAAGCTGGAGAAGATGGTTTTGTGGCTAAACAATACAGTTCTTCAGACCCCAGACAGAACCGCTACATTCAGTAAATGCTGGGAAGGTGGGTGACGGGGAAAGACAGGGGAAGAAAGGGAGTCAAGAAGAAGAGGGTTAATAGAAGTTTTCCAATCTAACATTCTCAAAGTAAACACATAAACAATGAAAAAAAAGCTTCTATCTGACCAAGGAGGAAGAGTATTAGAAGGATGTAATGCAATCCCTGCAGCATTTCAAACTCTACTTCAAATCTAGGTCTCTTTCCACATAGCATGTTCATTGCTTGCAGCAAAAATGGGTTCTTTTAAAGAGCATGTCCCTTTATCATCATAGAACCAGCAGTTTCAGATTTCATACTTGTGATCTCAATAGCTTGCAGGAATTTATATTCAGAACACAACTTTGGTGTATAAAACTGGGGAAAAATGTCAGACAATGTATTTGTGTATCTCCCAGCAATCTGAGAGGGGACTGCTGCATTTTAGCTGTCCCAACATTGTTTTACAGACTTTAGAAAAAAAGGGNAAAAGCTTTATATACTGTCTGAGAAGTGGAAAGGATGGGTTACCATTAACTGTTCCCTGCTTTATTCTTGAGTGACTGTTTCCTAAGGAAATGTGCTGTCTGCAGTCTTTCACATTCACCTGTTAAAGCCTTCAGTGAAGAAATCACTGGTTTAGTACATCTAAGTGTGTGTATGTACGTACAAACACTTGCACTGCTCATTTACCCTACTTAACACTCCTAATTATACTTTCACTTGAGGTCTGGATTTTCTTGGTTTGATAAATTCTAAGGTAGTCTGCTCAAAACGTCAGTCATCCTCAGGCACAAATTTTCGTGCAGTCGTGTATACAGAGGGTTAGTGACACACTAAGATACGCACAACGTTCTTGGTACTTTGCAGGATTAAGCTCAGAATGTTTTTCTCATTCAAGACTCTTTAAAAGTCTTGATGCCACCTTTTGCCTTCTTTTCCGTACAACATATTTCAAAGACATGCTGGAGCGTTCAAGCCTTAGTGTTTCTATTCTATTGGCTCAGAAAGAGCACGATGTCAGCTTACAGCAAGTCATCTTCGTATCCCCTAAGCAGATCCAAAAATTCCTCCAGCACCTCGGCAAGTGCATATTAATAAAAACAAAGATGAACCCAGATTTCCATTCTTTTTTTTTTCCTAGTCAGGCCTGTAGCCAACCTAGTATAAAAATGTTTGGGAAAAACACACAAGTGTGACCAAAGGCAGATGTTGGGCACACGTACCCCTGAACCTGCAACATAATCTTAAAGAGGAGCCCTAAGTCTGCAGTCCTGATGGCCAGAAAAGACACTTTGAATCATGGAGATCTCCAGGAAAGCAATGAGATCTCCTTCAATGAAAATACTTCCACCTATGTGAATCCTGCTCTTGGTTATTTCTCACCGGTATATCGACTTTTACAAGATGGCACGGGAGCTAACTTAACTTGAATTTCCTGGCTTTTGAGAGATTATAGGCATTATTTACTCTTTCTTTTTTTACCTACCACATTTTTAATTAAATTAAATTCCCCATGCATGGTTAGCTGTAAAGTGCATATTACTTACCTGCATCTTCAGATCTTTTACAGTCCCGTGGGTAGATCCATAATTAGTTGGTTTTGTAAAATGCATATTATTTACTTGACAGGCCAGAATGGCTCTAGAGGAACTGTCCTCATGTCTTGGTTAAGTGCATAATTAGGCAGGTTTTTAAAATCCATATTATATTCCCCACATTGAAACCACTGCACTCCATTTGTTAAATA
>VYZV01032082.1:96295-124452 GCA_013401275.1 Pandion haliaetus | reverse complement strand
ATTCTTTACAAAAAAAAAAAAAAAAGTATTTTTTACTCAATTGGCCAAGACAGCATGTAATTATGTATTTAGGATGTGTGCAATGCATAATAAAAAATACTCATGAAAATGTATGGAAAAAATTACTTTGCACTATCAGGGCTTTTTTAAGCCACCATGTCCTCACCAGTTCCACCATTTCCTCTCAAAATACCAAGTATGTTCAGAACAACAACTATTTCACGAAAAAAGTGTTCAATCAAGCACTACTTAATGGGATACTTATACATTTACCTAAACCTTCAGATTAATTTCATATATAAAGGGAGTATTTGTGCCTTTTGCAAGGACAGAGCTATTTAATAACATTAGAGTAAAACTTTATTTTATACTCCTACTTTCCTAGTCCTTTGGGACAGATTCTCACTAGGATAAATGCATGTTGTTCCACTGAAGAAGGTAGTGGCATGTTAATCAGCAAAGCAGAGGGTCTGAATCACCATGTCCTAGAAATCATGCACTATTACTTCCCAATGGATAGTTCAAAGTGTAAGGGTTAGAAGACTGACAACTGCCCATGAGTATGTTCATATCATTGCAATGGAGACCTTTCGGGGTGACCATTCCCCATGAAAAATAACCCTGCAGAAAGCCAGTGTATCATTTTCATGTGACTGTGAGGTCTTACTGGGGTTGCAGGTTGTGCACAGGCTTTCGGGACTCTGAACGGGGATGTGCATCACACAGTTTCATTAGTGACAGATCAAAAGCATGAAGTGTTAATTCACACAGCAGTAATTCTAGACAACTGCCCAAGTACCATTCACCCCAACTGAGCCTATTAACCATCTGGACACATACTGTGCATTGCTATATATTATGGACCAGATTCATATAGGTACTGAAACACCAGCTCCTACTGATGTTAGTAAGGGAGATACCCAGGTAACTGAAGAGCCGTGCCCTTGTACGTTTGGTCTCAGTCCACCAATAGAGCCTTTATGAAGCTGAAGTTATTGGACATCAGGGTATCAGCAGCATAATGAAATCTGGAGAAGATTTGAGACTATCAACAAAGGTTTAATGTTAAACAATCAGAGCTGAATTTGACTTCCCTGATCTTACATCATGCTTAGTGCTGCTAAACTGAATGAGAATGATGTGATGTTTACTAACTTCCAATGTGACAGCTGTTCAGAAAGGTGATTCACATCACCTTCCTCTTGAGTAGAAAGGGCATCCTCCTAAGTATCTGGTATTCATTTACTGGGGGCAGTTAAACAAGAATTCATCATCCCTCCCATTTACTCTCCTCTCCCAGCCCGTCCACGCAGCGCTACCATTCCACCCATTTCAGTCAACACATCAAGACATCTCCGTAGCTCCTCAGCCCTGCATCCAGGTGTAGAGTAAGACAGAAGCTATAATGCTATGCCTTGGGGGGGTGGGCACCTCCTCCAAATCACAGGTCAACGCTAAAAGCAACCAAAACAACAATATGTCCCATCGCATGCCCCAGGTCAGGCAAGAAAGCACCAGCTCCCCTCAAAACCTCATTCACACTCATTTGAGTTCGCTCCTTCCCCTGACTCCAGCACCAAGGCCAAGCTACACGCCAAAACCATGATGTATTGCGGAAGGAACTTGCCCTAAGTAGAATATGACTCCTTTCTGGAATCTGCTCAGGTTACGGGCACACAATCAAATGCAATCAATGCACAGCTAAACAAGTTAGCACCTGTCAGCTGGGCCTCTAAACCTACCTCTGGAAGCGCCTTTATGTTCCACCCAGAAGCGTATTATGGAAAGGGCCATGCAGTGAAAGATGCTGCCTTCAACCCTGGTTTGTCTGACTGTTCACCACCTCTCTGCTGCAAGTTGCCACCTTCACATTTCAGCTGGCAGATTCAAAACTGCGAGTACTCTCATTTGCTTAAAAAAAAAAAAAAAAAAAAAAAAAAAGAAAAAATATCACATGGCTTAGTTAAAGATCTCAAAACTAAGTTGGCTGCACTAGCACTAAAGTGCAGAAGGACTGACTGAATGTTTTTTTCTCCTCAGACAGCTGGTTAAGCTGGTTAGGGTGATAACCTCTAGGACATCAGTAGTAACAAACACTTAGGAGGAAATTAAGCTGCTTTTGCAGCACTCCTCTGGAACAGATCCCGCCCACCCCTGCTGCAAAGGAAAACATGCTACCTTAAATCCCAGAGGAAAGGGTCTCAATTTCAGTCAGTATTCTCAATAAATATGAAAAAGAACATGCAAGGCAGAACCAGACAGGTTCCTTAAACAAAGACTATGATTAATTTTAAACTGTGTTGTCCAATCATATTGATCATTATAGCCACTTATATTTAATATAAATCTACTAGAGTTTTCCGGTTTTGTTTCTTTACTTCAACACAAAACCAAGAACTGTCTCCCACAGTCAGAAGATATTTCCTGAAATAGCACATGAGTGGTGGCTATTTTACGCAGCAGGTTCCTTTATCACCACGGAGCAGGAAAGTTGACAGGCTTTGTGTCTGAAATGTAATTAGCTTGTGGGAATACGGTCATAATGAAAGTAAAATTTACATTATTGCAGGCATGTGATTGTTTGGTCTTTCAAACAGGAGTAAAAAGTGAATTCCAAGGCATGTATTTGGGGGGTTATTCAATCAATATCCTCAGACTTCCTATATGTCTATTGAGGGGAAGGGAGCCAACTGGAGGTTTAGATCAGGTTTCTCTGTGAAAGCTTTTAAGACCTTAAAAGAAGAAGTGAATGATGAAAAATTATTAACACCATTAGGCCTGAGTCCCATTTCAGTCCCATTCAGGATTCACCCAGATTAACAGAGAAGCAGCTCTCCCTTAGAAGCAGATGTAGAGGTTTACAAACCCCTTCAAAGCACAAAAAGTAGCAACCCTTGTTCATTAAAAAACAAAAGGTTTGATTTTCTAAGCTAAATTCTCTTAGAAAATACATTTGTAGAGCAAGTCTCAAACACACTGAAATGCAACACACTTTGACCCTCTCCTATTCATTTCTGAAAGGCTGAAACACAGGAAAACAGAGCATTTAGGACACAATTAGGCCATGTTCTCCTGTTAGTCCCGGGGAGGAAAAAAAAGAGGAAAAAAAAAAAAAAGAAAAAGAAAAAAAGAAAAAGCAGGTCCAGGGAACTGTAGTTTGCTCTGGAAACACAGCCCCATGTGACAGATACAACACTTACCAATCCATGTTGGGGCATGATATATGTTAGCAGCAGTCAAGTCCTGCCTCCCAGATCCTGGGATCTTTCCTTTCTAGATGCTTTTGAACTTGTTGGCCCCTACAAAATTCCCAGGAAACAAACAGCCTTTTCTCAAACCAAGTATGGTTTTGTAATGAGGTTCTCCACATATCGATAGCAACTTCCCAGGAAAAGGAGGGGAAGTAGGAAATTTCCCTTCATTCATCCAACCATTTACCAGGAATAAAATAATATACTGTAACAACAGCAGTTTTAGGAACTGCATGGAGATATACAGAATCATATGGTGGGAAAGGACCCTGACACATAAAGGTCATTTTCCCTTTGAAAGAAAATGATATCTTTTCTACCTGATGTTTGTCCACCCAGTTCCAAGCAGGGCACAGTAAAAGAGATGCCAGCAACCTAATTCAGTGATGCTATAAACTCCCTGCCCAGGAATTCTTTTTTGAAAACCAGCCTGAATCTTGCCAGTTTCACTTCAGTCCCATTGCTTAGTCCACCACAGACAGGGAGAGCAGACTTTTACATAGACGAAGACAACCGTCAGTGCCTCGGCCTCAGTAACCCTTTTCTTTTAATCTTTCTTTACGGGCCACATTTTCTGGGGTTCTGATTACCCTCCTTGTTCTCCTCTAGACTGTGTCCGACTGATTGAAGTCTTTCCTGAGTTACATTGCCCCAAATAGGATGAAAGGCTGCAGCTGGGACCTTACGAGAAAAGAGAAATCAATGCACTTGCAGATGTTCCCCAAGAGCTGTTATCCGGGCACTAAAACGAAAGAGGGATATAAACAAGGTTCTTTCTACAAAATACTGTTAGACAACTTACCCTGTTGTCCCAAAAACCAACAGTGGACTGAACAGTGGTCCTTACTAGAGTGGCACAGCCGGCACTGACGCGACTCCCATCATGTTCTCATATTGCCCGCTCCCCATTTCCTACCACCAGCAGCAAGACAACCAGTGCAAGGGGAAGAGGAATGAACCTTTTCAATTCTGTGTATCTAGGTGTCCTGACCTTGTCCAGTAAGAAGTGGGTCAAAGCATTAGTCTATTTTGTTGTACGAGAGGTCTAAGTTGAGCAGAAGCAAAACTGCTTGGTGCGGCAAATAAACAAACAAACAAAAACTTGTCATAGAAAAATCAGCAACAAATTTAGGAGAAGTTAATAACTACAGTTTAGCCAAGAAGATACAAATACTGTATCTGCACACCTGTTCTCTGCATTGATGCTGATTTTATTTTAATACCATGTTATCTGCTGGGAACAATGTCATCATTGGGCCAGTTGGTTTTAAATAGAAAAAGCAATCAAAATGATGAAGAGCGAGTACATTTTCTTTCCATCTCCCTTTGCAGAAAAGTTTAGGAATAATTTCAAATTTGGTCAAAAAGTCTGAATGTTTTACTGGTTTTGGCAGTTGCCAACGCACCTCTTCCCATCTCCTTGCCATGTACAGGAATTATGACTATATGGGCTATACATCTGCTGCAACCATCAACTATGAGAAGATTATAGCTGTGTTTTGAAGTTCCATCAGCGACCTTTACATAACCCTGCTGAAGTTATTTTTTCAGGCTGTCTGCAGACTCAGGCAGTTGCTTTTGCAATCATTCACACGCCGCTCGTAGACGAAGAGCCTGTTACTTGAAAAGCTTTCTTTGCAATCACAGAGATGGTACGTATTGATATACAGATGTGTGAGACACACTGGATTCTGAGGATGTTTGTAAGCTGCACCATAGAGAAGCTAGCACAGATCCAGAAAGACATGAATTTCCAGACAACACACTAGATAATCTGAAAGACATGCTGGTAGTAATAACACCAGTGAAAGGTGTTTTAGTGTTAAACAGTTAAATCAGTGCATGTTCTGCTGAAAAGTACAGTGAATTAGCATCATGCTGTAATCTAATGTAGCAGACTGTGATCACTCACAGTTAACATCACAGGACCATCCCTTATTTCTGACAGAACTGTATCTGGTTTGCAGATTAAATGTTCCTCTCCCGACCCACAAGTACTGCTTAAGCCTCTGGATAAAACTCGTGTTGAATGTATAGTCAACAGTTATGGATAACGGGTGACCAAAAGATACTACAGGAAGTACAGAAATCAAATGCAGTGGTCAACATACCGGAGTTTGGTATTTTTTCTTTTCACCCTATCCAATTAATTAGGAACAATTTCTTAATGAGTGGACTTACAAACTGGTATTATTATATCCTTTGAAGTAAAAGTAGGTCTCAATCTGCCTATTTTATTTTTATTTTTCCCTTTTCCTTAAATCAGCAAATCCGCTACATAGCCTCTTGCTGATTTTAAGAGGCATATGGTTCTTAATCCAGCAGTGTATGAATTATGGCAGTAAATGGCTTTGAAAGTGCCTCGAAAGCAAAAATATGGAAATTTTCCCCCCAAGAGACTAGGATGAGCAGTCATTATTTTTGCGATTGCAGAGAACACTGCCCAAGTGTTCCAAGACTGTGTGTGTGTAATTGTTTGTCTCTTTCTCGCTTTGAAGTTTTGTTTTTTTTTAACTGTAAAACCTCAGACACACTCAAGGACAGCTTCCACAGCTTGGTCAAGAACACTAGCATATCTACATATTCACTAAGTCATAAATCTTCCATACTTTTGCTATGCATGTATGACACATGACCCTTATTTCTCCCTTGTGGTTGCACTCTGAGAGACAATAGAGGTCCACTAAAGCACACAGCTTCCCTCTTAGGTAATATTTCATATGTATCTCTTTACAACTACCAACACATCAAGGTAACTGAGCTGCAGTCTGGGAGGGGAGTTTAACCATAATTGTCTTAAATTGTCTAATTTGGATAAAATGAGCAAGAAAATTCCCTCAGCTATTTGTTAGTATAATAATGTCATCTATATGTTTCTTGCCTTGTGGTATTCTGTTTTGTAAAGGGGAATGAACTATACTCTGAATCCTTTGGATATTTGGTTCGATCTGTCTGTCAGACATTAATTAGTTTCATAGCAATCTCTCCCTGCTGTCTTGTGGAAAGACAGCAAGACTGAAAAATAAGCCAGGATGACAAAGGGAGAGCTTGACTTGCTTCTGACCAAAGAAATCTGTCATTAAGAAAAGGTTCAGAACTCCGATCTGAAGCTCCTTTGCCTGTCTTGTGGGAGTGCAGATGACTGGATTAAAACATTAACACGTTATTATACACAAAATCATCTTTTCAAAGAATGGTCTATTTGCTCATTTATTTCTATGTACATAAACAACTGTAGAGAGGGAGATTTTCAGAGCAGAGCACTGGAACTCAACCATGCGACCCTCACTAATGACAGTGGCTGTTAGGCAGCCAAAACGCCGAACGAGGTTTCCAAATTAACCTTAAAATAACATTATGGAGGCCTCAGTAGCAGCTCTGCAGTTAAATCCATATTAAAATTTGCACTTGGAGCATCGCTAATGTCCCAGGATTTCCTACTCAAATTACTCTGCATCATCTCCCTATTTTACATACTGAGGTCTAATTCTCTGCCTCGTAACAGCATTTTTTATCACTTGTACAAAGCATATTTGCAGCACCAGCAGAAAAGTGCTACAACAGAGCAGAGAGTCATGTCCTAACTCTCCAGGAGACAAGGGAATTTGTTCACGTATATTTAAATATATTAACTTTCAAACAAAAAGAAACTTTAACCTGTCCCATTAAAAAATCTGGAGCTCAGACTCCCATCTTGTATCGGGTAATAGCGGTAAAGAATCAAATGCCCTAAGTCACACATACACATTTTTTTGAGATATTTTAAAGGCAGGCCTTTTAATATATTTTTTAATGTAAACTAATCTTTCTTTCATCATTAGTTTTCTCCAGCTCCAGCAGACAAGATCAACATTTAGTTTAAGACAGTGCATTCCCTTTGCAGCAGCACCCAGCCTTCTCCTTACTGCCCCCTCTGAATTTCAGCAATGAAGTGGAAAGTAGCTGCCCACATTTGTGCCTCTGTACACAAGGATCACTTCTAATACGGTAAAATGCAGGATTTTTCCAAATCTATAGCGTCCTCCTAACGCTTTCCTCCCATACCAAGCCTTCCTCCATAAAGCTCTACCCTAACTCTCTCCCACTCACCACCACCACAACAAACGTTCCGTCTTCAATGGCTTGTGTTTGTCCACACATATGACCCACCAAACTATCCACATCTTTTTCTCTTGGGCACCAGCCTGTACTTGCCTCCCAATGTCATCGCTGCCTCAGTTGCCCTGGCACTCCACACCTGTGGAAAGTTCAACTTCCACCTACGCCACATGCTGCTACACTATTTCTTCAATTGCTTGGTGATTCCTTCCTTCTATACCTTATCCCTCATAGGTTCCTGAACCTCTGAAAATAAAGCAGTTTTATTTAGATTGCTAAATACAGACATTGGAGTTTTAAAATGCTGATCAATAGGCTATGTTTTTAGATGAAAAATGTGTATCAGGCTTACATTACAACACTAGTTTGCAGAAGCAGGCATGATGATAAATTCCTGGTTTATTGTGCTGGTTTTGGCTGGGATAGAGTTAATTTTCTTCATAGTAGCAAGTGTGGGGCTAAGTTTTGGATTTGTGCTGAAAACAGCCTTGATGATGCCGAGATGTTTTCGTTCCTGCTGAGCAGTGCTTACACAAAGCCAAGGCCTTCTCTGCTCCTCACCCCACCCCACCAGCGAGCAGGCTGGGGGGGCACAAGGAGCTGGGAGGGGACACAGCCGGGACAGCTGACGCCAGCTGGCCAAGGGGATATTCCAGACCATACGATGTCATGCTTATCATGTAAAGCTGGGGGAAGAAGGAGGAAGGGGGGACGCTCGGAGTGACGGCGTTTGTCTTCCCAAGTCACCGTTACGCACGATGGAGCCCTGCTTTCCTGGAGATGGCTGAACACCTGCCTGCCCATGGGAAGCAGTAACAAATTCCTTGTTTTGCTTTGCTTGCGTGCGCAGCTTTTGCTTTCCCTATTAAACTGTCTTTATCTCAGCCCACGAGTTTTCTCACTTTTCTGATTCTCTCCCCATCCCACTGTGAGGGAGGTGAGCGAGCGGCTGTGTGGTGCGTAGTTGCCAGCTGAGGTTAAACCATAACATTTATTTCAAAAATAAAAAAAAAAGGGTGGGGGGAAGGAGGGAGGGAAGGAAGGGGACTAAACTAATGAAGTCTTCTCTGAGGCATTTCATCCCCACAGTATATTAAAGAACAAGTAGCAAGACCGAGACGTTCTCAATCTACTGCAGAAAAGAAGTGAAATGGCCTGGCAGTATGCAGCCTGAAATACATTGCTCTGAAGAGGGACTCAGCAGGGAACAGGTCTATCACCGTATTCCCCCTCCAAAAAAAGAAACAGGGGAAAAATTGTTTGCTCACGACATGGGAGCAGAGACATGATAATTGATTCTTTCCCTTTGCTTAAAACAATTCAAAAAAGGGTTGTATAGAGATCTAAGGTTGTTTGGAGTCAGGGCTGGCAGCTACCAAAGGGAACGGGCATGCACATGAACATTGGACCGTAGCACTGTTCAGCTGTATGGACCTCATCTGCTGTCCATTGACATGCCGATGCCCAGAGGAAGACTGCTCAACAGCCCATCAACTTTATGAAACAAGTGATGAATTGATAGTTTTTTAATAGTTAAACAAATTCCAAACCTTTTTAAATTTAGCACATTACTGGCGCCTACCCACTGAGAAGATGGAAATGAAAGTGACACCAAACCAAATTTTCCATCTACTATCTTATCTTAGCATTTGCTGCTAAAGCTACAATTGGCAAACCAACACACTTGCCAACAAACTACTGGATAAATCAGCAGATGAGTTGTAAGGTAGACACAGCTAATACAGTGTGTCAGTACAGCTTATTCCAGGCAGCCGGAGTGAAATACACTGTCCTGGCAGAGATGCTAACCTTGATACTAAAATAGCTAAACTTGAAACATCATAGTAACACTTGGGCATTTGTGCTATCAGATCTGGGGCAAAAAGGACACTTCATGCTCAAGGGCTTGGTCCCTAAGCAGACGAACTGTTGGGCAAAAGTGGACAAAAGCAGCAAGATTCTTCAAGGTGAGCGGTTTAAGTTAGAAGACCTTCCTCATGTCTCACCAAAGAGATCTGATAAATATCTACAGGAGTTTTGAAACCCTCATTAAAGGCTGCTTCCTATCCTACAAATTCCCTGTATAAGCATCCCTCATTCTGACATTATACTGCAATGAATCCTGTAAGCCTTCCTGCTTAACCTGAGCTGCAGAATGATAGTAGAATCATTAAAAGTGAGATTTCACTAAAATATGACAAACACACCAGATTCCTTACACACATTTTGTAGTATCTTATTCAGTTTCCAACAATTTCAATATTAGTTCCTCTGACAGATACTAAGGAGACATTCTAAGGCAGCTTGCAGTAATGCAGCCACACCAACAACTTTGAGTACCTCGTGCGATTTACAAACACACACATTTTAGCGTACCACAGAACAGAGATGAAGCAACTGGGAAAGAGCTTCCATGTCGGGAGAAGGAAGCTAGCCTTTCCTTCAAAATATTTCAGACACTTTGCCACTCTGAGCCCTAATCTAAATCAGGTTTGGTCACTGGGTGTTTTTGAGAACTCCTAGTTTGATTCTAGCTAAATATGCTATGGAAAAAAATCCCTTTACTTGATTTATTTCCAGTGCCTCTTCCTTGAATGAAATTTAAATCTCATGTATTTGGAAAAAACCCCACAAGCAACTGCAGTACAGCTACAATCTTTTAAAGGGGATGCTTAAAGAGAGGTTCCTAAATCCATACATTTCTGCTGAGCCTAACGCTCACACCAGAGTGTCTCCTGGGCCAAAGCACATCAGACCACATTTCAGAGGGTCACCTTCTGATATTGCCAGCCCATGAGGTACAGTAGGAATACCAGAACTGTGGGAAAGGCAAGTTACAGTAGTCTTTCCAAATCTACAGCAGATTGTTTCATGGTCTGGGTAAAGATATATTCGATTTCATCCAAACCAGTTCACACATTTTCTTAATAAGTACTTGTGTCAAAATGTTTCAGTTGTCAGAATATTCACCTCTGAGCCTGAGCATGTAAGTACAAGTCCACACATTAGTTTATCCGTCAATATACTGTCTGTATTTTTGTCTATGCATTCCTAAAGTGCCCATCACCCTGATGTATAGGTGCCAGTTCAAATTCTCACCCCATGTTAGTTTGACAGCGCTGTCATCAGGGAAGACAGAGCTGTACTGTGCTTCAAATAAAATACGAAACCATGGCTACTTCTGTCCATCTCTGGTAGATACTGCAGAAGCTGGTGGCTCCACTTCAAGAGAAGTAGCAGGTATAATCCTGTGTTCAGGCCACTGCTCCCTTCCACAATAAAACAGGCTATAAATCCCAAGCCTGGACAAAAATCTTCCTCATGGCAGATTGGCAGATGGCTCATGTGGCAAGCTCACTATCAAGGTCTTAGGGAGGCTGTTAAGGATGAGAGAAACAACATATATAAACGAAATGTATTCCATTCTTTATCCTACACAAAACCTAAGCAAGGAGCACACCTTCTTTACAGAAAAGTCTATCCTCCTGTTCAGGCAGCACCTAGAAGAGATATAAAATAGCAGCTCCTGTAGCACCAGCACCATTTAAATGGCTGAATGCAGAATTTAAAAAAAGGCTTCGCTTCCAGGTGCAGACAGATGTCTGATGTGAAGATGTTGGCTGTCTCTTACCAAAAATGACAGGCATTTTTGGTAAGGCTTTTCTTAACAGATGGCAAAACTTGGGTCCTACTGGTTGTAGCAGGATCCGAGGGCATTCGGCGCACAGCAGGATCAGGCCCAAACATGGGTCTGAACACCAGGGTTCATCCACATTGTTAAGAAAAGGTACTGGTGTGAAAAAGGTGTTCAGCCACTAAGCACCAGATTCAGAAAAAAAGACCAACAAACCTTCACGGTATATTGTGATGTTTTCTTTTGTATACTGTATCAATGACTGTGTGGCATGCTCACTGAAAAACCAGCCCTTGGTAATTGTCAGGGAACTTCATTCTGAGTGCAGGCTCTACTGGAAATTAATTGCTTCAGTGCAATCTGAACCACATCATAAATGTCATGTAGAAGTTGCAGGGAGTGAGGAGGCAATGACAGCTCTATCCGCACTGTTTCATTTAAAGGTGGGTAAAACACACTGCGACAGAAGTGCTCTTCATCAATAATTTAGTCCACAGTGTAAAGCCAAGCCTTGCCAAAGATGCCAGGGGAGCAGCTACCTCCCTGGTTTTAATGACACCAGCAGGGAGGGGTTGAGGGGCCAGCTCAAATCAACATTCATTGCACATCTGGGCACGTCGGCAGATGAAGATATCTAGGACTGAGCTGACAGGACAAAGGGTTGAAAAAAGAAGTGTAACCTAGAAAACCTTTACTTTGAATTCTTTGTATAAATTCAAGGGGGATGACAGTTCCTAAGGTCATCTTACATAATAAAACTACAGTGATCTACATAGAGAATTTTAACCCTTTCCAACACATAATCAAAGAAACCGCAAGTTAAGTTTATATTATTCACTTTATGAATGTAAAATGCAGAATCCTTAATTCTCTGAAAAGAACTATTTTAATGAGCAGAATGTTACATTTATATGCCTGACTTCATCGTAATAACCCTAATTATAGTACCATGGAAGCCCCACTGTACTGGAGGGTCACTGGAGTTCCTATTATAACCCTTATCTTAGGGGAGTTTAATATCTTTGCCATTTCTCAGTGTATCAGCTGAAACTTGCCATGCAGGTTAGCAGTGGTTTACTCCTCCTTAAAATTATTGTCTTATAGCAGTTTAGTTTGGTTCTTAAACAGGTTCTGCTTGCCAAAAATAAGAGTTTGTATTGGTGTTGTGACAATCTCTAAAGCCTTATCTACTTGCTCTAAAGAGAACATGACATTCAGGTGCAACGAGTCTGATACATCACTGTACCAAACTACCATATTCTCACCCTACGAGGTTACAAAGCCTTGTAGTTACAACATGGTTGAAGCTACCCCGGTTTGCGGTATCACTGTGTTTCTGGCAAAGCTTTTAGGCAGTAATCTTACATTCTAAGTTATAGATTGGACACCTATGTTTTGGCTGAGTGGGTGATGACTCATGTAATCCTTACATGGTGGGATGTAATACCAAAGTGGTGGAAAACACATGGGGGCAGACGGCTTCGATCTTAGTGATGCGTTAGCTACAGGTTATAAAGCATCAAAGTGTTCAGCTGCCATCTAAACCTGTAAAGCAAATTCCTTTTGTCCAGACAAGAGCAGCATCAAAATCCAACCACTTCCACCTCCAATGTAGCCAGAGAACTTTTTCCATTGAATTTTGCCTCTGCAATAGTAATAATCCCCACCTCTGGCAAGTTAAGACTAAATTATTTAACATCACAGTACCTAGAGCTATAGCTGAAGGCTATTGAAAGGATATAATTGGGTTTTCCTTGTCCAATAAAACTATGTAATTAATTTGCTTCTTATTTTCTGTTCACAGACCGTTTCTGATGAAATGTTAGGTGCTTTCCATGATTTTCAAAAGCCCTAAGTAATCTAGACCACACCAGAGCTGTGCTCACAACATAAGCTTCATCCATGATAACTTCATTGAGGACTACTGCAGGTTTTACTCCCAACGGGGGTCATGTGGGAAGGTGACAAACAAAGGAGTTGGGGGAATACAGTAGGTGGCATCTCTCCTAATTGTATCTGACATTTCACTTTCATTTTCCTAGCCATCAGAAGGTACAAAGTGAGTAATCCTGTTCTTAATAATAATGTTAAAATGCTAATGGCACCAGAAGAGCCCTCTGAAAGTACTACAGAAGAGATATAACATTTACATTCTGGAAAAGCTAAACAGCAGACATAGATGGTTCATCACTGACTCAGGTGATAATTTCCAAGAGGGGACTTGAATAAGAGTAGGACATAATAATTATATTTGTTGTCTGTGAGTAAAAAAAAAAAAAGAATCCTTCCTACATCCATCCTCAGAACAGAAAACGTTTGTGCTTACTCCCTGCTGTGGCTTCCTCTGGAGGCCAGGCTTTTCATTAGGGAAGATGCAGTGATGCTAGATGCACTAGGAATAGCATCCCAAGATAAAAGTCTTCTAGACAACTGATCTACTTTTCTCTCCACATAGCGTCATAGGCTTTGGCCCACTGCAAGCTGCCAAACCAAATCCCATATTGTCACAGCATGCCCCACACCAAGTGTCACCAAGAGAAACCCATCCTTCCACACTCTTGTTACTTGCTCCCCAACACCAGGAGAACAGATGATGCTACATGGTCAGCGGTTCTTCTCAGTGTTACTGTTTATGCTGATGGATTAAAAGGAAAGACAATAATTATCGGCAAAACAGATCAGGAGCTTGGCTAGCTCTAAAAGCTTCCATATTGCATTGTTCACCGTAAATATGAGATTTACTAGAAAGGTCATTCAAAAGCCTATTCCAGTGTTGTTTCTTTGCTTTTGGGAAGAAGCCTGAATTTTAAAGCAATAGAAGAATGAAGCTGCACTTCCTTCCCTGCTGAATTGCAGAAAACCAGGAGCCCTAATTATAATAAACTCAGATAATAATAGAAGCCTGCACTACTAATGTACATGCAGAGAGATTAAAATAAGGGTGTGCATGTGCACTAGAAAAGGATAAGCATAAAGCCGTATGTGGCAGACTTTTCTTCTAAAGTGCCAGGCTAAGCAGACCAATTTAACAAACAGAGGGAACAGAACAATATCATTTCAAAAAAGCAAAAGTGTGATCCACACGGGTAAACACAGCTCTTAGGTGTGCTTTTAAAAACCAACTCTCTTCCACTGTGCCCCACCATAAACATTTACACCTCGTGCAAAGCAAGGCTGTGTAACTGGGATGTAAGGGCAGTGAGTCGTCTAAGCAGGCGTAAGCAACTTCTCAATAGGCAAAGCAGCAGAGGTTCAGGACCTCTTAACTGCAGCAGTCAAGTGCATTAACTTGTTTAATTTTAAACGGCTACTGCCAGACTCCCAGCTGGTGCAGCCTGGCACAGCTCCATGGATTTCAGCGGAGCTACTACAGCTGACACTAGCTGGGGATCTGGCCCAGTTTCTCAATTTGTCAAAAAGACAGCAATTCTTAGGGCACACTCCTGTCCTATGCAAATTGTCGTGCCATTGCAGGCTTCAAAAGTTACAGAGTTGTGACAATTCACACCAGACATACTTCTGCATCTTTACTCTCCTTCTTATGTCCACCACAGGATTCCTCCAGAAGTAACGTCATTATGTACCCCGAGTGCCGAACTCCGTAATGAGACACCTTCTCTTGGGGCAACCAAACAATTAGGCTAAGTTAGAATTTCTAACTTTAGAAAAAGATCATTTCTCCAATGCTCTGTGAACAAAAAAACTCTGCAAAAGCAGAACGAAAAGTCTAGAGGAAAAGACATCAGAAAGGGCTGGAAAGTTGGGAATACCTACAGTTTCACACACAAATCACTTCAGCTCTGCTTCTGCCTCCTCCATCTGTGAAATGGGTCTAGGGAACACTCACCTCCTAGGAGTGCTGCAAGCACCGAGTAGCGCTCTGAATGCACCATCTTTTTATTAATGCAATTTTGAAGGGTCAAAGAATAGGAAATATCTAACAAGAGACTATCCCAATAAAAGTGACAGCACAAGCAGTTAAAGCCCTGAAAACAGTTATTTTATACGGCATGAAGATCAGCAAGTTTATGAAGAAATTACTGTGAAATAGCAGAAATATATAAGAGTGGTACTTCAAAGAAAAAAAAAAATCAAAGTCTGAATCCTCCCCCCCAACCAAATGCCCATCATGCAGCCCAATAGGCTTAATCTGCCATAAAGCCAAATACTTCCCAGAGGAGGTGATCGTTAGTTTGAACATTAATTTCCCTTCCCCTCTTCTTGTGTATCCATTAAGTGGAATAACAAGAAATGTTCATGGCCATAAGGTGTGTTTGATGGCAAGGAGTAAAAGAAAATGTGCAATTAAAAGATGTAAATGATAAACTGCATAACTTCTCAGCTGGCTTGACCAATATGTGGGACTTCTGGGACACGCATGTTTTGTTCTCCCGCGTTGAGGTCAGTGAACTGCAGAAACACAAGGATGGAAAAAGTTGGAGAGGAAGAGAAAAATTATTAATGCTCCATCTTTCTCTTGTTCGCTTAGATTTGCAAAACATGTTTCTTGAATGAGTTTGAAGCCCAACATATAAAAAGCTGACTATTTATATATTTGATTCTTTAAAAGCAATTAGGAATACAAAGCAGATGGTACAGCATTGTAGATTTCCCTTTTCATATTGCTTAAACACTAGAGATCAATAAGTCTAATATAAACAGATGATTTCCATAGCAGGGTTTATAATTAGCTGGCACTGAATGTGTCCAAACTCTAAAATAATTAGCAGAAGCATGTGGCACACCATTAAAACCTTGTGGCTTGTCTGCATTTACATTTATAATTATTAAAGTTAATTATGATGCTTGTGGTGTGGTTCCAAGCTCCTTTACAACTTAGATTAAAAATTTTTTCAGTCTTACTTTTTCTTTCAGCCCACAAAAATGCCAGCACTTTCAACAAACTTCATTTCATCAAAAAGATAAAATGAGGGTTATTTTTATAGGAATGCCCTGAATATTTTCCTAACTAACAGTTTTATTTTTCTAAATGGACATGACACAGGAATTGAGTAACTCATCATTTTGGAAAAATAAAAAAAAATTCCTGATCAGAAGTAATAAATTTAAAGTCGTCTGAGGAAACCATTATACTTAAGCTTGATGTACTATTCTAACTAAAATTCAAGCAAAGATAAACCATTTAGTTAAGCAGAACATCTCAATGACATTCAAGACCTTACACCAAAGTAAATCTTACTTTTATGTGCTCTCATCCTAGACAAATCACGCTGAAAAAGGCAGCACAACTGGATAAAACCATCATACATTGGGCAAGGACTTCTGAAGGTCTGATGTGGGTTTACATGTCTCTTCCCACAACCTAAGCTATGGAAAGCTGCAGTCAGTCTATCTGGTCAGTTATGAAAATTATTTGCATAAGCATTCATCATTAAGACATTCTGTGACACATCCAGAACCCCAAAGAAGTTGCACAGTTTGCATAATGTCTTTTTTCAATTATTCATTTCTCTGGAATTTTCTTTTCTTTAATGTAAACAAAGCTAAATTCAACACTGCCGTCCAAATGTCAAGTTGAATAGGATGGATGCCCTATAGAACAGCAACCCTCTGGAAGATGATGCTTCTGGAGTACAAACCCCATGATTCAGGAACACCACCTTTTCACCCAGACACAAGAAACGCTCTACCAGGTAGGTAAATAAAAACAAATTTAATCTATCAGTTTGCCTTCTGATGCAAATCATCTCATACTGCAAGATTACAGGAGCATAGCTGCTGAGCACAGCTTCGAAGAGAATTGCGACTCTTCTATCATGCATCAATTTGCCCATATGAAATTCCCCATTGCAGCCTTTATTCATCTGTTCTGCCAAACGTTTGACATAGTTCAGCTGCCCAGCTGAGTGATTATATTGTAGGCTTTCCTGCTGTAACACATGGTATGAAATGTCCATTCTTGACATGGTTCAACTCTAGAGTTGCCTGGCAAGAACTTAAAATTTTTCCAGCCATTTTTCCCCTGAAATCTGTGCAGTGAAAGGCACACCTTCTCTACTCTCTCTTCAGGTTTAACCACCACAGAGGAAGTCACACAGATAAGCGTTTGTGTAGCAGAAAATGCCACAAGCACCAAATACCGGCAGTGGGAATCAGTCTGACGCACCGTTCCCAGAGAGAGCAAAACCTAATCTTTTGCATACAAGTTACATTTCGATCAGCTGCTAGAGTTTACTTGATACAGCAGATACCTGAGAACAGGGTAAGACCCTACACCTTGATAGTGTAAGTTTAAGTTGTGGGGTCTTTTCAATGAAAGGAAATAAAGTATTTGACAGAAGTCAGAGAGGATTGAGGTTAGCTTTTACAGAAACTGAGCCTTCCAACTCCCAGGTGCTAAGTATTTCATATGTGCAAATACTCCCATTTCTAAAATCATGAAGAATACCTGATTTCTACTATAGAGAAGCCTCCCCCTTTTTTTAATGCATTTCTGTTCTTTATATAACATGTCCGTCATGAACTTCTTGGCCCTCATTCTTGTTTCCTCTGGCTCAGGCCAGACCTGGAGATGTCTGGAATGTGACAAGGCAGTATTAGCCTGCCAAATATATTCTGTTAGCAAATTTATTTTCTTCTCCTAGACTGATGATAAAAATGTCATGGTGTGATGCTTTAGCAGGCCCAAGAGCTGCCCACCTACAGCTGCAGGGCTTGAAGAGAGCTTGGAGCCAAGAACGCCATAAGGAGAGCAGACAGCAACTCCACCAACTTTGCTCCTTCTGCATTGCTTATTCTCCTGCTAAATGATGCAATGTGACCCCCTCAGGGATTCCAAGTCTGATCATGTTTTTCTCACTATTTTTTCTTTCCTACTTCCTCCTTCTCCTTGACTAAAGCAGCCCAAACTGCTGAATTTTTCATGAAAGAGATAATATCATTGTACATAAGATAATGGCATTCAAATACATCCATCTGCTTGTTAGCTCTGACTACATCGATTGTGTTTCTTCTGAAAGAATATTTACCAAAAAGGGGGGGCGGGAGGGGGGGAAGAAAGAAAGAAAAGGTTTTCTTTTGTGGTATAAAATATGCACATTTTCATAACTGAAATACAGAATCCCTTTTACATACTTTAGATAAGAGAATAAAGTGAACTGAGAAATTAAGAAAAGCACCCTTGAGGTCTTGCCAGGACAAAAGTATTTCCTCCTTCCAATATGTCATTAAAAATCTAGACAGGTTTTACACCAAAACACTGTTGATTTTTTTTCTTTCAGTAAACAATATCTTGTTTCAGAGATGAAATACTGCATGCCAATGAATGGGCTTTTTACTAGCCTAAAAGTTTTCAAATGTGGTCTAGAGGATTACTCCAGCCTATCTTACTTTCCCATAAACCCTTCCTAACCTAAAGTAATTCAATTTATCATTTTATTCCATTTTGGGTATTCCAACATCACAGAGTAAGACCATAAAATATGTGATGTCCAATTACTGAAAATCTGATGAAAATTACTCTCAAAAGTAGGGCAAGTGAATGTATTTACTGAATTTCAGATGCTCTAGATAAAAAGGATAGCAAGATAAAAACTGCCTATCAATTTTACACACACTGAACTGCTTTCAGTTCATTTCCTACAGGTCGTGTACAACAATCCCTGGTTTTGAAGTTTCATTTCAGCAAACAATATAATCTAATTAGCTTGTTTACATTTATTACAGACAGGTCCTAAAATCTGAGATGTGCTTTGTGCTCTTCCTTTGACCTGTTTAGCACAGTAACTACTCCAGAGTGCCTGCCATCTTAGGTTGTTATTTGAATAACTGTTGTTTAAAGAACAACCACAGAACCAAATGCTGTGTTTCTCAGACCATCTTGAGCACATTTCAATGCTTAGTGCTGAACCGGCAAACACAGCAATTAAATGTAAATGACAGCAGTTGATCTGATTATTTCCTTCCCTCCAATCTCCTTTTTATTATAAGCTCGCACATTAAGGAAGCAGGAGGGAACACTACTCCTAAACATTTGTCCCTTTGTTTGCTGGGGAGAAGGTCTGTGCATGAGCGTGCCTCTTGCAGTGATCTCTGAAACAGGGGAAAATGAGAAGAAATCCTGACCTGCAGGGAACTAACTTCCACGTTGCAAAGCCTCCAGCCCACTCCCCTGTGTGCTTCACTCCGGGATCCCAGGAGTCACCAACTGCAGCTCTCCATTCCCTATGAACCGATGCCTTCTCAGAGAGGCGTGGAAAGAAAAAGGCATTTTACTGGAGCCAGGCTTAATCACTTGCAGTATTTCCAGAATGGAAGCTCAGCTTGTGCCTTCCTTTTTCAGCTGCTGTGGAGCTTGTTTAGCACCACATGAGGGTTTCTTCTCTTTCAGCCCAATTTGCTCTTAACTGATTACCACTCCATTAGCAGGGTGCCTGAAACCTAGAGTATACGTAATCCCATAGGCTGGACAGAGACTACCTTCACCAGTAACTAGTGCTGTCTCTAATATTACTCTCTGTGATGGTTTTCTAAAGCAGAACTTCATCATCTGTTGCACATGGAGAGAACAATGCCTAGACGTTCCTCAGCTATATCTGGTTTCTTTCAAAATTCAAGTTAGTACAACCACATATAAAGATACTGTGATTCAACAAGGGCAAAACTACTCACAAGTTTTCAGTTGTGAATTATTTCTCGGCTCTATTGACCAACGTGTCTCACTTTAAGCTGTAGTACTCTATATTAACAGCTGATGCTGAGTTTCCCAAATGATGGCATCTGTCTAGCAACCAGGGAGCGACTTTTTCTGGACAAATGCCTCTCCTTTTCTCTGACTTCTGATCTGCTGCCTGTCGTAAGTTTACTCTGCAACATATACTGTAGGAGCTTTATGACCTAAATACAGAGGACATGTCCAGTCCAGTAAAATAATGCTTTTATAATGATTGCTTCAATACTGTTTGTGCAATCTCTTTGCAAAATCTTGTTATTTGTGATTCTTATCCTACAACTTGATATGCATAATAGCTTGAAGGTGCTGGTGATGGAATTTTTCCAGCTCTTTGATGTGCCAGCAATGACTTGTCCATGTTTCACAGCCACAGACTAATGTGGAAATTACTACAGCAAAATAAACACTAACTCTGGTATTCTGTGGGATACCATGCAGGCATCAATTTATGACACAATCTCACATGCAAAACATGTATTTTTAATTCAGTATACGATTTCTTAGACATCTGATAGTCTCTTAAAAAATAAACTAACTACATTACCCACACTAATATGTTGATTTTGAGGTTATATCTTGCACATGCTTTTGCAGCTATGGACTAGTGCATAACCTTGCTTTTCTTCTGACTGACGATAAATCTGTAGACTTTAGCTGCCACAGCAAATTTGTTGGTCGTGAACTAGAGGTCTTCTATAGTGTGTGCAACGAAAGCACAACCACCTGCGCAAAGAAGTTCACATATAACCTTCTCCTTCAGTGTTGTGGAGGCCTTCAATCTGCTCAGGTTAAAGAGCTTGCCAGATGTTCAAAATTTAATAAATATTCCTGGCATCATGTCTCTAGTGGCATCATCAATCATTACTACAAAGAACAGTCCAAAGAACAGCCTGTGCCAAAATATACCTTTGCTTGACTCCTTTTGCTGTTACAAATGGATCCAACAGAGTGCCAGCCACAGCCTCTATCCAGCACACCATTGTGCAGATGACGGATAATTTCACAAACTTTTCTGGACACCCAGGAGTTCAGAAATACTGCCAACAGTTTTCACAGAGCTGGAAGTCTAATAGCATCAAAAGCATTGGTAAGGTCAATGAAGACTTGTTACATGGGCCTCTGTTTCCCTCTGTGTATTTCTTATTGCAAACCTGGGGAGAAAACAGCTAATATTACATCCGAGCACCCTCTTAGATAATGTGCATCACCTTAATATCTGTAACCCTCTGATCGTATTCTGTTAGCACTTTGTCCTTTTCCTGAAATTAGAATTGCTATAGAAACATCTTTATTTGTATACCAGTGTGTTGGAAGATAAAGGTGTATTTGAAATTCATAGCCTAAGGGCATATAATTTAGGCATGAGAAGATGATGCATCAGTTCCCAGAAGAATTAGGGTCCCAAAATTCTTACACATTACTTTCAAAATTCCAGTTTTAAGTATTATTTCTCTATATTCATCTCTAAATTGATTTAAAGTCAAATTTTCTATGTTATAAAAGGCTGAATTCAACTGTAAGGAAATTAGAAGAGGACAGCCGAGTGGGGCCTTGCTGAGGTACACTTCAGAGATTTTCAGAGAATTTAGGATACTTGGTTTTCCAGAGTACATGGAATGACTATTAACATGGCCTTACAGTATTTGACATCCTCCTCAATTTGATAATCTCCCTCCTATTGAGATCATTATATGGACTGTTTTTAGTTTCCTAAGAACTCTTGCCCCTACTTTTGATGCAAGTATATAACTGAAACACAATCAACAAGAATTATGTTTCACAAATACAAAAAGAGAAAGGAAATTGCCTTATACTGCTCCATTACAAAGAATATCCAATAGAAGTATCAGTTTAGTGGAAGCAGAGGTGAAAAGAGCACTTTAACCAGTTCAGAATCTGACACGTCTCTTCCTCTGTTGTCTATTCTCAGGTTCAGTCAGGAATTGTTAAAATAGGAGCAACCCACCACCCCCCCCCCGAATTACTTATNATCCACTGAAGTTAAAAAGCTAACATTTAAGTTACCCTTTTAGCTATTGTGCAAGAACAGAAGTGTCACACCTTATCTACAGGTAACAGTTTTCACAAAAGCAGAGAGGTATATGGAGTTTCTCATCCTGCTGCCAAATTAAAGCCACAAAATTCTTAAAAAAAAATCTCAACTGGGAAGTATTAGGCCATTCTGCCCCTTTTCAAGGCTTTAGACTGGGCATTAGCCACATCTCCAGGGCTGAGGAAGAAGTCCCATGAGAAAAATCAGCACGTCTAGGGCTCCACAAAGAGTGCAGAACAACGCCACTTTAGATTTAATTGGGGGTGCTGAAAAATTGCCTGTAGAGCTGCACCCTTACTAACATCAAGAAAATATTCAAATCTCTTAGTTATTTAGATGCATTCAAAGTACATAAAGGCAAGCTGTGTAACAAAGAAAGAGATCACTACTTTTTTGCAATGGAGGGAGGACAGGCACGTGTCCGAAGATAGTTCTCTCCCAACAGTTGGTGGTTTTCCCCTTCTCATTTCTGTCACAAAATTATGTTAGCTGATTTTTATTTGTTCAGGCATTGATTCATTCAGTACAAAGTAGAATTCATATTTGATCATTACTGATTATAGGGAGAATTGGTCTGCATAGACAACAAATTTCCAAAAGCTCTGTTATCCCAATTGGTAATGGTGTGCTTGGCACACAGCTGCAGGATATTCTGTGAAGAAGATTTGGCTGTCATGGATGCCAGCCAGCTTGCTAACATCTTCTTTGAGTAAGAGACAACTTGTTGATCAAGGGTTAAATAGTGTTTGGAAGATTTTGGCATGGGCAGCCGGGCTCTGGAGACAAAGGGAGGTTATGTACCTTTGTATGTGCAGAGCTAGCAGAGGCACAGAACATAGCCCACAGCCAGAAAGGTTCATCTTTCTCACTGCTTTAGTCAGTATGAAAAAAAGGGTTGTCAACCCTTTGACAACATTTAGGTTGTATTGTACCCCATGGGATACAAATATCTGGCGAGTCCTCGCATTTTTGCAAATGCAGGCCCCCACTTGCAGCTGCCACTCATACAGACCAGGCAGCCTACTCCTAGCATGCTTTTGGAGCCACAGACTTTAGAGACAGAAGGACCCACTGACTGTCCAGTGTAACCTCTTCTACAACATCAGTCAGTGATTTTGCACAAAAATTCTCATATCAAGCTGTGTAGTTTTGGGCTTAGCTAGAGCATTGCTTTCAGAATGGCGTTCAGTACTGATTTAAGGACTCAAAGGGGTGGAGAATGCTTCGCATCCCTTGGGTAATCTATTACAGTATTATTTTCAGTGTTAAAGATCAGTGGGGCCCACACAATGCTCCAGATTTCAAGAGAGCAAGTTTTAGCCAATTGTAACTTGAGGTTGATATATCTTGCCATATTTGCCCAGCAGAATCTCAGATGGTTGCACAAGATAGATACTGGGTTTCTGTACACTAATCTGATCTTTGAAAGTCCACAGGTCCAGATATCATATTGACTGAAATAGAGACCCTCTAAACTGATACTTCTAGTGGATAGTCTTTGTAATGAAACTATATAATGTAATTTCCTTTTTCTTATTATATTTCTTAAACATCATTACTGCTGAGCATTGAGTTTGTTATATGCTTACAGCAAAAGTAGGGGCACAATTCCTTAGGAAGCTAAAAATGTTTCCTCTTTTAGAGTTTTAATTAAAAGTTAGACATCCTTTAAGGAAATGTAAATGAGAGCTTTGGGATCCTTTGGCACACAACACACAGGAAGCTGAATTAGCACTGTAAATGGGACAGACCCATTGCTTAAGACACATAGACTGGTTAGAACATAGCACTGAAGAATGTAACGCATGAAGCGATCTCACCTTTACATGGGAATGGACCAGAGCCAAAATTACAACACCTGCCTGTCTACCATTGGAAACTTATATCCATTTTTACATAAGTGACCTAATTATAAGAGGTATTAGAAGGTAGGTGACTGAAAACACAGCCTCCTGAAAAATCAAGCATGAATTCATTGCAGTAGTTCTACCCTTACGTTCTCTTTACTCTCCATAATCACCATTCAAACACAGAAGCATTTACCCTAAAACTTACTCCATGGGACAAACTACAGCAGCAAATCCCAAACTTTTTGCCTGGTGGGCAAAACTAAACGTTACACTTGCCATGCCGCTGTCAAAGAGGAAAGAATTCATGGAGGAGAAGGGAGAGAAAATAGGAAGGACATGGGGGAATATTAGCAAGACTTCCTGTAAAAGCTAAGTTCATAAGAGCTAACCACTGCTTTAAGGAAAGCTGGTACTTTGCCTCATAAGAGAACTTTGGTGAACTAGACCGTATAAAATTATAGAGGTTATTATGTTTGTAGCCTCCTTGCTGTGCATTCTTCTACAGAAGTGCTCGCACCCGCTGTGCATGGCCAAATAACATGAATTAAAAATGCTGCACGGCGACGAAGTTTGGTTTCAGATGAAAATACCTCAGAACTGGTTGGCTATTAACACCTCAGTATCTCCAGCGGTCCCAATCTCCACATCTCTCCAGGCTGCTGATAATATAATGAAACCAGAAAAAATATTTTTTAACTCCAAGGTACACCTGAAACCTAGCTAGAATCACCAGCCTCTAAAGGCTAAGACCGACACAATCCAGGCCCAGAGTTTGGAGGAATAAATGGCCTAGGGCCATAATTTCTCCGCACTAGCCCCCAGGCTACAACGCGTATGCCCATCTGCCTTATATATAAAGCACGTGCTACAAGCCCACGTTTGCCATGACAGCCATGAAATCCCAAGCCATTTTGCAGGAGCCATTACCCTTAGGGATAATAAAATTCTGTATGACAACAAACATAGGAGGTACCAATGCCAGGTCAGAACAGAACTGTTTTATGGGTAGCTGTATATTAGGTTTAGGACAGGACTACTGGCAGCTAGCACCCTAAATTACGTCTGGGAGACACATGAAGTGAGACAAGTGGAACGGACAATAAATGCCAACTGCTGCAGGCAAGGTTTATGGGGCCAACAGTGGTTTAACATTTGGGCAAATGTCTTAGACATGTTAATTTTCTACTTCTCCCTCTGACTTGAAATGACCAATTACCTGCAACCAACCCAGCTCAAATTTAAAATATCAGGTATTGAATCCTTATAGAGCCCTGTTCGTGATCAGTTCTGCAGGTAAACATGTTCACAAAAATGCCAAGTAACACTGAATAACAAGTAAATACAAGGATTTTGCAAACTGCTCACAGACATTCTGTCAAGTAAATTAATTGCTCAGTTCTACTTTATTAGGAGACCTTTATGGTGTGGGCAAGCCTGCCTTGCTAAAATCCTTTGATCACTCTTAATACTGGAAGTCCTCTTTTGTGAGGCTAACTTAATACTGTTGTATTCATGCAGCCTAATCTGAGTAGGTGCTAAGTGCTTTGCCAGCAGAGTTGTTGCAGAGCATGGAGGAGAGATCATTTTATTTATTCAATTTTATTCCATTCAATGGGCTGGACCTTCTTTGTTTACAGGATAAAATTCTTAGCTGTCATTTTTTTCCTCTCTCAGTTTTATGTATTATACTATGTCCTGTCATTTTGTTTTTCTGTTCCTCTTTATGAAAAATTGAAGTAATTTCAAAAAAGCTGATCTTAAATCTTTTCTGCTTCAAAATTAGCTGTTGCCTAAGCAATCACACATGCAGGTCAGAGTGTAAAGGCTGATCCTACATCCAGAGGATTCAATACCAAAAGTCCATTTGAGACCAAAGAGAAAGAAATACAGATCCAAGACTGTTACTTGCCTTTTCAAATTTATCCACGGCAACAGAAATTGTAAACAAACTAGTATATACATTTAAAACAAAAAAAAAAAAAGGTAAACCTTGATCTTGCCACAAGACACCATCCAATCCCAGCAGGCACGGAAAGGCAGTCAAAGTCTTCAAGTGAAATCCTGGACCTGGTGCAGTCAATTTAAATAAAGCCAAGATTTCACCAAGTGACCTCTGTCTTACTGATTTCAATTTCTATTGCTTCAGAATGAGTTGGAAAGATACTTTAGGAAAAACAACAGAAGGAGCAGAACAGGGAATGAAACGAAACATTTCCTTCACCCAGAATGCTAGCAAAAGCTTGTAATTGGGAAAATTCAAGGGTCAGTCCTGCAGCTTTGCTTTAATTGTGCTCCTCTTCAGATAAGAATCACTTGGGGGTGTAAATTGCCCTGCACTCCCTGCATGTATAATGTCCAATGGAGTTCAGGGAAGGGCTTGCAGTCTTAACGGAAGAAGAAAACATGTGGAATTTTTATCCACATCATAAACTTTCTCTGTGCCTTCCCTCAATTAGGATATAGGAGCAGAAAGCAAAGTAGCAATTAAAAAATCAGTGTGAATATTTCATCCCGAACCAAGATAACTGATATATCCCAAACAGGAAGGTTTCACCTTTGTCCAGATAAAATCTAAAATATTCTTTGTTATGCTCAGAAATACAATC
The DNA here is from genome assembly GCA_013401275.1 of Pandion haliaetus. Lineage (NCBI taxonomy): Eukaryota > Metazoa > Chordata > Aves > Accipitriformes > Pandionidae > Pandion > Pandion haliaetus. Next base: position 98,268 of record VYZV01032082.1, on the reverse strand, counting down.
AAAGGAACCACAACTGCCACATGTAGGTGGCGAAGATGGGCAGCCTCTAAGGCGATTGCTGAGTTCATACAAACGATGTGAGCACTTTAAGTGCTTCTTTCTCAGGAGTCACAGTGACATTCCTCGCTTTTTTAAATTTTATCTTACTGGATTTGCTTTTTTCCCTTCCTTATACTAGCCCTAATCAATGCTGCAGGTCAGGTTGAAAGAATGGACAGCCCTAGAGCCACATACATTTAAACCACTTTGATGCAAATATTGATCCAAAGAGCATAGACATGTGGAGGTGCTGCTTTTTTTAATGGACAAGCTTCCCCCTCCCTCTCTTCCAGGTTTGCACCTCATGAGATAAAATAGAACTGTCTGCCCAAGAGCAGGAATGAATACATGAATTAACAGATCCAAAGATAGACCAGCCTCAACGATAAATTCTGTTAAATCCAGAAAGCAAGATGCCATCTGCATGAAGTGCAAGTGCATTTCATGGCCTTGCTTTCTTCAGCGATTCCATTTCTTCATTCACACTTTCTAGTAAGGGTACTTTGGCAGACAACATATACAGTGGTGGGAGAGAAGTAGTGCTTCATGTCAGCATGAACGGTGCTGCTGACACAATGTCCACCACGGCCCGATGTTTAACTGCCATGTACACAGGCCTATCAAAGCATTTTATTAGAAAGCCACTGTCCACAGCTTATATTTAGAAACAGAGAGCAAGTCCAAGCTGCAATCCAAAGATGAGATCAAGGGAAGGAAAGAATTCTAAGGACCGCTTTGAAATTCAACACTAAAAAGATCTGACATTCTTCTATCTGTAGGCATTTTTAGGCTGGACTGAAAATAAAAAGAAAACCTGTTTGTACAGAGAAAGCTTGCCTGGCCCTGTGCCAAGACAGGAAGTCTATCAAAGCTGGGCAGTGTTTGAAAGCAACAGAATACTAGAACCAAAAAAAGAAAAGGGGGGGGTGAGAGAAACTAGAATGAAATGCTTACTTCTACATTGACTTTTTTGCTGTTTTTCAGATGGCTGTGCACGGTTGTTGATAGCTGTACCACTCCCTGTTTATTCAGCTTGAGCCACGAGTTCTCCGTGAGCATGGCCTGACTTCAGGTGACTGCTGCTCAACCACAGCAGCACAGCTTGCAAGGAGGATGTAGACATGAGCATCTATATTTATATCAAACATTAGCACGAATCAATCCATTTCTAAGCAAAACTACCGGATCGCCATGGGATGTTTCAGGTTGGGTGTTCAACAGCATATGTAAAGTAGCCTCCCCGTGGGTTTATCAGGGACGTTAAGGCCTAAAGTTAGATCCAATGGGTCAGAGGAGGATTTGTTTTGTGGTGGAGAGCCATTCACTAGACACATTCACAACACACAGAGGCACACAATTATAGCAACACAGGGAATGTTGTCTTCCAGCCTTTGACCTTGGAAGAACATTAATTCTTACAGACATCATCTGGGTTTTTTTAACTTTTTTAATTTTTTTTTTTTTTTTTTGAATTTCTGGCTGTAATATATTCAGGTACAAATGGTGCTGTCATCTTGAGCTACAAGTTAGAAAGTTATTACTTTTAATATGCCACTACCTTAGGCCTGTACTGTTATGTAAAAGAAAAATAACCTTGTGTGACAGTTTAACATTGATCGATGTGCCTGCCAAATGCAAAGAGATAAATAAGCAGGTGATGAATAAACAGCACTTCAAGTAAAGACATTACGCTGCATGCATAAAACGACGCCAGGCACCTAGGAGCTGTGGGTGGCCGAAGGTTAGCCATTTCATGCCCACTCAGTAAAGCAGACTTAATCGCTTCCAATATTTTCTGTTAAAAAGCACGCTTAATGAGCCAATTTCACAAGCCCAGAGAAACTGATTATTATCTCCGAGTTCCAACTGAGTTGGTTGTTTTCCAAGAGCCAGTTTTTCCTTGACGGGATAAAAACCTTTTAGAAAAAAAAAAA
>VYZV01032082.1:80451-96272 GCA_013401275.1 Pandion haliaetus | reverse complement strand
AAAAAAAAAAAGGAGAGAAAGAAAGCAAGAGAGGAATAAAAAGGCGAGAGCGGGGAGGGCGCGGGTGGCACTAGATGGCAGCGTTGCTCTGCCGGCCGGGGCTGCTGCGGCAGCACTGCGGGAGGCTCTGCCTGCCCCGGCGGGCAGGGCTGGACTGGGCTGGGCTGGGCTGGACTGGCCGGGCGCTCCCCTCCCCAGCTCTCGGGGGCAGGGGGACCCGCCGGGACGGTGGGTCTCGCTGTCCTTTTTGGTAGGCGAGGGGGTGCGCGACTCCGAAAGTCTACAATCGGCTTTGCCGTCCCGCTCCTTTCCTCTGCAGGAGGCAAAGCAAGGCCGGTTGCCCCATCCAGGCTTTGGGAAGACGAGCAGCTCCTCGGTGCTCTTGTAAAAGCAGCAGAGGTTTCAGTTCACTACGGCGCGAATTGTCATTAAAGTCCTGCGGGGATCTGCCTCTGGCCGGATCGGAGCAGTCCTCATTTCCGAGAGCACTCCTGCTTTTGGGGAAGAAAACAAGGCGGAGCGGGTCCCCCCGTGCGACGGGGAAGGGACTTTGCATGAGGGCACCCACGTTCTTTGCAAGGGGGTGGCGATGTGCCACCCTCCAGCTGCAGAGCAACGTTGTGAAAGCCACACACACGCACAACAAACCCAACCCAAAGCAAAAGACGAAAAAAAGCCCCCCAAACCAGGATTATTGTCACCGGCAGCAGTTAGTCAATCACCACTTAGGAAAGAAACCCCAGCAACTAGACCTCGGCATGTAATTAACTCATCTATAAAAAAAAAAAAAAAAAAATCAAATTGAAGTGAACTGTTGTTGGGTTCTAAATCAGAAGCCAAGTTAATTATTTTTTATGAATATTCATAGGAAACTTGTACAATTTCCAAACTAGGCCTTCAATTACTCATCAGTTAACTAAATAACTGGTATGAATACTTCTTCTCAGGAAAAACTGATTTTTAAACGAAACAGGCAAGCACATAGAAATATTTCAAAAATTAGAAGGCATTGTTGGAACCTGGATGGTAGAAATTCACCACTTAGACCGTGGATGCAAAGAAAGGGAGAGCAGAGCATTTTGCAGGATGCAATGCTCCCAGGTCGAGATACCTTGCAGATCGGACACAGAACCCGCCGCGCAGGCAGAAGCAAAGGCTGTTGAGCTGGACCAGGCTTTGCGTCCGTCCTGTCCGGCAGCCCGGCTAAGGGCGCACACGGGAGCAAGCGGCGGGAATGGCTTTTCCCACGCACGCACTCCTCTCACAATACGCTTCTCGATTCCATAGTTGTATTTCTCAGGGGCGATTCATCTTGTCTAACGAATTATCCGTGAGCTAAAACACAAATGAGAAACTCCATAATGACCTTGTACGTATGCTCACTTAACACCTTCTGATCAGGAATACAACAAATATTTAGGAAATAGGCGTGCAATTAGACACAGGTCACCATGTTTTCTAGAAAAGGAGATCCTTCAGATGTTGCTATCGGGAGCTAAAGACGGAGGCAGAGGGTGTTCAGGCAGCTTCTACCACTCCTGCACAACATGGGCCAACCATGTAAAACTCAAAAACTCAATACCAATTCATGCACGAGGCTCACCGCATAAAGGTAATTTTGTGTGCCCTCCCTCATTTAGTGCTAAGGGGTAGAGAAATCACAGGCAGCAGAAATGCTTTAAAGCATTAATCAAAAAATTGAAATGATGCAAGGCCATGTTGCATATTTCCCAAATGTACAGAACTGGATGCTCTCACTGATGAAGCACCAGCTCTTTCCCGGGAACAGTGACATATTCCTCACTTCACGCCAGTTAGGTGCTGACTTACAAACTATTGTATCCCAGACACGCTTTATTCTTCCATAAATCCTAGCCTGTGTGCATGAAGACATCCTGTTTGTTGCCTTTTAAGCTCCTGCCTTTTACAGAGGGGCATCTGTGAGATAGATTACAGACCAACACGGTTATGAGATGTTAAGATTTCATTAGAAACTCAGTTCTACTGTGTGCTTTTTTAACCTTCTTCCTTACTCAAAAACAACACTAAAGGCCAATGCCCAATTCTTCATTCTTCTTATGACTTCCACAGAGACTAAATAAGTCAAGATACTTCTGCTAATATAATACATGGCAGATTTATTCATTCGGGCTTAAATCCTCGGAAGATATTTAGATATCTAATATCTACTGAAATCAGTTACTCCATTGGTAGTGAAGTGCCTAAACACCTTGGAGGATCTGGGCCTTAGTAAGAAGGAATAGGCTGCTAAAGAGAATACACTAAGAGAGTATTTGTGTGGTCTATATTAGCCCTATGAATTTAAGAGGTCTCCCATGTATTTTGCCAATTTAAATCAGATTGCGATTGGTTTCTGACCCAACCAAGAGATAGATTTGATGAAATAAGACTGGTAAAACTCACTTTAGGACAAAGGTTGATTTGATAATCATAATTGCATTTCTACTATATCTATTTTCTTAAGTGTTAGTAGATTTATTAGACTTTTCCTGTATAACCTATGGCTGATTTGCAGCTTCCTTGGTAATTTCTTAGTAGGCTGTAGCAATTTCTTATATCTTCAGTAATGTCTTGAATGTACATTTTTTATATTAATGATCTCACCAGGAGAAAAAGTGTACCGTGAATGCATGATGGCCATATGGAAAAGACAATGAAGTTTAGTAATTAAAACTGAAAAGGGAAAGAACTATGCAGTAATTAGAACACTGATTAATCAGCTGATAATTTTATCTTGATTAATGCTGCTGATTTTCCTCTTCTTATTGACCTAGGAAAGGTAGGTTTAGACCAATTAAATATAAATTATTCCCTTTTTTCACATTCCAGGCAGATTCCAGTGTTCTAAGTCATACTACGTTTAAGATGTAGCACTGAATTGCTCTTACTAAATTGGGCAGCTCAACAAAAGGTAAAGTAAGGTTTATGTTCCAAACATGCTGATGCTTTTATCTAAGGCAGAATTGGACAGAATTGGTTATTTCACTATTATCTAGGGAATATTAAAATTAGATTAAATTGCAGTGGAAAAAAAATAAAAGACTTTGCCTGTTTTAAAGCCATAACAGTAGGAAAACGAAAAGGATTCATTCATTTTATTGGGCCCAAGATGTGGATGCATAATGTAGTCCTGAACTTAAAGAAAAGGTTCTATATTAATGCTCTGATTTCCCTTCATGTGCAGAACTTTATTATTCATGGGGGGAAAGTGTTGCCAGTACCAATCTCACTCCTGCGTCTGTTCACAGACCATAAACAACAACACCTATTCTTGCTTTCCTATGCACAGTTAAGGGATTAAAGCTACTTATTTTAAGTCCTGCAACAGTGGAAGGGATTTTATGTATAGTCTCATTCCATTGCATTCATACGTGAATCAGGGTATTTCTTGGTGGAAGAGACCAACACTTCACAATCACAGAACCCATCCTTTTGCAACTGCAAAATACAGATGTTAAAGATACTACCAGTTCTCGGAGATAAATATCTGGCGAGTACAGAAAAGCTCACAGACAAAATGCAGGTATCTTGGTTCTGGAAATTTGACAGAAAACACTGCTTGCTAGATGTGTGCTTTAACTTGCTGTGGTAGGAAAACACTGCAGTCCATGGAAAATGAAACCCTGCCCCTCCTTTATGGATCACCTTCAACCCTAGTGCACTCTGCAATTCCCCATGTGCCAGCTTCTTCAGTTTTGTGTACTGAAGTAGACTTTAAGATTAGCAAAAGTGTGGCAAGGTAAATCTACAAACCTACAGCCCCAATACATTGCTGCTTGGCTGTTTTCTCTTTTCTGGATTTTCAGGTGGCAGAGCAAAACCACACCTGCGCATGATGCCAAAAAAGAGCTGCTGTTTAGCCAACATTTTAGAGCAAGGGGAATTCCACAGACCCCAAATTAAGGATTTCAGCTCACAAAAGACTCCTCTTTATCCATCACCTGCACTATTCATTTCAGTTCTCTCCTTACCATATAACAAAAGAGCAGGTAGAATTATTTATTGCGAATAAGTTATCCAATTGATTAACACTTCCTTGTTTTTCCTGCACTTTTCATAAAGCAAACCTTTTCCACTTTGTGTGACATGAATGTAATTCTTCAAGTCAGTTTTCAAGTGTATTTGACTACTCATAAAAATCATGTGGCTCTGTTTTCTCTCTTGGATGAAATTACTCAAAAGGGCATAACGAATTACTAAAAAAATAATGACCACTCAGTAGAAAATGTTTTGTTTGAATACAAATAACTTGTTAACAAGCACATACATGTGTGCATAAGAGAAATACATCTTCCTGAAACAGAAGCAGCCAAACAAAGAATAAGAAGAAACCAAAACAGAACTGGAGACTTTTCACATCATTAGATCAACTCTGTTCATTAATGTCTCTTACCATATCAACAGAAATGGTAATTCTGTGTTCTCTGGCAAGGGAATGAAATAATTGATTCCCTAGTTTGGATCAAATCAAGTCAGTGAAAATGGATGGATCAACCATGGGATAGCAAGTACTTCATCACTGTGTCACCAGTTCAAACCCAAAGTAGGCTGATTGTGCAAAAAAATGGTTACCGTTGTAACTGATTGCCTTTATGTTAGCAATAATCCAAAACCCACTACTTTGCAAATTTTTAGGTATTTTACTAAGGCTAAAAGATTGCCTCACTTAGTAGGTCAGGCATACTAACAGATAAACCATGCATCAAGAGAAATCTTGTTCTGAAACTACATGTATTTGCTCTGCGGCTAAACAAAACACATTCCATTTCTCTTTTCAGAGATGCAAATTTTATAGTCACAAAATTAAGGAATGAAGTATGGCTGGATGTAAGCCTGGTATGAGTTTCCATAGCTAAACAAATACAAGAAAAATAAATATCCCATTAATTCAATTTCCCAGATGTCACTCTATATCCTACGTATGCTTTGACTGTTTTGCTCTGGTTATAAACTCTTTAGGGGAAAGGAATGTGCAATGCGAGACATAGTCTGTGCTTATTTAGAAAGAGACGAAGGTTAATGTTTTCAAATCAAGGTACCTAAAGTACAGCTCAAAAAGTTGCATTCAAAATTTTACACGTGTGGTGTCACTTAGAAGTATTCATCATCTGCCAATTCTTGGGCATCTCAAAGTTCAGCATTTTTAAAATCAGGTCACTCCATCTAAGTTTGGATTTTCCAGCTAAACTTTAGGCATCACAGTTTGAAATGGAGCTGGACTGTGTTTAACTAGCTGGAAGCCCATCTAACTGGGAACGTGATGTTTGTTCAACCACAAAAGTTCCAAAACAAAAGGAAGCCAAGAATTTGAGAAAGAGTAACATAAATAATTTTCAACTACAGCCATGCAACTACTTCCCAATGACAATTTTCTTGAAAAAACCCTATTTGATCAAGAGATGCAAAATACGAATTCAGCTAAAAGTAAGGCAGAATACATGAGAAGCAAACACGTCACCATTCCTTATATTCCCTTTTGTGCATTAACCATACAATAGAGTAGAAGAAGCAATAAGCTAAACCCTTCATATATCCTTACTTGTTGGTAAGATTTCATATGTGACTGAGAGCAGAATATGATTATATATAATTAAGTATAACTAGTATCCTAGTTAAGTACAACTATACACTAGTAATATCACAAATTGCTGAAAGTCCATGAGGAAAATGGAGAAAATAGAGTTACTAGACACACTATTTCTTATAGTTTGAAAAAATGCATAGCATTGTGCACAGTGAAGTTTTTATATAACTATATCAACAAGTATTTTCAACAAAACTACTAAATATTGTAGAATATTAATATAAAATGAGATTTGTAAGACTGATTACCTGTGCTGTTTTATAAACCAGCATAATATCACCAACTTCATTTAACAGAAACATGTTTCAGGATCACAAATGAAATTAAAACTGAAACGTTCCTGTTTCAAATAGCTTTAGATGCCTTAAAACCTAATCATATATAAATTGGCAAAGGGAAAAAAAAAATATACCAACTTTCAGAAACAGAGGAGATGTAAATTACCGGGGCTTATGTTATTAATTTTATTAAATAGTTGAGGACTTGCCTGAAATTTTCACACCTTTGTTTTAGCAAAGCCAAGACATTTTATGTAGAGCTTATGCAATGGTCTTGCTTCGGATAACTTTCTGATTAATTTACACCAGTAGAAAGCTCTTAGGTAAAGAAGCCACTCAGATGTTCCAGCACTATCACCATCAATAATAATTTTGCTGTGTTAAGGGCAACAAGTATTAAGCTGGACTTGATGGCAGGATCCACTGATACACAAGTTAATGGTGCTTTCCACTTAAAATTAACAAGGACCGCAGTAAAACAAAGGGAATGCTACAGCTTGGAACAGACAGAGCAAGAAACCTACAGAAGAAAAAACCAAACAATAAAGGTATTTAAAGTTTAGAATGAATGCCAATAAATTTTCTATTAACAAGACTATACAAAAGTAAGCAACCATCTGATTTACCAGCTCTGGAAGACAAACAGAAATACAGCAGCAACCACACCGAAGTGTAATACAAACTTAATTTAAAAAATCATCAAATCATACAGTGTTAAGGTTGACGATACTCAATAAAAACTTTATTAGCAGTAAAATGAAAGCAAGGAGGTTACTCAAGATCAAGAAAAACATTATATATGATACAGTAATTAAGATCACAATGTGCCATATATATGACTGAAATTACGAGAGGATGTTTATGCATTGAGTCAGGACAAAACATTGCTCCGAACCTGTGTAAAAGCCAACAACTGGGGCCAGGCTCTAGGACTGGCAATCCAGCTGAGCTCCTCTAGAATTTTACCAGACAGGGCAGAGAGATTACTCTGGTTCAGCTAAAATGCTTCAAGGTAATGAAAAGTCTGTGTAATCAGCAAAGAAAACACTGAAGTTAATTTCATGAGGTGGTTGATAAACTAAAGAAAGTAAGAACAACATTATAAGTCAAACAAACATAACAAATATTCTAAAATAAGCAGGAGAAATGCCTGGAGAAAGAAAAAGTACAATACTAGTAAAGTATCACAAACAGTATCAATCAGATCCATTTGGCGCCTGTTATTTTAGAGAAGTTAAAAATCCCTAAGTGCAAACCTTCACGGGGAAGCCAAGTCATGAACAGTTGCCCAACCCTTTGTAATGTACCACACAATTTTTTCATCATTTCATCACTTGTGTAAATTCCATACAAAACAACGTTTAGCATTAGCAGCTCAGATGATAAAACAAAGCACATTTGAACAAAGAATCACAAGAACGGAGGAGTCAAGTCTAGAAAAATTAAAAGGTGATGACTTAATCTGAGGGAGATTCAACACTATAAACAAAATAATCGGTGATCTCAACATCTTGTTACAGATTAACTGAGGTATAGACTCACAGATCCCAATCTTGTGCCAAGAATTCAATCTGATAAATGATGGATGGATATGGTCAAAACCCACAAGTGTTAATATAGGAGGTACCAGATCTACCTTCTAATGCTTGAAAGATTACCAGAGGCAATGGGATCTCCAGAGGGTCTCCAAGAAAAACCTCATCAGTAAGGGATGCTCCAGGTCTGGATGAGAACAACATGGAGGAGACCTCCAGAGACCCACAACTACAAAATGTTTCGGTGGAGCACAATGCTTCCAAATCACATTTGAATGACAAACATTAGTAGAAGTCGTCCAACCTGTGGTTCACTGATAGCTATTTAGTTACATTTGAAGAGCATCTGGTTAGTTAAATTGTATGAACCTCTAACTTTCAACTAATATTCACTTTCATGTGTACAGTAAAATATTGCTTGTTCATGCAAAAACTAGTGTTCAGGTAATTTAAAAAAAACCCTCCCTCTCCCACCCAACAGCTAATGACTTTCCAGTCCCAGATCAAGTCTTAGTCAGTTTTTAGACTTCAAAAACTGCATTCTTAAATAATATACCATTACAGAACATTTCTCCTCCAGAAGCAGCAAACTACACCTTACATCTCTCAACAAATACATTCGGCATTTACTTCTTAATGTTTTTGGTAGTTCACAGCTTTCAACAAATGGCACCATTTACGCTTTTCCCCTACTGTCCAAACAGCTTAAGTTCTTCACTCCCAGAATCATTGAAGGCTCTTCTACAGTCCCACCAGAATTTTTTTTTTTAAACTCTCAGCTCCTGGCTAACGGAACACACTGTCAATTCTCTCTAAAACTCCAACTCCTCTTTCCAGCAATTTTTTTTCCTCCCAGTCCCAGCAACTCACAAATTCAACACCCTGGCATACTTGTATTTCTTCTAAAAGGAGCCATGATTGCCCTTGGTCAAAATTATTCTGTACTTTTCTGCAGCCCCAACAGCACTTTTCACAGTCAGGATTATTCTCCACATTGTTGTCTGCAGTCAAAGTCACTCGAAAATTCCTATGGTCCCAGCAGCACTAAAAATACATAACAGCCTCCTTACAATAATGGCTGTGAATCACAGCATTCCTCAGCTGACATAAGTAGTTAAAATAGTTTAAAAAAAAGTTAAAATAAAACTTTTTAAAAGTTCAAGTGAAAAATGAAAAAAGGTTGAAAAGGACTCCCCTACCGTCTGACAATATTAAAGTCTGCCTCAAATTTACAAACGTACTCAGCAACATCAAACGCGCCGGCTTCAAACACACGCGGCAGCTTCAAACCTGGCAGCTTCAAATGCGGCAGCTTCAAACACACGCGGCAGCTTCAAACGCGGCAGCTTCAAACACTTTTGTGGCAGCCATCTTGCACACGCTCAAAAGAGCACAACCTTAGAAACCTTAGGCAGGCACCTTATCCACTAGGCTACACAGAGGCTTTGTTACAAAAAAGAATTATTGGAATTTGCAGACGTTAAATTAGCCCGTAGAGGGAGCTCACACCGTCCCATAAATGTACAATAATTGGAACATACTGTAATTTAAAACATTTCTCTATTAAGCTCTCTGTAAAGAGGCTACAGAGGTCAAAGTAGAGCATTCCTTACTTCACACCAACCTCTGTGTGCCCATAAAATTTCATTCAAATTAGACTCCATTGACCACATATTTTGTAGCTCCAACAAACAGAAGAAGAGATGTTTGGCCATGTATTCTCCACAACAAGCACGGCTTCTCATAATCATCATTTGCACCTCATGTTGGAACAAGAAAGTCTATGTCAGAATGCAACAAGAACAAAGATCTGTCGGCCAGAATTGTCATGGCAATGCCCTCGATCTCCCCACACGTTCCTTCTGTTCAGGCAGCGATGGTAGTGCTCTTTTTGTAACTTGACTAGAGCTGCTCTGGCGTCTCTCAGGTTTCTGTGCTACATGCAGTGCTTTCAAAGAGTATTATAATAGCATGCTTGATATTCAAAGGTTGACGATGGAAATTGTTAGCTACTGGACGTTCTTTAATGAAGCCACAAGTAAACAATGACCCAAATTCCTCTGGATAGGTGGAACAGAATGTCCACTCTACAGAAGAATACATGCAATAAATGTGAAGGGAAAAGGAATTTTCTAATTTCTTATCTCAAAATATACACTACAAAGAAAACCATAACCCTAGCTGGAAAGGTTCTGAACACATATATTGATTTACATCATGCAAACTGAAACAGCAGAGCACGCTTAGTCTGTAAAGAGGAGGTTACCTTCCCTCAGCCCAAATGCACAATAGAGCAAAACAGTGTGCAAGGAAGTAAGAAAAAATGTTAGCAAAGAGAGATTTTATTTGACTTAACATAATCTGGGGCATTCTAAGCATTGCACAGATTGATCAGAATTCAATATTAAGTTGTATTTTCTACACCATAACAAAGCCAGCAAATATTTCATTCTTGTGTAGGCTTTGGAAATGCAAGTGCCTACATCTTTTAGAGATATGGTGCCTCCCATTTTGCAATAGTAATTTTTAATGTTATTTTAATTTTCTTAGGCAAAATATGATTGTTCTGAGCGCCACATACTCAAATCATCAAGAACCACGAAGGAAAAGAATATTAATATGACACATCAGAGCAGGAACAGCCTTTCGGCTTAAAGCTTCCTCTAGCATCCATATAAATCTTGCTAGACTGTGTTGTTTCATGAGCATTCAGCACGATCATATGCTTTGTTTTCATCCCCATGTGTCCCAGCTACCCCAAAGCCAGAAGTTAGCCTTCTGCTCCCTAATTAAAGCAAACCAAACTATCCATCTCCACCTCTTTTTCCTCCAGTATTATATATTTACATACATGAATACACTTTAATTAATACAAATTCCAGCACCTTCAACTTTCAAATCCAAAACTCAATATCCTGTGTTACACCCTTTCACTTTCTGTAGCCTTTGCTTACCCAGCTGCCTCACAGACTCTTCAAGGCCCTGACCCAGCAACACGTATTCTTCACATTTAAACAGAAGATTAATCCAGCTGAATGTAGTCAATTAAGCATGTGCTTTAGTGGTTTCCTGGAGCGGAGGAAGAGTGAACTCCATAACTGAGAGCTGCAAAACAAAAATCTTTTTTAAAATAAAATACTTAATAAAGCTGTTACAAAAATTTGGAGATCCATATCACAACAAGGTGTATACAAATGGAGAAAGCTCAGCAGTTAATTCTAACCAGGAAAACACTAAGTACTTCTCACAAACACAGGTATTTATCTATAGAGTTGGAAACGTTTGGGTGCCTGTAAATCTGGGCTGAAAATCCAGAAAGAACAGGACTTTTAATGCAATCCACAATGTATTTCCTAGGTATAAAATCAGTATTTCCTCCTATATTTTCAGCATTCCCACCTCCACTCCTCCTTGAAATCAGAAGGTGCAGAACTAAGGAAAACATGTTTTAAAAACAAATGAGGCTTTTTTTTTCCCCCTACTTTTGAAAAGCTCTGATTAAGGATTAGCTCCAGTTTTAGCTGTAGGTCTGGGTGAACAGTCACTACACAACTGGTTAATTCATCGTTACTGATCTAGTGCAGTCTTACCCACAGGTGCCAGTATAAAGTTTTGGGAGCTGATCCTCTCCTCCTCTTCTCGCAGACCTTGCATAAGGGGTTATACATTTGATTCCTAGTAAACTCACATAAAGAACAAATCCATTTAGGTTTGCTGGTTAATTTTTTCCTCTCTAGATTTATGTCTATCTAAATTTGATTTCTTGCTTAGTAATACAACCTTGTTCAATTTCTTCTTTGAAGTGGTTATGTAGAACTTGAGTTTAATGCACTAAATGAAAAATATTCCCACCTTTATACCTTTAAGCAGCTATAAGAAGAAATAAAATTATGTAAAATAGAAATTAATAGCTAATAAACCTCACAGAATCCAAAAGAAACATGAAAAGAGAGCCCAGAGATAAGACTATGAGTCAGTGTCTTTTGTGTAAAAGCTCTGCTCTCCATCACTGCATCCATTACCTCCCGTGATGCGGACTGAATAGAAGACTAATGCCTATGGGGAAAAAGGGACCAGCTATGGTTACGGCTATAGTTTAAGCAAAGAATAACGTGTCTGCATCTGCTATCCTTTTTTGAGTCCTCCCAGACGCGGTGCTTGTATATCCACACAAGTCTCATAAATAGCCAGTTGCTAACTAGAGTTAACTTTGGGAAGAGCATGAGAACGAGGCAGATGTATGGGGTTATTTCCCCAACAGCTTCTCCCAGCCTCCAGGAATTTGCTGCTCAGGAATTTTCTGAGGCAAAGGTGATGTCTGTGCTTAACAGCTCCCACCACTCTTTCTGACTGCTCTGCGAACTTCTGTAAACTTTCAGCATTCACAAAGTTATGTGCGTGTGTGAAAGGTACCCCAGAACACAGAGACTCCAGACAAAACGCAGTCAATTAGTATTGCTTACAAAAGACTAACTTCCTCTGCATTTCTCTGTAACCACTTATGCCTGACTGGGACCGATTCTAAAGAGTACTTCATAAGAATCTCCAAGAAATTAGTGTAATTATTTAAGGGCATCTGATTGGCATAAAATTACAAGAACTGGTGGGAAGACAATTAGCAGAATCATGCCTTCCTGGCCATCAATCTCTAGAGTCACAAGCTGCACGAGGTCTCCAACCTCTGTCAGATATCACACTAGCCTGGACAAGATAAAGTGAACTTCTTAATAAAAGAAATTCTAAAATAATGCAAAACTGTAAATTTGCGGTGAAGCTTTTATTAAGCTGGCTACACTTCTTTCCAAAGCCTTGGGAGCTGAGGAGTCGGATGGCAGTGCTGGAGTCCCAGCTGCACAAAGGATCGTTTGGGCTGTAGCACCTGAATGCTGAGAGAGACTTCTTTTCTGGCTTTTTTTTTTTTTCCTAACAGGTTAAATGTGAAAACCCAGAGAAACTAAATATGACTTATCTTATATACACAGTGCATGCTGCTTATGTTTAGGGACCACCTGTGAATGCATTTCATGCAGCAAACTTCTCTCATGTAATAACAATGATCTGAAGACTGAAATTTTTTTTTTCCTTAAAAGTAAATAAAACAAAAATTCTATTTCAGTTGCAGTGCTAGAAGCCTGGAGGTCAATTTATTCTAAGTAGGTGTCACTGATGGCGGCAAAGAGATATTTTAAGAAAGCATATTTGTGTACAATATCCACAGGCCATTCACTTCAACTATTTATATAAATTCTGCACTTAGTATATAGCTGGGCTAGCAAAAATTTAAAGTCATATTGCATTTATCATACACTAAATACTGAATTTAAAAAAAAATAGGAACCAGTGATTTATTTTTTTTAAATATATGTGCCATTGTAATCTTTTTTAAAGCAAATTTTTAGATACAGTCTTCATTTTTTGATACATACATTCACTTCATTTCTAGGATACATGCAAGAGTAGAAACTTTCCTGTTAAATATCATTACAGTGCAGTAATAATGTTTCTAGAATGCAGTTTAAACACCATTTTCAGTGTATGATTCCATTGTCCTGACACTGTAACCTCATCTCAGATGTTGTATGGAATTTGTAGCATTTTTGTCTATTTGTGTTTCTGTCTCTTACCTAGTGTTTTGACTCTACTTTCAAGCAATTTTTTCCATCTTCACTTTTATTAGATGGTTGCAGGGGTTTTTGTTAGTTTTATTTTTTTTCCTTTTCAGTGCAAAGGCTACATTTTGGAATGAAATGCTTGACGCTGGCACCATTTTTCCATGCCAGCATTCCCTGAAATCTACTTGACCAGTTTGGGGGGTTTTGTTTGTTTGTGTCTTAATAGCTCAATTTATAGTGGTCTGCACAAATAGAAAACTGGAACCTGCCTACGCCTTCCAATTACTGAGTGTTGACACTTTCTCAGAGTCCCTCAACATGCCTGTAACTGTTCTCAATAGTCAAAGGACTACTTGTATTTTAAATGTGTGCAAGTTTGTAGAGTCAGCACACCAATGAGTGTAATTTTTCTAGCAATTCTGTATGTGTGTATTTTACAACACTGCATTTTCCATGCAATACAAGGAGATTTCTCAATGCTACTAAAGTCGCTTATTTCACTGGATGGCAGAAGGGGAATAAAAAAACTGGTCCAAAAAAGAAAAAAAAAAAAGAAAACAAAAGAGAGGACTTGACACTGCTGCACCAAACACTTGAGTTACTACAGATCCCACCCACAAACATGTCTGCAGATGGAGAGCGCCCAGTAACACTGGACTGATTTGACCTACCTAGAACGACCACAAAGTCAAAAGAAGAGGGCAGAAGCCTACAGTCTTTAGAGGAGATACCTAGTTTCTGTATTTATAAAGTGCCTAGAGCTACAAGGCCATAAAAATAATTATTATTCCTTCTTATTCTAATCACTAATCAGTCTGCCTGCACACTTGCAGATCACTTTTTCCAATATAACAATATCTGTTATTGTATTTCTTGACTAAATGGATACTGCAAGTCAACCTTACATGCCGTTTACAGTACTAGTAAATGTATCTGTAGATTAGTAATTGCAGCTGGAGACATTGATCCTACACCAGAAAAACCTGAGCAGAAATCATACTTTACCACCAACTCAACTAATACAACAGCAAACAGGAAAAAAAAATTGTTATCGGAGCACCTCATTTATAATTATGCAGTTACTCTAAAACAAATAAACTAGTTATTGATAATAGAGAATCCTGCTATTTCTATTAAATATCGTGTAAATCATAGACAAAACTGAACAGTGAGATGCCAGTACAGCTCATCTCCCTCCTCACAAATTTCTTCTAGGGATCCAAATAACTTGTATGAGAAAGGAGGTTCAATGTAGAGAGTGTTCGTAACAGGATTATATGAAAGAGGAAGGCATGTCACATCTGAGATAGTCTAATAAGAGAAAACCTTGGAATATAAATGGCTTGTGCAATATAACAAAGATTTTCTGGCAAAATTAGACTATGATTCTAGAACCAAATGCTGAATTACTTAAAACTAATGTCAGACAGGATTATGCATTTGCCTAATGATTGCAGGTATGAAAGTCACAGAATACTGCAAACACAGGAAGAAAAGGTCTATAAATAAACAAACAACTTAATAACAGTCATGTTCAGTAACTTTTCTGGAACAAAGTTCCGGCTGGCAAAACTCTGGGGCCAGAATCTCCTGCCATTTATTGCTGTTTCCTTTGGTAATAGCACCACTGAAATCAATACAATTACAGCAGGGGAAATATGAATCTGCCTTCTAGTGTTTCATGAATTTGGAAGAAAAAATTAATGGAAAGCCCTGATATAATATAATATAATTGACATGAATGCTACAGAGTCTGTCCTGCACACAGATCCATCAGCTTTGGTCTGCTGGCATAATAAATTGTTTTCAGAGTACAAAGTTAGATACTAAAGGCAGGGAAGTGAGAACATAATTTAATTTGAATGACAGAAACAGGAAAAAATATCTAAGAGTTATACTAATAATATCAGAAAAATGTTAATCGTATGATGATGGGTGCAATATTAACTAGATATTTTGTCTATCCTCAATATCAGTTTAGAGCATTTGTAACCATGGAAGCTGATTCCAAAATGAGATATTCTGTTTTCTAGTATTACATTTGATATTATGAGATCTGAATTACAAAAGAATCAATTGCTCTTCTTTTTTTTCTTTTTTCTTCTTTTTTGGCGAGGGGGGAGGGGTGGGGTTTGTGTTTTTTTTTTGTTTTATTTTGTGTAAAGCAGGTACTCACATGCTTTGCTTATCTGGCAACGCCTTTTTAAAAATCAAATCAGACCTTAAGGTCAGATCTCACTGAACATCCTTATTAGGAGGGTGGGTGGCATACTTAAGACAATTACCACTGATCACCTCTTAATGGCACTTCAAAACTACTGGAACATTAAAGGAAAGGTTATACAAAGCCCCTGTGTGCCATCTTTCAGGGCACCAAAGCTGTAATGGAATCATATATATTAACTCAGTCATATAAATTGTTCTTGTTGCTGTTTCTGAGCTGTGGAAACAAATAGGTTTAATGTGTGGTTTAGGTTGTTGAGTGGGATCAGTTGGTTGATTGCTGTTGGGGGGGGATGCAGATCATGACTTCTGCTTGTTGTGTCTTCCAAAATTACATCAGGTACAGCTTATGTAAAGCTGTTTCTATTATTAGGAAACATTTTTCTTTCAATACAGTTGTAAGGATTGGAAAGACTTTTATTATTATTTTTCCCAAAGTAAAAACATTGCACTAGTATGTCCCCCCTCAGCTCGAATTCCTGCATTTAGCTATTGGAGCCTCTGAAGTAGGACAATCTGCTTTAAATGAGGATGTTGCATTATTACTGAGCACATATAGGCTATATTT
>VYZV01032082.1:22198-57198 GCA_013401275.1 Pandion haliaetus | reverse complement strand
ATATGAAGGCTGGATTCTATAGTGCCTTGTTGTGATCACATCTCTTTCATTATAAACGCATAAATGAATGTGCAGCACTGATACGCTGGTAATGAATAGCTTCAGAGAAATCACAAATATTACCCAGAATGTGCTTTACATGGAATGTGAGGAACAACATTAAGTCTGCTTTCGTATCTTCCTCTACCGTGCTTCAGTGACTGTGTATTGCTCCCTGTTTTAAAGGCAGCCCGACTCTGACATACCGCAAATCACCCCTCACGGCACTGTCTATGCAGGGCTGGAGCATAATTTGGACCTCCTGATTGCCATGGAGCAACTACACCCAGAGATTTTAGGGAAAGCCAGCCCATGGCAGTAGTCCGACACCCCCGAGAGCTATAAAGCCTGCTAGACCTGGTCCTGGCTGGCTCTTTCCCTCTCCCTGCGGGACTGTCGCCCTCCTTGCTGTGCCATGCCATGCCAAGGCCTGGTGGGGAGGGCGGTGGTCCAGCCGCAGTGGCTGGCGGGGCGTCAGGAGGGCCTTGTGGGGTAGAAAGCCCCAGCTGCAGCGTCCTGCGGAGCCGATCAGCGCCGCTGCTCAGAGGTCGGTGGCAGGAGGAAGGCAGCTGCTGCGCTGGAGCCGCCTCAGACTATTTTCTGTGCCCTGCTGCCACCTCCCCTTCGCAGCCAGCCAGACGGGGCAGGCAGAAAGCTGGCTGCCTGTACCTGCCCCACTGTTCCCTGCTGGGGCAAGAGACGGGTGCCTTTCCCTCCAGATGCTAGAGAAGACCCACAGCCACCTTCCCTCCCAATGTTGTGAATAGCCTTGGAGTCTATCCCCGCTGTCAGGCTGAACCACATGAATGCTAACAGCCCTCTAGGAATGCAGCCAGTTGTGTCTTCAAGCACGTGAGCAATAACCTACAATGTAATAAAATGGGAAATGGTTCATGGCTACAATGGGAGCTAGCCCCCAAAACAACACCCATCCTCCCCACCAGTGCTCGCCACAACATGGCACATTGAAGAAGTAGGTTTCTAAATGAGCAAGGAGAAGTTTACTATCCAACAAATGATGCTGTATTCACCTGCTCTTCTTTCATACTGGAAATATGAAGCTTATCTGCTTTAAATAAAGCAAGTGCCCTAAACACCAAAGCATTGCACAGGTGGACAAGTGACTATTCAGGAGAAGTTTCTGACCTTCCCATTAACAGGGAGTTCAGTTTCCTAATAGTGACTGTGAGACATGTCTTTCTGAGACCCATCAAAGCATTTCCCTTGATCTGCAAAGGCTGCTTTAAAAGCTGCTGCACAACCTCAGCATGGTGTGGGAATGCCCAGACAGGCAGCTCTGCTGGCCCTTGTAGACCACCCCAAGAACACAAGGGAACCCCAAATGGGTTACGAATCTAGCCCATTCTCTTAACGGGCCTTGAAAACTTCATGGTTAGCGTGGCACCTTTGATTTGCAGTCTTGGGGGATGACTCAAACGACACAGGAGCTGCTAGGAGATGGTGGGACCTACCCTGTAAGTGAAAGAACTGGTCATTCACAAGATTAGCCCTGACCTGAAGCTGCAAGATTAGGACTTGACTACCCTTATAGGCCAATGGTGTCATTTCTGTCTCTTGGAGACACAAGGGTGCCTGGAACAGCACACAAGCAGCCACCGCTGCTCTGAAAAGCTTAAGGGAGTTTTATTTTTGAAAACCAGTGCCTGATTACTCCACAGCAAAGACAATTCTGAAGAAGCAAGAGGGATAGAGAAAGAGCCCAATTTATATTAAAAAATATTGATGAAATCCAGTGTTATGACCTGTTATGACTGATTTAAGACTTCTATTTTCTTTAACACTTTTCAATTATTTCCCCCTCACACACACACTATTCATCAGCTTAGAAAAATCTCTCAGGCCAGCATGCAGATTTTCAGCCTCAATCACTACAGTACATGAGTTCTAGATCTGAGAGGCCAAAAAACATCTATTTGACTAAAGAGCTATAAGGCAGTCATAAAAATTATGGATCACAGAAATAAGCAATTAGTGTTATCTTCAATTGCTTTATTGGCAGTATTCACTCGTTAGAATAGAGGCAGCAGTAAAACAGATTGCAACATACTGTATAACAGCATATGGGATTTTACATTATAATGCTATTCTCTGCCAAGAAGTCATATTTTCATTTGAATGCATGGAACAGATTATCACAGGGTTTCCAGCATTAGAAGTGGATGACCCTCTCTCTCTGCCTCTCCTCCTCCCTTCCCCCCAGCCTCTTGGCCATTAGGCAGTTTTTTAGGTTACGACTACATCAAAATAAGCATAGCAACAGAGCAGTAATAAGGGAGCTCTGACTACCGAATATTGACTTGTGCTCTGAGACCCCTGGCTCACGCAGACTGGGCATGTCACAGAGCTATGGAGATAATAAACTCAGCCGCGAAGGCAGTGGGTAGACAAGGAGTTGAGGGTTTGCCAGTCTTTTCACCCAGCTGGCTTCAGCTCTAGAGGAAGCTGCTTGCCCGCCCATCTAATCACAGCTGAAGTGCCACAAAGGCAGCCACTAGCAAGAGGGCTGGAAATAAAACAATAGGAATAATAAGAGGGGGAAAAACAGATTCTTTAGACTGTATTTAACATTAGGGATATTTTCTGCAATTGTTTGTCTGCGTCCATAGCTGGTCTTTACACAGCAATGCCAGCATTTCGGCGCAGAGAATCGATTCCCCTCAGGACCGATATGCAAGGCCTGTTGTTCACCTGCACATCAACAACAAATGTGCAAATATTAATATCTGGCCTGTTATGGAAATTAAAGTGAACGTGCTATATCATACTATAACTGTTCTGTTCAAATAAAAACATACCTTTCTTTTACCAGCATGATACAGAAAGTGAAGGATGCTGAAAACATCAAAACCCCAAAAAGACAACTTGTACAGGAGTTGTACTCACAGCTGATTCAATAAATACTTGTCTCCAACCATACTTCTTTTGAAACATCTATATATTGTTGAGGGCATGGAAGAGGGGGGAGAGAGGGGTTAAATGCTTAAACAAAATGCTCCAAGGGGAAAAAGCACTTGCCGCTCTTGGAACACAGGAACTAGAAAAGCTAGAGGCATAGGTAGTAATTTACCAGAACAAAGAAATTGGATAGAATTAGGTTTCATGAGTTACTATTTATTCAGCTCTAATGAAAGCCAAATAATTTGATAAAGCCTCAATTCCCATCTGTACCTCTGAATTTCTGCACATATCCAAGACAGTTTCTATGGAGTATATTTCAGATTTCAGAATTTTCATTTCAGTTTTGGAATTCAGAAGTTTAGCTTCATTACCAGAACAGCACTATTAAATGATGTTAAACAAATTGATATGTTGAACTACATACAACTCTTCAATATGCATACAACTCTTCACTATGCATATGCCCTTTTTGAGTATAGCTTTCTTAAAGGGCAAGAGCACAACAATAATGTCTTATATTATTCTTAAAAATATAAGAAAAATTCCCTTTCTCAGCAGTGATTAAAGGTGTTTAAAACCAGTCTGTCATCCTCTCAGTTGTTGTGTCGGAGACTACAGTCAGAATTTTAATGTTACTTGCCACAAACATCAGCTTGAAATTTTTGCCTCAGAAAGGGCTACTGAAATATTAACAATAAAAAAAGTGGTCTTTTAAGTGTACTGAAGTTTTCTGGATAACTTTCTGGATAACAATCAGTGTGTGCCATGCATGTCTGAGATGAAAATTTCAGGGAAGACGAGGGGAATTTCTAAACTGTTGAGAAAGGAGACTCCTCTCTCTGTGTTCTGGTTCAGCATCCCTACCTGTGTCATTTTATTCAAAGACTGAAATACTTTGAGAAAGCAAATCTTCATCGGGGGCCGGGCAAACACTAGGATAGCTGCTTCCTCCTCACTCCAAAATGTTCAGCTCAGGCATTCAGCTTTTCCTGTGGTAAACAACGGTGTAAACTAAAATGAGCCACAGAGGAGAATGGTGGGGCTGGCCTTACACCTTTTGCCCAGCATGTCACAAGTGGGACAACACTGTAGTAAGAAACATCTAGTGAACAGGTATATATTGCTATAGTGGCCCTCCCCATCGCCAA
Source organism: Pandion haliaetus (assembly GCA_013401275.1). Lineage (NCBI taxonomy): Eukaryota > Metazoa > Chordata > Aves > Accipitriformes > Pandionidae > Pandion > Pandion haliaetus. The sequence goes on along the minus strand of VYZV01032082.1, from coordinate 53,092 downwards.
CATTTCATTGATGTGCCACATGCATTCGGTTAGTTAAATCTCCTTGCTGTCACCATCCCTGGCAATAAACCCAGGGGAATTTGTTGTTATCCTCGGCAGTTATCCTAGAAGCTCCCAGCACTTGACAAAAAAGCCAGCCGCTCCATTCAGGTGCTAAAATGTGAGCACTTCCACAAATCTGGCCCCATACAAGGATGCACTTTTATAACACTGAGAAGATTTGCTAGTTTTTCCTCCCTTCTTTGAAAAGCTAAGGGCTTCCTGCAAGGCACTGTCCGATATCGCGCTCACTGACCTCAGCAGGATCTGATGGCACTAAGTGTTACACAGGATTGAGTTGTTTGGGGAACTGAGAAAAAGGGAGAGCAAATAATCTGGTGGCTGCTCATCACTATGCAAAATTAGTGAAGGCAGCACGAGCAACAAGCTCAGGATGCCTTGGAATGCTGAGCGTGTTCACTTATAAAATCCATATAAAGCATCTGCTTTTTGTACGATTAAACTCTGTATAATAGCAACCTTTTTTTCACCCCCTTTCTCTGTATTTAGCAGCTGTTGCAGCCCAGCTCTTGAAAAAGAGGAGTACACATCACAAAGCAGTGTTGGAATCAAGCTGAGCTTTCTTGTCTGTGTTAGGTTCCAGGCTCAAGGGACTGCATGTTTTGAAAATGTCACTGTGCTATTTTTTCACTGAAGGTGGGCTTACCAAGTCAGGTGACAAAAGCTACAAAAGGTAGTAGAAAAAACCAAAGATTCTTCTATCCTAGTTTTCATGTCCTAACCATTAGTGCTATTTAATTAAGCATTCTTGGAGATAATGCAAAGATGACTACAGTTTCTAAAAGAAAAACACATTGCAACACAACTGTCAGGTCCCTGACATCCTCTTACGCAAAGGAAAGATGAAAGGCAGCTCCCACAAAATAGCAAGTGGTCACTGTTTTCTGAAAGGAAGCACATGTTCATGTCTAATCTTGTAACCAATAATATGACACAAAACATCCCACCCATCCCCAACCAAATCGTTGGCGGTATATAACGGTTACAACGTAAGGACAAGTTTGAGCAAAAATGTATTAATGTATTTTGTCGAGTATCCAGTAACAGAAATGCTATTTTAGGACTGCACAGTAGCTTGCTCCAGGGACAGGGACTGATCTCACATTAATGTGCACATGTACTCAGATTAAGGGCATTATATTGAGAAAGGCTTATTTTTTTCCCATCCCTCTTTTGCCTCCCATCTGCTCCTTTCCACAAAAGTCTAAGGATCTCAGCTAACCAGAGGCTGCAGCACTAAGGGTAGGGGAAGGAGGGGTGTCTTCTTTCCAGGGGGAGGGGGAAGGAGAGAGAAAGTTGTTTTGTTTTGGCTCAGTTCTGTAATGAATTTGTGGGTTGCAGAAATTGATCTGTCATAGTGCAACAGATTGTAGCTTGATCTGCCAACAAATTGCAAGCAACAGTAGGTAATGACTAATTGCAAGTGTCAGGGTTTGTTTTTTGTTGTGGTTTTTTTTTGTTTGTTTTTTTTTTAAGGAAAGGTAATCTTTTCTGAAGGAATATAGGGACCCACTGACAGACTGGCACTGTCCACACAAGGAATTTTATCTGGTTTTTAATCAAGCTGGATTTCCAGTTAAATCTGCCAGGAACTACAGGCCATGGACCAAGAGGCATTTGGTTTCTTGTTTGAATATGGCTAGGGTCTATGCTCCAATTTAGGGTAACAGAAAAGCAGTTGTTCTGTCACCAGTTCCCTCTCTGAGGACTGCTGTAGGTTGTGCTGTCTTTCGAGCTTATCAGTGTAACAGATAAAGAGGAAGGAAAGCAGTCTTTTCTCTTGTGTCTGATTTTTTTTGTTTCCGGTTAAGTCAGAAACTCAGAAGTATTCTCAACAAACACTGGATTTTAGGAAGTTCACCCACAACCCAGTCTGGGGGAAGACCAAGAGCATCTATGAGTATTGGACCAAAAGAGAGAAAAAAAAAAGAAACAGGTAGGCAAGTAACAAGAGGGGAAAAAAAAAGAAATAAAAAAATAAGCTTTTCTAGCACACAGGAAAAAAAAAACAAAACTGATCTGAAACAAAACTGATAGAAGTGAAAAAGAGCACTGCATTTTATTCATTGTCATCTTTTCCTGTATCACTAGAAGCTTAGAATCCTCTGCAGCTCACTGGTCTTCCAGCCTGTGGCAGGGTCACTGAAGACCCTTAGAGTTACAGTGCGTGCAGACAGGAGGAGGCAGAGGCAGAGTCATCCCCAGAAAGGGCACACGGATGAACAGTATGGTGTCACCTAAATGCCACACTCGTGTTCTTGAAAGGCAGCACATTTCAGAGGGGAAAACATACATCCACATCTTGATAGCTACAAGCTTGCTTAAACTGCTTACATTTATTGTAAAACTGTCTCAGCTTTTCAACTTCTGCGCTGCAGACAACTGAAAATCCAGATTTTCAGCACAAATCTCCAGCTTCACATCGTCACCTATATCTTTTACATTTAAACACTACATGACAGCAGAGCCATTTGACAACAGTAATACAGTGCAGCTAACACATACATAGCACGGTGTTGACAGGGGTATTGTGATGAGCGAACATTGGTCTAGACAAGAGCCAAACACCAGTACTGCGAACAATGGAGCATCCTTTGCAAGCCATAGGCAAGAAGGAGACAGCTTTCAGGAAAATGAAAAATTTCACTTTGGGGTGGATTATGTAGGTCATGTAGGGTGAAATATGTACAGCACAAACCTGCTGTATAGTCGCAGGATAGGGCTAGCAAGGGTAACAGGTGATACCTAAATGCTGCTAGCCCTCAGCACAATGAAGAATTTCATTCACTGTGAATATTCAGAAATACAAGCATAAAATTCAGTATTTGCAAGTATCTGTGCTAATGTGATTTGACCTCTCATTGTTCAGGTAAAGCAAACATGACAAGGTCACTGCATATTTCAGTTGCAGTTCTTTTTATTTTAATATGGGAAATATTCGTGAGTATTTTTTCTATACTTTGCTCAGACCTCTTCAGCTCACATTCACTTAGTAGGAAAGTGCTTATGCTCCATTTAAGCAGAAGTTAAGTCTGTATACTCAAATATCCTTAAAGGAAATTGTATTTCACAAATCAGAAATACATTGCTAACAACAAAACCATTCTGCATTTCCTCTGGAAAAAAAAAAAAAGTCAGAAAGCTTACAAGTAACTGTTGACTACCCAAATAAGAGGTTAAGAAAGATTTTCAGTCTGTTCACAATATTCTACTACTTTAATTCATCTAAGAACGAATTTAAGAGAAAAGCAAGCGCTCAGTTCAACTAAGAGTCTCCATTTGCAGCAAGGCAGACTGGTAAATTTTTGCATTATTTACAAATGAAAAGTTAGCAGAGAACAGGTACCCAAGTGACTAAACATGAAGTTACGGTGCAATAGAGTGTGTCTATCTTCCAGAGTGCCCTGGATATCCTAACTAATGTTTTGCTGTTACTTACCTATATTATTTTTATTCATTCAGCATTGTAATTGTTCCTAACTTAACTCAAGTGCAATTGCCAGACATACAGGAAGAGATACTTAATAAAGTGCATTAATAAAGTGAGGATCATTTAATAATCATGCTCGCCTTATAATGATCAGGCTGTTAAAAGCTCATGTAGTACATTGATTCTTATTCTACAGTCACCAGGAGACTAGAGGCAACTAAGAAAGGGAAAATATTAGAAGCAGTTCTGGCTAACTTCCCCAACCCAGTTACCAAACTCTGACAAGACCAAAGACAGAAAACAAAGAGCACAAACTAGAAGTAAAACCCAGACCCCAAAGAGAAGTGGTACTTCTTTGCACAGAGAATTCTTAGCTGACAAATTGCCAGTGGGCAATTACTTCAAAATTGTCATGTCATAATTCGTGTAATACAGCATCCCACCTCTGATAGCAACCAATACTGAATGCAGCAACGAAAAGGCATACTCCCTCTCCTGCCCCATTCTGTACCTAAATTGTGCAATACAGCACCACGGAGAAAAATGTATTCCCCCACACCAGCTGGTAAATATCTTATGCCTGCATGAGGAGCAATGACAGTTCTTATATAAATCCTGGTTGGAAGGGCTATAAGCTGCAATTTGAGTATTAAAATTAAAGTTGCATTGGACTTTAATAATGTAAACCGTTTGGGCTTCATTTCGTCCTGCAGCTCTGAGTTCCACAAGTTAAATGCATACACCATATGCTGTACTTCCTCACTTACTCTAATGAATCACTCTTTGGCCCGTTGTTGTTCTATTTTGAGTTCTCTCTTTTTCTTTTGTTACAGACAAACGTAATGAGAAGCAGCAGACTGGCCTGATCTATGCCCTTCATTATTTTATATGCCTCTGCCACATTTCCTCCTGCTCTTCTTTCCAAACTAAATAATAATCCTGCCCTTTTTAATGTAGGCTTATATCAAAGGCTCTCAGATGGCTCTACTCATTTTCTTTGCCCTTCTCTGGACCATTTCTATTTCTGTTATGTCTTTGAGATAAGGTGACCAAAAGTGAACATGATTTTCAAGGTAAGGACATACCATTTGGCAGCATTTATATGGTGGCATTAAAATATTTTCTTTTTTATGATTTATCCTCTTTGACCACCCTCACATTGTATTCTGTTTCTTGCTGGCTGACAACTAGCACCATCCTACAGAGCAGCCATCTTAACTGAGCTGACTTCATTGACTCTTACGTCAGCGCTGATTCAAAACCTAAAAGCATGCCCAAGAACCTGAATTTCATCGTATACCATTTCATTATATTTGCCAAGTACACAGTCTGATTAGCCCTGGAATTCCTCAAAATGTTACAAAACACCAATTAGCCAAAATTATTTAATATGGTCAATATATCATGTCAGCGCCTGCAGAAAGTAAGTAGTGGGGGCTGTAGGGGAGGAGAGGAAGGCAAATGATGCAAGAAAGGCCAATTTATTCCTATGCTTGGTTTCCTCTTTTTTTAGCAGGTGTTAAACTCAAATCAGGATCTACCCTGAAGTTATTAAGATTCCTTATAAGGTCTTTATGCAGCAACCTGTAAAAAACCTTGAAAGGCTAAATATACTGAATCCACTAATACTCTTTTCTGCCCTACTTTGCTAGCCCTTTAAAATAAATTTCACAGTCACACTGACTGTTAGCATAAATCAGACTTCCATCTGATCCTGGAAATATCGTTATGCTCTACATTGCCGAAACTGTGCTTATTTACACCTGTGACATACATACACGTGCCAGGTGTCCCAATTCTTTTCTGACTGTAGTTGGGCTGAACTCACCTAAGCATTTAAACCTAATGCTTAGCTTTAAGTCAATGTAACATGTAAATTTACCTAAGAATTTCTCCTAGGCTTAAGGCTATGATTTAAGGAAACACTTAAGTGTGCACACGTACTTAATTAAGCACATGTGGTAAGCATGACTTCATATACTTAACAACCTTACAGGGCTAAGTGAAGAACGTCTCCAACGAAGACAATGGATTTACAGTGGGATACAAAAGGGGAGGTTTAAAATTCTATTTTTAATGAAAAATTTCAAATCAGTCCTTAAGCATTAGCATCTAGATCAGTGATTCTTCATGTTCAGATCATCAAAAAATATCAAGACATCACTGTCTTGCTTTTTGTGCTTTTTGTTCCTTGTTGTTCCTCACAAGTAGGAACTGCAGGAGGAACTAGGACAGAGGTTAACTTTTCTGTATTTTTTTTAATCTTTTAAAAATCTGTTGATAAATGCATCACTGAAAGACCCTGAATCAGAGCCCAGAAACTGTGAAATCTAAGGATATGTGAAGCATGCACAGAAAGAACATATGCTTCCCCAGTGTCCTCAAATCTGCTTCAGTCCTAATCTTGGAAGGACCATCTCTAAGGGTGAGAGAGTAAATGAAACCTCAATCCCTCTGTCAAACACAGGAGCACAAGTGCCCATAGTGGCAGGGGTTTTACTGCTACAAAAATCGGGAACTGAACCAAGAACACCAACACATTTCACAAAGGCCACTGGAAAGCCATTAGTGTTTTGCTCACTGGATTACAACTACAGATAGGCAAATTCATTTCAATAAAAGAAAGACCAAACCAAACATTTATCCAAAACCTGATCAGGTATAAACTGACCTTTTGGAAGCTTTGAAAGTGGTCATATACTTTTGTTATAATTTTTCTATTTTGCATATTCTTGAGCTTCCTGGCTTTAGGTAAAAGTACCTGAAATGTCAAGATACCAACTGCTCTTGCAGTATTTTCAATCTGTTTTATAGATCCAAGAGGCTCAGGTATTTAAAGTGCAGTTAAGTTTGCCCAATGCATTAAAAACAGTAGCTGACTTGAAAAAAGAAAAACTGTTTAAAAAAGTTGTCATTTCTGCCCTTACACTGCACCAGCATCAGGGGAACAGCCACATAGAAAGCTGAATTAATATAGAATGAACAACAGAGTGGAAAATTTAGGATCTTTGACAGTAGCCAGTAAACTTTACTTTAACATAAGATAGAAATAAGCATTTAACTTGGGGGCGCTAAGGTAATACCAGTGACAAGAGAATTTTATCATTTTTTCTTTTGAAATTAATGTTAACCAGTACACTGAAAATGTAAGTATTACATTATTTCCTTGACCTGACAAGAAGAATGGGGAAGAAGAAATGTGGATTCTTAATTGTAGGATGGAAAGAAGAGAAAAAAACCCCACCAGTGCTCCAAAAAGTGAAAGGATCATTTGAATGAAACAGGTATCCACTTCAGGCTTTACTAGGGTACAGAGATCTTGACCAAGAATGGCTGTTTCAATCCAGGTGTCTTTATTAAGCAAAGATTGACATATATGCCCAGCATGAAGGAGCTTTGTGATTGGTAACAAATGTCTGCCAAGGCTATGATGACAACAAAGCAGTAGGCATACGTACCTTTCAGTAAATGTGATTTGAACATAGGTCTTTAGAGATGAATGGATAGTAAGCTGACTTGTTTGCCAGCTTCACCTCACTGTCACCTAACTTACGACAATTCCTTAGAGGAAAACACATTATGTAGCACAATGTAGTAAAAAGAATTATATGTACTAAAACTTCCATGCACTGTATGGTCCCTGTCTTAATCAGACACCAAACTACTCTGTCAGGCACTATGGACTGAACTGCTTCTGTTGATTTTATTTAGGCAAAATTTTTTGAAATAGCCAGCACAGAATGATTACTACAGAGTTATCAGGGTGTACAGTAACCACATGCAAAAGATGAGGTTCTTGCTTTCCATTTTGGTGGCTAACACCTTAGGTCAGAAGTCATATAATACGGACACATTAAACTTCGGGAATACAAACATCAAGGAATATAATGTATGGACGAAATTATTTACAGTACATTTTTTTTCAACTCACTTGCACAGCCTTAGCTTATACTAAAAAGAGGACAGATGAAGAGAATTGTCCTGACACAAGTCCTAGTGAAGTGTGCAACTAGTACCAGACCCAAGGAAGCTAAGCAACAAGACTGAGTCTATCCTATCTACCCTGATGGTGTGTCATCCCAACAAGTCACCCCTGATGCACTTCTCTGTGCGCTGATGGCAAGGAGTAAACCAGGTATAAATGCCAGCAGGCAAATACAGAGTTCTAGCAGGTACCCTAGCTTGAACAGCCAAGGGAGCTGGCCTCCATACCTTGGGAAGTGGGTATTGGCCCCACAGCTGAGCCATACACAACAGATCTTTCCACTGTGTTTCATGTTCGGTATATGCTTAGATGCCTGTTGAATGGAAGGCTGCCTGTAAGGTGGCTCAAAACTTATTTAAAACAATTGCTTCAAAATCAGTATTAGAAAAAAAAAAAAATCCAGCAGCAATTATTGCAGCCTAAACCAATTAGCCATGTTGTTTCTTTGTGTAGCTGGTGATGGCTCCTCATCCAAAGAACGATCCATTCCCATCACTCTTCTTCAAACGTTACCTTGCAACGTGTCCACCCCCCAAGCTTATCAGAACCACTGTGACCTGATATCCTGCAGGTATACTTGACTTTCTGCTGATTTATTAAAAAAATCTTACATTTTACTGCTCACATGTACTCTCTAGAGCGTGGTCACATGATGAGTATAATGACAATCTGTCTCTCTGCTAACATTTCTCTACTTTGGTTATTTGTTTGATAAAGTGAGGAGCTTCCCTTTTGTTGCCCTTCATCAGAGCTTAATGTCTTTACTTTGGGATCAATATACTTTATGAATAATTTTATTTCCTTCTATTTTTATGGTCTTTTCTCCTCATTATCATACTGAGTTTATTAGCTGGTGCTGTCAGTATCTTTACCCTGTCATATGTTCCTGAGGTACAGTAAATATCACTTGTGTTGTAATTAATATGCACACCCTCTGCAGTAATTAAAGCACAGACCCCTTCAACCAGCTGAGCTTCCTACACTAATTCCACCTTATCTTCATAATGAACTTATTGTAATCTGAAACTACCACTGAATATTGTTCAGTAAGGATAGAAGAATGAAATCTAACGAGATGCAATAATATTTGTGAACATGTTAATATGAAAAAATGAATTTAATTAGCCTTAAATCTAATTAAATTTCCTGTACAATGAAAATCCCCCCATTTATCCCACAAAAACACTAATGGTGCAACACTAGTGCCCCTTCAGAGATTTACACAAAGATGGAGGCCAGATACCTCATCCTCTACCCATGAAATTCTCACAGTTAGTTATCTAGAGGGTTCCCTGCCCACAGATAATTATAGAAAGGACTTAGAATCTCTGTTCAGGGATGTGATTTGGAAGTAAGATGGGAAGGTGAAGATGGAGAGACAATTCGAGCCCCCTGAAAAGGGACCCAGCAATAAAACAGTTTGGCAAATGTTTCCAACAAGGGAGAGGAAAGGAATACTGAATATATAACCATGATAGTATAACGCAGAATGATTAGAGGGAGACTGGATACAAGAAATTCAGTTCTTATTTTCTGAAAACATTTCCATATGGGAGACTAGTGCCTAAGGTGCAGACTCACACAATAGGAAGAAAACTGGCAGCCTACATAGACTGAAAATTGGCTGAAGGGCAAGAAACAAACAGTGGAAGTAAATGGGATTATTTCAAGGTGGAAAGAGGTTACCAGTAGGGTACAGCCCAGCTTTCTAATTATTCACAGTAATGACTTGGATGATAGTATGGAAAGGATCATTTCCAAGATTCTAGTAACTGGGAAGCACAGCGGTAATAAATACCAATGTAATCCAATAGCCATTTCATTAATAGTTAATTTGAGAACCAGAGAACTTGCACAGGAAAGTGTTTGCATGTATCATGAGGCAGGATTGAGACATACAACGACACAAAAATTGAATGACCTTCCCTTGTAAATGGTCACTCTAGAAGAGGCTTAAGCAACAGTCGTTGAGCAGCTCCTTGTGCTTTATTGATTGATGTCACTCTGTCCAGTTCCAGAGCGTTAACTTCACTTTAAAATGTGCCCTTTTCTGTCATTCTTTTCCTGTAACCCCCTAAACATGCCTCATTTCCTACACCAAAAAATTACGTGGTCAGATATTGATTTGTGACTCTCTGGCTGACATCTGAATAGCAAGAAAATGAATTGACTTGAGGACTTATGTGGATAAATAAGCAAAGGAAGCAAAAGAACCCACCTAAATTTCTGCTAAACTGGACTGACACAACCTAGTGACTAGGAGAGCAGTATGATTATTGTCTTTCATCAAACTATGGAGAACTGTCCTAAAATGAGACGATTGTTCCCAAATTCCCCCAAAGAGGAAGAAGAGTCATATTCTGTAAGCCACTGTGGAGAAATCCTTGGGCCTGAAGAAAATTACATCATCATCATATTTTTTTCTGACTCATGAAAGAATTAATATATAGATGATTTCACTCACCTTCTAGACCGTATGAGGTACACACAGCCAATCAAAGAAGGAAAAAAATCCCCAAACAAAACAAACCTACAGTGCTTCATCTGTTCAAAATTCACTAGGTAACCCTCACAACTAAAACACACCCCCGCACCGCACAAAAACTACCTTGTTTGCCAACACTGAGATCATGCAAAGAAGCAATCTATGCCCAAGTACAGAAATTGCACACAAGTCTCCCTGCCCTGGAAACTGAGGGTTACAAACAGGCACTTAAATCGCCCCTCGCTGCCTTTCTGCACTTCGCTTCTGAGACAAGCAGCAAAGACTGACTCCGCATGTTTGCTGAAGTTGGCAGACTAAGAAGCAAGCAAATCTGAGCATTTTTAATTTTCTCTCAAACTGTACTTGGGAACTGGTGACCTAGCTTTAACCTTTCACTAATATGAAATAGTTCAGCTATTACCACTCAAAGCCTTCAGAATTTTAAACTTGGCAGTTCAAAAGAGTGCCAAGATTTTAAGCTACAGCGTATCACATCATGCCAGGGAAGGAGCAAGAGAAGAGAAGGATATAGAAGGGGCAAGAAAAAAGAACGTGCAAAACTAGGAGTGGTAAGAGAACAGAAATAAAGATATAAGGGCAGAAAATATGATCATATTTTCTTCTACATCCCTTTCGTAACCCTGCAGTCCTTATCTTACTTCTGCTTTCTACATTTTTACATGCTTTCTTTTTTTCTCTGGCTGCTTCTTTCTTTCTAGGCATGATCACAGTGTTCTTCAGTTTAGAAGAACAGACTCTTATCCCTCAAACTGGATACCTGAGGACACCTTCTAGGAGTCTGTGTCCCATAGACTTGAGTGGAGGCAGATTCATGCTTTTCAGTCTGCAAGTGGTACCTACTGCCCTCACTGCTGCAGATGCAAGGTATAGATAGGCCATTATTCTGACTCAGTAAGGCATTTCTTAGGAACTTATTAGTAATTACATAGCTCTGTCCCTGCAGCAGGCCACAGTAAGATGGCTGTTACCACAGGTAAGGATTCCTAGCACCAAAGGACTTGAGTTTCAGGGAGCAGCAAGAGTGGGTTGCTCCTCAAAGGAGATGAGAGAGGAGCTGAGGGTGACAGCAAAGTGGGCAGGGCAGTGCAGTGTCCTCACCATGAAAGGGCACAGTCTCACAGTACCCAAAAAAACGGCATCAGCCAAGAGCTCACTGGCTCACTGATTGCCAGACAAGCTTATGGTGAAAAGGGCGGGTGAATCCAGAAGTCAAGTCAGCAGATCAGGTGTCCAGATCAGGATCAGCGAGGTACATGGCCAAGCACAGGCTCACCTGCAGCATAGCTCAGTCAAAGAGCCAGGCAAGTGCCTGAGTTTAAAAGCAGCTCCTAAGCAAAGTGAAGGAAGCCCCCAACATCCCTTTTCACAGCAGTCTTGTCCAAGGTTACCCAGCTGTGCCATAGCACAGCCAGTGCTGAGCACAGGCAGCTAAATTTTGACAAGGTTCCTGACACTAGAAGGGAAAATGTTAGCTTAATCAAAAAAATGGCTACACATCTCACTTTAATGTCATCCTTAAATAGTCTAATATAATTTTTTGTCTTCCATTCAAGCGTCCCCTATAATCCAGAGTCACAGACCAGTTCTGGCAGTAGCAGACGGCAAAATGCCCAGCCATGCGGTCCTTCTGCCCTCTAATTCCTTCACCCTCTTTCTCTCTTTGTAATTCAGAAAGTGCTATTTTTTTCTGAGTTATCTTTCAAATTGTGATCAGCCTTTTTGAGCAAATACTATGCTCACATATATACTTGATCATGTAAGTACTTAACTCTTACTAGCTTTCAATAAATTCTTTGTCATAAACTTATGTTCTGCAAGCAACATTTGCAGACCATATCCCAAAGCATCAGACTGGATAAAAACACAAATGATGAGAAAAGGTCTCTCTCAAACTTCTTGTGATATATTAAATAGCAAGGAGAGGAGGGAGCAGGGATGGCCTGTCTTGTCACATGTGGCTTTTAGACAGTTCAAGAGAGGTATCTAGGCCAACGCTACCTCCCTGGATGGCAGAGGCTGGGCAGACATCAGCTAATGAGTATCTCCTGCCACAGCAGACAACCCACTGGGGAGAACCATCATCATAAGCCACCTGAGAGCTGCTCCAGACATCTTTTCTCTGGAATCTGGGTTGTGCAATGTGGGCCCTGTAGCTTTCAGCCACACAGAGCTTTCAGTGTTCAGCTTGCAGAGTGGCATTGGCTGGCCACTCCCAGAATAAAGTCACCCATTCAATAAAACCCCTACAGACCTGCTAGGGGACCTAGATTTTAAAGGCTCGATGTTTGTTTTCTTTGCAAATACAGCTTTTCCCCCATGATTACTTGCAGACACAATTAGCTGCTTTCAGCACAGCCTGGTCACACAGAAACCAGAACTGAATGTCTTGACCTTACAGCTTAGAAAGGCTGAGTCCAAAACCTTAGTCGGACCAACTCCTTACCTTCTGGGCTGGATTCTGCAATGTTTTAATTCAGAGCAACTCTGTAAAAATTTAGTTTTGCCAGTTGATCCTAATTTATCACTAATCGGTTATAGTCCTTTGAGTTAAAGCAATCAGATTCTACTCCTATTAGCAGAAAAAAAAAAGCCAAAATGAAAACAATTGGCATTTAATACTTGGCCCACTCAGCTGGCTACTTCACCAGCCTTTCTGCAGCCAAGCATAGGAAAACTGTCCGTACCCTCTCCCTCTCTGGGTCCAGGTCTCCCTCCCCCTGCACTGCCAGACTGCTTCTACAACTTCTGCTTTACTCCTTTAACCAAAGATCATCGCCACCTTGTCCTCATGTGCCTTATCTCCCTCTTGCCAACGTTACAAACCACATTTGTTCCTCTACTCACAGCTTAGCAGCTGACCACCTACCTCACCCACACCAGCCCCCCTCTAGATGAAGTTTGCATCAGACAGAGCCCAAGTTATTAAACCTAGAGACTGACACCATTCAGAGCCGTAAATACTTTCACCTCTACACCACCCATGGAGCTCCCAGTTCCAGCAACACAGCCCACTGCCAGCCTGACTGGCCATTCCCAAGGCCAGCAGAAGCCCAGCAGGGCTCAGCAGTGCATCCTGTGCCCCATTTCACACATGCTATGTGCTTACAGTTCCCTACATGGGACGAAAGGACCTGGGACACTAGTTCGTGTGAGGTGAGGCTAAAGGCAGGACATGTTTTACTAATAGTTAGCATGAATGATTCTGGAGTCCGGAGGTGGATCAGGCAACAGCATCAGGTCTTTGTGTGAAACTGTCTGGTTTAGCTGACAAGCAGTAGGAAAGTCCAGCAGATTTACTCAAGACCTGTCCTAGGGTTATTCTAGGTCTGACAAGTTGTTCTTTTCTGACACTGAGATTTTGCATTGTTTTGCACCTCATTTAGCCATCAGTAACAGTAGAAAAGGTGTGGAAAATGACTGTCAGTTTTCCTTCACATTTTACATCCACTTTGCTTAAGTGTGAATGATTATAGAAGGTAGACAGGAATGGATAAGCAAAATGCCAAAGTCCATAATGTAGACTTTTGCAAAACAGAAGCTAGTGTCCTTAGCATCCTATGTGTGGTCTTGCTCTATTTCCAGGGGAAATCTGGTGGGGATTTCCATTGCACTAAGGTTTAAGGAAGCTGCTGTTACAGCTCCTTTGGCCAAACACTGCGTTCTGTCACTGAGCAAGGCCCTGTTGAAATCAGTGGGAGTTTTGCTTCTTTAGAGGCCTGCAGAACTTGTTCCTAGGCAGATAGTCAAAAGAAAATCCATTGAATTAAATACAGCTAAATAGTGTAAGCCTTTGAGCAAGAAAAGAAGCAACCAGTCCCACTCACAACAGGCAAATGCTCTTTCTGTTCAGTCTGCTCAGCCTGTGGGTTTGGAGGCACTGACAAAGTGAACCCACTGAGAAATGGAAATAAATGGAGGTAGATGAAATCAAACCGAACTAAGAAAAAAGTTTACTGTCAGCTCCCCACCTCACATCTCAGATTACACAGCTATGCCAATATAGTCAGGAAAACACCGTACTGTAAAAAAAAAAAAAAAAAAAAAGTAAGAGAATATGTTGAAATGCAGATAACTGAGCGCTCCATGATCAAACAAAAGGGAAGGAAGTGCCCCTACTTGCTCCTGTCTCTGTGGGTTTTTGTAACTGCTAGCATGTTAGTTACTTCATTAGCTGAGAGATTTTTTTCCCACTTACCTAGTCAACAGAAAGTAGCTTTAGGTAATTAAGGTAGTTATTATTTATATCCGTATTTTACAAAATCCCTAAAGGACCTGTTTATACAGTTACACGTTATAGGCTCTCGCTGTAGCTTAAGTCAGAAGGGTCACAGCCCAGAAGACAACACGTTGTAAAGGCGTCCTCCTGGTTACAATCTTTCCTCTTGCCACTAGTCTATGCTGTTGTATAAAGTTCGGAACAGGCCTGGGGAAGCTCAGTGCAAATGTTGTGCACTTTTTTTGTCTCAAAATCTTCTGAATTCAATTGCAGAACGGTATGCTCTATTGTTCTGTTCTGTAAAGTATATTTAGCTTGCTTAATTAACCTATATTTCAGACAAGTCATGCAGGTGTTCACCTAACTCGGTATATGCCTTTGTGATTAAACTTTAATGAAAGGGAGTCTAAAGTAAATTCCTCCATGCTATGGTTCTGAAACAGACAAAAAAAAAAAAATTAAACATACTATTTCTGTCAGACGAGTTATTATTATTCTGAATTTTCTCTGCAAAAGGGAAAAGAATATGGATTGGAATGAACACAGGGTTGAGGGAAAGGGTGTTTCCAATTATGCTTAATAAAGGCTACTTCAACTGAAAACAGGTACAGAGATGTAAAACAGTTCAATGTGAAATCTGGATGAGGTGCAGAGCACAAGAACCTGTACACAGTTGTCAGAAGAAAGTTTATCTTTCTTTGTAATGTGTGAAAAAGCCACATAATTATTTATATTTGTATTTTCTCCTAAACAAATTTGGAGTAGTGTTCTTCCAAAAAAAAGAAAAAAAAAAAAAAAAAATCAATGCCAGGCAGACTAGCACTCATAAGCAACCTTACAATAGCGAACCAGTATGTGTCCATGAAGGAAGAAAAAGGGATTAGATAAGAAAACAGATTTCATTTTTTGAAGCCTCTAACAGATTCTTAAAAACAACGGAAGGAAAAAATGATTTTATCCACTGTTGGGAAAAAAATGCTTTGCCCAGTGTTCTTTAGACTTTCAATTAGAGCAACTTGAGAGTCACAAAAATACACATTTGTTTGCTCCTCTGTTTTATGTTAAAAGACATTTTAAAAACCATATTTATTACTAGAATGAGATGAAGGTTGGTCTGATGAAACACTGGCATTATTATGATCTTAGTACATATTAATGAACTTTTAAAATGCAAATCATTGACCCACTAGGTGGTCTCATGGTCTCATAAATAGCAATCTTTTGCATTCCAGCATCCAAATACCTAGTTAGGAGCTTTACAGAATGCACATTATAGGTGATACAGACCATAACAAGTACTTTGGCAAGGGAAAAAAAGCCATTCTAGCCTATTGTGTCAATTAAAATGAAGGGATTTTTATGTTATGAACCATATGTTCAAAGAACATTACATGTAAAATTACATACAATCATTCTGACTACAAAGAACACAATAATCCTGGTACATTAGTGTATGGCTTCTGGTGAAATTTGATACTGGTGTTTTTTCCACTTAGCTTGTGTCAAATAATAATTTGGACTGCAGCCATGCCTTACTCTGTGTTGTGATCCCACCAAAAGTCAAGAGTAAGATTAGGGCGGTTAGATGGGAAAGAAATGTACCAGTGAGATCTTTCAGAAGTGATGGTGGCAACAGTGTCACCACTCCCTTTCAGCTAGTGAAAATACAGTTACATTGGTGCTTCAGAGGAGATGTGGTTTAATGACAGGAAAGGGACTCAAGGGANCGCCCTAAATTTTGCCATCTAAACAGACATACAGCCAAAATCTTCAGGGCCTGGAGTAATGGGACTCATACCTTAGCACAGAATGCCTTTAAGTGGTACTGCATTAACAGCACATACCTTCTTTTACATGCCTTGAAAACAGAACAAAAAGCATAGACAGAAACAAATCCTGAGCAACAGTTCATTAGAAGTGCAGTGGCATGCAAACTAGAATTTGTAGTGTCCCAACTGCTGATGACACACATACACCCTAGTGTTGGTGTCTCTCTGATCGCAAGGCTTGGTGGCCTTTGGGGATCCCACCCCATCACTAAGGACTGAAGCAGGTGCCTGACTTTGCAACTAAGCAGGGGTGCTCAGATAATTCACTCTGGTGTAGCTGCTACCGTGGGAGCAACCCACAGTTTTAAGGAAGCATTTAAACACAATTAATATTAAACTACAGAAAATGTTTACCAGTTTGTAAATTTATTAATTCTATTTTTTACTTATCTGTCTATTTACCAAATTAAGCCAATATATCAAAACTAATGTCTACCCTCTCTAATTATTATTAATAAAGACTGCTTATTTCCCCTTAACAAGAATTCATTTTCTCTCTTCAAATTAATAACAGTCTGAAGTAACTCAGGCACCACAGAGCCTGATTCCAGGCTCGTTTTCAGTGAAGTTAATCTGGAATAGCTCCAGAGCTTTTATGTAGCAAGATTTATAACTGTGTATATGGGAGTGGGATCTATCCCTCCACCTGTAGGCTCTCTCTTGAAAGTTTTTCTGGTCTAAACTCCAAATCAAACTCTCCCACAGTACTGAGCAAATGAAAGCCATCAGCAACGCTATCTTAGCTTATGCTTCTGAAGCCAGTGGAGCTACATACGCTGATTTTCACCATGTGAGCACCTGGTTTGGCCATAATCGTTAGAAAAATTATTCCACACACTTAAGCAGCTGAAGAAATATGCAGAAAGGGCGGAAGAAATGTTGCTGAAACAAAACAAGGCCACCTCAGGAACGCTGGCTACATTTCTGTGGTTCTTGGGATGTTCATCCATGAAGCGTATGTCCTGGACCACGCTTCCATTGCCATAGGGCTGGCCAGAAAAGGCCGCAGCCCCAGCCAGGGGCTTTCACAGCACACCCTCTCACGCAGGAGACACCTGTGAGAGCACAGCAAGGAGAAGTCACAAACTTTAAGGAAGAGGAAGCTGACATCTGCACCTCTGCCTGAAACTACAGGTTTTACAGGCAGAGAAGAGTGGAGACTGAAGGCTCCCTGCCCGTGCTCTTCCTTTGCCCCTGCCACCAGCAGCTGGGGCACAGGATGCCACGTGAAGCGGGCACTGCTGGCCTCGGCCCAGAGCCGAGTCATGCCTCCCACCAGTCTTTTCACAACTTTTTGCCCAAGTTTCATGCAGTTGTTTGGCTTCTGTACATGCCTTTCAGTACAAGAGAGCCCAAGAGGAACTGCAAAGGAGTGAGTGCTTACTGTTTCATTTGGGTGTTTTTTCCTTGCAAAGCCCTGGTTGTTGTTTTATAAATGCCCTTCTGACACGTATTTGTGCTTTAGGAGGTTAAGAAACTTTTGCCTCTCAGAAATGATGTCCTCAGTTTAGCCACAACCTCTGTACAGTGAAAGCAACTGTAATCAAATACCCTCTTGTTACCCAGCATTTAGCACAGCCCTGACCTGACAGTGCCATCCTCTCTAGGGAGGAGAGGTAATTTAGACTCCTTGATAGCTTTCTTCTGTCCAATTCTATAGTACCGGATGTTGCTTAATTATATGTGGGCTGTGCTTTGCTTTGTGCCTTTTTCCAAATTAAACCTCCCTCGTCATTTTAGCACAGCTTTTGTACTCTTGCTTTAGCTTCCTAAAGCTGCATCTGTACAGCATCTTCACCCAAGCATCATAAAAAATGCTAAATGACTTATGTAGGTCTTCTCACTTAAGGTCATTTCAATTATGGCAACATCAACAGATGTATATGTTCATTAATAAAAGTGTGATATGTGTTTGTGTCCCTCTGAAAGTTCAGTCAGAAAATTATAGATTATACTGAGACACTGCAGGAATTGCTACTCTGTAAGTCAAATGCTCTATTATTAAAAATGTCATCCCATATGAATTTCATAAATAGCAAAGCCAAGAACAGAGTAACCATTTTAAAAAGTCTAGAGGGGATTCCATAACAACATTTAAATGCATTACTACTCAAACAATTTGATTGGATTATAAAATATTTAAAACTGCAGCTGTACTTGTGGTGTTTAATGTTGACTATTTTGATTTCTGGAACATCTTACCTAAGAAGTACAAGTTTACAAAACCAGTTATATAATTAGTATATAAATATATGAGAAAATCTATAAACCATGGAAATACATAGTTTCTAACATACTGTATAGAGCTGGCTTATTCTTCATACACAAATAAAAGAAAACTGAAAAGGAACATTAGGCATTAGAATTAATTTAAGACTTTCCCCTGGAATAAAGCATGACCTTATTTTGGCAAAGGTATCCTAATGACTAAGAATAAATATCCCAAGAGATGCTGGTGTGTACTAAATAGATGTTATTGGCCAGATTCTCAGGTGGTGTAAACTGGCATTGATCCATTGCAGTTAATGGTTACACTGACAAGTTTTGGCTTTATTTTCAGTCTGTGTCCTCTAAAATTTTTTTTCCAGGATCTGTCTTACATATATATTAGGTATGTTTGGGTTTATAATTAAATCTTCATTGACTTTTTAAGCAGAAAGGACAATTTTAAAACCTATTTTTCAGAAGAATAGCTATGTATTAATTCACAAATATATACTGATGCCCATATGTTATAGATATCCTTTCATATGCTAACTGTACCTCTTCTGCCAAACTATGTCATCTCCGCTGCTTTACCTGGATGAGTGTCAAGACATAATTCATCCAACAAACTCATGTTATTGGTCACTGCATCGCCATGAAAAGCAAACTCATTTCAGAAGCAGTGACTAACAGAAGTACCTTTTGTAATGGCTGATGTTTTGGCTGAGACTTCGTGAATTAGACTGGGGCTGAAAGCGTAAAGCTTTGCAGCTTTAGCTGTGGGATCCATTCTGTAGGCAAGTGTTATAACATATCCACATCCTTTGTGCATGTGCAGAAAACAGTGTGGGTTACCTTATTTTTGCCGCAACTGTCCCAGGAATGTTCTCAATTCAAAGTTGCCACTGGGACCTTGTCGCTGGTGTCTGCTTGTCTCCTGCAGGCAGTCTGACCAGCTAATGAACTCAGGCAGCGCACAACTCCTGTCTGTCCTTGCAGCAGGGGACAATGGACAAGGTCTTCTCTGCTTGACATTGCTCCTGCAGACAGACAGAATAGCTGGAAGTGCAAGCATGCCCACAATGCATTTAAGTGTGTGCTACAGGGAGTTTCAAAGCCGTGGGTGCATCTGAAGGATTACCCAGCAGGGTCATCCCAAAACAGCCTTCTACCTATTTTTGGCCATAAGAGCGCAGCTATGGTATTTCACTTCAACTTGAAGAGACACAAGGACATCCTTCCACACTTTCTATTCCTTTATATGACACTCATTTCTCAAGAAATTTTGTTTTAGGCTATCTGATCTGCAGATATGCAAATTCAAAATGACCTTCTGAAACTTCTCTAATCCTGCCCAGCATTTAGGCTCGGCATAAAAGCATCATCCACATGTCTCAGCAAGCCAAATGACCTTGCAGACCCTGTTTTCCTGAGGGAGAGTCACCTGTATTTATTTCTATTAAACAGAAATTAACTTGGACCTCCATATGCAACCTCATTTGGCATAGTTAATTCCAGATTCCAGAGTTATCATTAAAACAAAAAGCACATCTTACACATTGGAATCAGTGGGAATTAGACTTCAGTAACACACACAAGGCTATAACAAAGATAATCAAACGGCATAAGGATAATCCACTAATTGTTGAAATGAGGCGGAACGTCTCCATGGCTTGTCTCAACAGCTAGCCCTGGGCTGAGTCGTGTTTGGAGTTCAGGAAGTTTTTATCATTTTAAAGTATGTCAAGCCTGTGCACTTCAGGGCACAGCAGGAAGCAGAGGGAGGATTTTGTCTGCCCTGAGGTAGGCAGTTCTAGTCAAGGAAATGCAGATCACCCAGTTCCAGTTGAGCAAGTGAACGCTCCTGGTTCCAGTTGAGGACACGCATATCCACCAGGCCTTCAAAACCAGGCCAGTGCCTAACTGGTACACATTCTGCTTCCTTAGATGATCTTTGAAAAATCATCCAGTCTTTAAAAGGAACACAAACCTGAAGTTTCTATAATTTCCTGGGTTTCTATATGACAAAGAGGCCAAAGGCTGCTGAAGCCAATTAGGATCATGCTCTCAGTATATCTTTAGAATTATTTTGTTCTCAGCCTGAAAACAGAATTTGACATTCAGTAACCTTTGTAAGTCCAAAGAAATGCTATAGACTTCACCATAACCACTATAAATTTACACTCAATGTAAGTGAGAGTGGAGCTGTGCCACAGTTTGGTCATTACTCTATGAATTCATATGATATAGAACAAGCCCAGCAATTATTTGTGGTGTTTTTATTTTAAATGCCTAGCTTCTTGGCACATGGTAATTTTCATGAGTGGTCCCTGCCCTTGATCATTTCAAATGGTGTTTGAAGCATTTGGATCTTAAAAATCTCACTGGCTTCTAGGAATAGCACCTTTCCTATGACTGATTCTGAAGTTAGAGCTGTGCCATTTAAGAGAGAAGTTTGGAAAAAGGTGTATCAGAAGTTTGTGCATGAACCCATGTATATTGTGGAGAGGTGAAAACATCACAAAATTAAAGAAAATGTAATGCCAACAGAGCTCTTAACTTTTGGCTGCCTTTACACCTCTCATTCTACCTATGTGTGGTCTCCTTGAGAAAATAACTAGGTATATGGAAAATATATGATCAAATATTTATATTCATGTGTAGCATGAAGGAGCCTGCAATACCTTTCCCCCTTACCACAACTTCTTAAAGTGATCGTGCTGGCAAGAAATTTGCCAGCTTGTATAGGGTGAGCAGCTCACACCTTGAACAAGGTCAGTGCCCTACTTCCTTCATATATCATCTTGGAGATAATGGATGTACATCTCATATCATTAGGTACTTAAAAGACTACTATACTTTTGCAGATGATCCTATAGGTCCAAATAGTCCGAAGACTATTTGAGAGGCAAGTGCCCTGAAAGGGACCAAATGTGAATAGGCACCCAGCTTCATTCTTCACCACTAAAGTAGTGTTTAGGATTCAAGTTTTATAGAGGAGGGGCTCTATTTTACCTCAGTGGAGTTATTCTTGGTTTACACCAGATTAGAATTAATACAACTGGAGAAATCTATTCTACCAGGATGGTGATGGAAGCATTGATCCTAAACAAATAAAATGACCTTCTCCTTCAATTACTTTGGGCTTCACTAATTAAAATAATTTTGCTAATGAAAGCTGCAAAAATATTCACACAATTCTCATGCAGTCACTCTGACCTTCTGCTGATGTTTCTGATGATGGTAAATACTTTACTCACCAGAAAATGTACAAGCTGTAGAGCCTCTTCTACAACATAAGGGACCAGAAAACCTGAAAATAATAGTTCATTAGATGCTTAAGTATCAGTGGCAGGCACTGGGTTCTGTGCATACATGCATGGTGACTTAAAGGTGCTAACACATCTTCTGATCTCACGGCTTCATTATTTCTTCCTGACCTATTGACCAAATCCATTGGTGTGATTTACAAACCACACCTGCAGATCCTCTGCAAATAGAGCTAATTTTTGTTGAAATAGTGTTCCTAGGGACAAAATTACTGACTCAAAGAGGCAGTCAAAACTTAGGCAGAACTTCTTTTGAGAAGAGAGTATTGAATGAACACTGTAGGAGCTGGGCCAAATAATTTTTGAGATACACATTAATATAAGCATCTGTAAAGTATGGCTTAATGCTGAAAAAAAAATGCCAGTCATGATTATTAGCTTGTACACTGGTAAAATGTAGGAGTTTTCACACATTGTTAAGAGTTATGATTGCTAAGAATTTTTTATCAGCACTAGCACAGATTGCAATGATGTTCTAAAAAAAAAGGAAACATTTTGTTTGGGTGAACTTGGATATATAAGTGCCCTGCTAGTGAGCAAGAGAAGCATAGTGATCATTACTAAATTCTCATCTTGTTCATTTCAACATCTGTTTTCTACAGGTATTTCATTCCAGGTCCTAAAAAAAGACTGTCATACTAAAGAAATTGTGTTAATTAACCATCTTCTTCTGATACACAGTTCCCATTTTGACTTTTTCAGTGTTTTGACACGCTGACATACCATTTTTAATTGCGGTACACTCTGAGGTCCGCAGCTTATCCTTAGATGTCTCCCAAGACAAATCCAACCAAACACTGGTATAGCCATGCACATGGTAGTTGTTCCCAGAAGTAAAAATAAGGAAGCAGACAATGGAGGGGAATGGAGGTGAGGAAGTCTTTGCCAACACAGAAAAATGCTAATCTCCAAAACTTCTTATATGTTGGAAGAAACAACTAAAGTGCTGAAAAATACAGATGGAGTTAAAGGATCATAGCAGGGACCGGAACTGACTCCAAAATAGTCTATCAGTTTTGCCTACATTTCCCATTAATCTATACCTTCCAAACTGTGCTGGTTTTGCCTGGGATAGAGTTAGTTTTCTTCACAGTAACTAGTATGGGCCTTTGTTTTGGATTTGTGCTGAAAACAGCCTTGATGGTGCTGAAAACAGCCTTGATGATGCTGAGATGTTTTCATTCCTACTGAGCAGTGCTTATACAAAGCCAAGGCCTTCTCTGCTCCTCACCCCACCCCACCAGCGAGCAGGCTGGGGGGGCACAAGGAGCTGGGAGGGGACACAGCCGGGACAGCTGACGCCAACTGACCAAGGGGATATTCCAGACCATACGACGTCATGTTTATCATGTAAAGCTGGGGGAAGAAGGAGGAAGGGGGGATGTTCGGAGTGATGGCATTTGTCTTCCCAAGTCACCGTTAGGCACGATGGAGCCCTGCCTTCCTGGAGATGGCTGAACACCTGCCTGCCCATGGGAAGTGGTGAATGAATTCCTTGTTTTGCTTTGCATGCGTGTGCAGCTTTTGCTTTCCATATTAAACTGTCTTTATCTCAGCCCACGAGCTTTCTCACTTTTACCCTTCTGATTGTCTCTCCCACCCCACTGTGAGGGAGGTGAGCGAGCAGCTGCATGATGCTTAGTTGGTGGCTGGGGTTAAACCATGACACAAAACTTTAGGTAGATTTAGCTGTGTGTTTATCATTACCAGGAATGAAAAATGTGTGCTAAATAGCCTGTTCCATTTTGAAAATTTCAGCCCCTGTTATTTTGTGCAAATTCAGCAATCACAACATCATATTTTAAGAAACTTTTTCCTGGAAACGTTCAGACTCCACTCAAAGACTTTGCAATCAGGAGTAAGGATCATAGCCCTAAAAAGCCCCAGAATTTATTAAAGAATGCATATAATTTTTCCTTTCCATTTCATCAAAGTGAAGAAAAACAATTAAAAAAAAATTTATGTATGACTGGGCAGACCACGGGACTGGTGTACTTAGTACCCAGTAATCTGTTATTGACAAAGGTTATCACCAATTGCTGCAGGAAGACAAGCAACCAAACAGCTGCCATAACGAGCATGCGTAGTTGCTCCCTAGCTCACATTAGGTAATGTCTGGCATATGCTTTGAAGCAGGATGGTTTCTTTCCTTACAAAAATTTTTCTTCCTCTCTTTAAATATTTGCCATTAGAAATCTGGATAGTCTTGTTATATTTATATAAATGTCACTCCTTAGGCTTCACTGATATCTTCTGGCAATTAATTATTTATTCTGAGTGCACTGTATACTCATTTTTAATGTACAACCTTTCAATTTCATTGTAACTTCCTTTTGCTCATATTATAAACACTGCATGGTTGAAAATCAGAAGGGAGGAATCCCAGAAACGCAAGTCCTAAGAGATGCAATATTAACTAGACATCTCTGAACAAGCATGTGGCTCCATACAGTGGTGTGTGTATTTTATCCTCATTTACTATCTGTACGGCTGCAGCATGCAGAGAACCATGCAATTGTGAATCAGGGCTACATTATTCTACATACACTGCAAAGAGACATACAGTGGTGTGTGTGTTTTATCCTCATTTACTATTTGTATGGCTGCAGCATGCGGAGAACCACACAATTGTGAATCAGGGCTACATTATTCTATATACACTGCAAAAAGACTGGCACCTCCCTAAAGACCTTATGCATAGGGAAGGACAACATAAAATACAGAAGGTTTGCAGAGCACCCAGACCTACTATCACTTAAAGTTCCCAGCTTCCAATGGCCTTATATTCTCATTGCTGTGTGAATTTAGATTTTGAGTCTCACATTTCTCACTGCAGATGCAGAACTGGTTTGATCCAGTGAGGCAACAGGGCAGCAGTAATTTGGCTAATTTCCCTCTAAACTAGTGTACAAGGACCAGTGTACAAGGAAGCAGAGCACAAAGGCAGAGCAATGCAGGATGAGCTACCAAGAAGGCTCCTTTGGTCCTTCCCCCTTTCGCAGGAACCTGCTGAAAGCACAAAGGCTGCTCTAACCACCAGGCTGAAAGTGCCATGCCAAAATAGCTCTATTGCATCTCGCAGCACGGAGGGCCTCATCCCCCATTTTCCACAGGCAGGGCTCTCACCCACTCACAGTTAGGTGTGGGTGCTGAGCAGAAGAAAGAGGGTTGTGCTTGTGATACCTTTTCATGTTTCATGTAGCAAAACACGTGAATTGCTACCTACCTCAAAGCAGCTCTGCTTAACTGTGCAGTTTTCTGGCTTTCTGGCATTTACAAAGGATTGTGCAAGGCTACATCCTCCCTAAGCAAAGCCTTAATCTGTTTTCAGTCAGTTAGGTTTTTTCTGGCAGCAGATAGAAGGCCACACAGTCAAATAATGAACTTGTCTTTCATTTGGATATAGTTTATTAATGACAAAAACGCTAATCCATTAATCAATTTAAAACAAGTTGGTAAATGAAAAAAATTCTCAGTCTTCTTTAGTAACAGGATCACATGCATCTTAAAAGGGGGCCATTATCTCCATGGGTTTCTCAGCTGAAGTTAAAAATCTAAAAATGATTTTCATTCATTTCTCATTAATATGCAAAATTATTCAAATTAGATAGTAATTAACCATCTACTCAGTAGAAAACCTTTTCATGATAATTTATGATAAACTCAGTAGCAGCTTTGATTGAGATTGATTTTTGGTGTTGAGAAGCTATCATGAATACAAAAAAGCACCTGAAAAAATATTTTTAAACACCTAACTTACTGCTCAGCTAATTATATGGTAACCATGTTCACAGATTATTTCAAAGGGAGGCCTATAGGCAAGATACTAATGCTGAATGAAACAGGCAAAACATCCTTTTGAGTTTGTCCTACATTTCATCTTAAAGCTCAGCTTTCTTCACATCTCCCAGCCTAATTCATTTAGAATGTTAAATGTTTAGCGCTGTTTAATTCAGCAAACGGATACATTGGAACTAGGGCTTTGCATGATAAGGCTTACAGGATTGCTTTCAAGATAAATCTGTTTTGAAAAATCAAAATACATTCAAGACAAACTGTTGTTTTACAACGCAGTGTTCCTGGGAATATCACAATGATTTGTAAACAGACTCCAGATCTATTTTTGCAGATGGCAATGGGAGCTCAGTGGGTTGTGGGGTTAATATCATGGGCATGTTGCGCTATCGAGAATACAGTTTTGTTCTTAGTAGCAAAGATGAGCTTCAGGATTGGGCGACATCATAGCTCTAAACACTGGGGATTGCTGTTCAGCAGTTACTCTCTTGAGGTGGGAAAACCAGAGGGAAAGAAGCATTGACCTTGTAATGCTGAAGTAGCGTTAAGGGGAGAAAAAACCCCTATTCAATACCTATTGCTACTAGTGGGAATTGCTGTGAGCACCCATGCCAAAGAGGCAGGACTATGGAGGAAAGAAAAAACTGATATTCCTAAAGGCTCTTCCTCTGAACTCGATCACAGAACTAATGCAACCAACAACTGATGATCTCGTAATAACTCAGGTTTATACTGCACATTCTGGGGATTTTGTGCTATTTAAATAATTACCAACAGTAACAGGAGAAATAGGAATCTTGAAGCCAGACCTCTTGAACTATGTCATCGGGGGGAAGGAGAGAAGAGGAGGAAGGGAAGGGATCAGGTTTTGGTTATGAGCTCTGTTACTGTCCCTAAGGTTTAGCTCCAGCTCAGATGCAGAGCTGAAAGGCCTGTTCTCCAGGGTGAAATCATGGCTATGCATAAGCTGCACCTCACCGCAGGTAAATCGTTTTCAGTCCTTAAACCAAGACTCAGAATTGAGTGAGCATGTATATGTCTAATAAACATGTAACTAGCAACAAAAGGATAGAGTATGATAGCTTTGAACAAAGCTCCATTCCTGTAAATACAATGGCATCAGCTTTCACATATATTAGGTCTTGGCTGAGTTTTATTTACTGCCCCGCTGCAACTCGCAAAATCCTTTTCCTCATCAGCGTACTATATAAATGTTCTGGTTAGTAAATAATCCCCAACTGTACTTCTTGGCCCTGTGTTATTTTTTACATTGAAATGTATTTGCCAGCTATTGACCTAGTACCTACACAAGCTAAACCCTATTGAATCTGACTGCATTGTTCCTCGTTATTTACCCTGCCTCCAATTGCTTCCAGATGGTACCACGTTACAATGACTCTATTCATTCCTCCCTAGAAGGCCCAGAGGGTGGCAATGGACAACCTTCCCCGAGAGCCCGCCTTTCTGCAGGCATAGAAGGGACCACATTCATCCTGACTCCATTCATCCACAGTCATGACATAAGAATGTTTTCAAAGGGTAGCAAAAACTCTGTCAAGAAGTTACTGATGATACCCAAGTTAGTATTTCTTCTTCCAGGGGCACAGTGAGAATCATCTCAGTTGTGGCACAATACTTGCAGGATATTGAAACTGAAATTCCTGCTCAGGTGACATGTCACAGATGGGCCTCAAAAGGAAAGGGCATTTTGGGAAGAAAACATCATCTCTCAGCTGACACCTTTAACTACTGGATCAAAGAGGGAGGAGTCACACAGGGAAAGATGATAAAGAAGAATTTCAGAGGGACTGAGGCAATTAACAGTGTTTTCCGATAGCAGAGACTGAAAGAAACAGGAACTTTGTTCTGAACTTCCACATCCATTGCTTTTCAATGATCTATTTTTCCTACTTTTTGAGATTCAATTAAATTGAAGGTGGCCATGTCTTTGACAAAAGCAGAAATAATAACAATCCTCCAAGTACTTATAAACCTTTTATTCCTTCCATTGGAATATCTCAGGGGAGTTTGTAAGTATGAACTTCTCAAGCAGTGAAGTACTATTCTACTTATTTTACCAGTGGGGAAATTGCAGCAAAGGACAGGTTTGGTTACATGTCCAATAGGTCACACAGGAAGTTTTTGTCAGAAGTAGAAACTGTTACTTAACATTAACCTGGAGCCCTAAGCATTAGTCACTAGATTTTCTTTGTGGTTTGGGGACACAGGATGCCAGTGACAAGTTTGGCTGAGTGAGTCTAGAACAAGCTCTGATAAGCATGTGCTCTTCAGGCAGCTGATAGGTTATGGTGAACCGCAAGAGCAAACAACATCACCCTTTAATGCAGCACATGTTTTAATCTGACAGACAAAAGCTTAACATTATCCAATGGCTGGCAGTCGACTCCTGAAGGAGTCCAACTGGAAATCAAGTGGCATCTCTCAGACCACTTCGAACCACTTAAATGAGAACAAAGCAGCTGGAAAGCTACCTAAACCAGCAAGTTAAAGCCATCACAGCTCTTTTGTTGCAAAAAGAATCCAGCTCAGAAAGGTTTTGCCTCCTCAGGAGTGCTGGAGCAACCCTTTTCAACAAAACGCTACACAGATTCTGGTGCTAGGTTTGCAGCTTCAAAGAGGATTCAAAATGAGGTGGGATAAGGTATGGCCCAGCTGTAAAAGCAGACAGCAGGGAGACCCCAGTAGCTACACAGGGCAAAATTGCCCCAGTCTGAGTCTATTTCCTCATCTTCAGTGGGGTGAAACTGTAGCTTTGCTCTTGTGGGTTTTTAGTTTAATTTTTCTTTGCTGCTTGTGGAAATGTGAAATAGTTAACAACCTTGTTTCAATAATATATAAATTCCAAAGGAGGAAAAATTGGGGACCTAAGGAACCTGGCTTTTTTTCCCTCCCTTATTATAAAGTCATTTTTCAAATCACCTTTCTGACACATTTGTCCATATTGATTAGCTGCTTTTAGAATGACATTGTCTGACCTGTCTAAACCCATCAATTGCTCTCCTGCTGATGCTTAATTCCCAGGCTACTTTAGCTTCTAATGGTATGGTATGAATATTATTCATAAAGTCTTTTTGCTGAAAAGATCAATAATCATGTACATCTTAAGTTTGCTTTCTGGGTGTTGTTCAAGTAGCCCTTTAACCGGCCACAGACTCTTCTATTTTCCTTTTATCACTGTAGACTGTAAATGTTTCATTAGTAGCATTTAGAGAGTACATACTTGATACTATATCCCCAGGAGTTTCAAGTGAGTTATTAGGAACTTGTTCAGCATTAGGATTAATGCATATTCCCAGTAGTTTTCATTGCATTTCCATTCTGTGTGCCACAAACTCTACTGTTAAATATGTTTTGTCCACTTAGAAACTGTTTGGTAGGGAAGGCNTTGATGCTTCTCCTGGCATGCTGCCACTTCTCCCTCCCTATGTATGTACAGCTAGGCCACATAAGAGTGGCTGTTTTCATGAACCAGATACCTGAGACTGCTCTGCAGAAAGGCATCAGGGGATAAAACCTAGTAAGTGAAAACCTGCAAAATTTTGGTGGCAGGAATTGCTTCTTATTTTCCTTAACAAGTTGTCCTCTTCTAAGGGAGACCTGAATCAGAACCTAAAGAGGCTCAAATGAACTTCCAGGATTGGACACTGAATGTTACTCTTAAGAATATTTCACTTGGTTACCTGTACCACCAACACATCAAACATTTCCCTCCCACACACAGACATAACTTGTTACTGATCCTTCACAAGATGACCTCCTTTGCAGCTTCTCATACTCATAAGTCAGTTTGAAAATGCTGCTGTACTGTGCTTAACCCTGACCCAAAGGACAGAAGTCACTACACTGCAAGGCATACTGCAGCATTTGTGGTGGTTAACACTTAATCCTTACTACTAACCTTGTGCTTTCTGCCCACCACATCACAGAGATTTTCTGGACTCACTATCAAGTAGCAGGGAAGAAAGGGAGAAATCCAAATAAAGAAATTGCTCTGAAGGCTTGCTGCAACATAATTTATGATGCTTCCTTATCAAATGAATAAGCAAGGCTTAATTTAATATTATTGTAGAGATTTTCACAGTAATATCCTTTTTCTTCTAAGCAAGGTAGATAATATTGACAAAGTTGCCAAGTAATTACAACAGCAAAGCAAATATATGGCATTGTGCCCCGACAATTCCCTGTTCTGGCCACCCTGCACGCAGCTCAGCAAGCAAGGATACAGGCCACTGACAGTAGAAGAAATGGTTTTATTTATTAATTGCGAAGCTCCAGGTTACAGAAATGCCACTCAGACTTGCTATGCTTCCCATATAAATAATTGATCATTTTATAGCTCAGCACAGTTACTGTGAGAGCACGTAATGCACAAAGGATCAGGCATTTGTTGATACTTAGTGCAGTATGTAGGTAACCCAGCGGAAGCCAGACAAAATTTGTTCACGTAGTTCCTTCCTTCACCCGCTATTTGACAAGACCATAGGCTGAATGTACTTGTGTGAACTGCTAGTTCAAACAAAAACCACGTACAGAGCATACCACCTCACCCTTCACAGGATCATCTTGCTCTGTCATTGCCAGTAGATTTCTTGGAAATATCTGAAAGCCAGTGAGGGTGCCCTCAAATGGTAAGCACCTTGTCTCACCATCCTGAAGGTTAAGCAGGTACACTTACAAATCTTAGTCCTCCAGATCCTATACAATGTCACTTAGTCAATCCAACCCACTAATTTGCAACACAGTCCATGCTTTTCATCTTCACTGAGGCATCTAGCAGTCAGAGAACATGGCAGAAGNACAATTAAAGCCCAAGTGTTTTGTGGATAGTGATATTTCACCGATGTTTAAAGAATGGTTATAATCTGCCCAAATCCATTTTTTATGAAGACCACTGGAGAGCTGCAACAGTGGGTAGGGACACTTTAGGATACCCAATAGGTTTGGTTTTTTTTTTAATGTGACCACCTCTCTGGCCATAGAGCACATGATTAGCGTGGGTAAGTGAAATGTAATCTCTGCACTTGAAAAGCTCAAACTGTTTTAACGCTGAGGGATGAACAAAACCATTTAATTAATTAATAAGCAACTTGGCTTATATTACACTTACACCTTAGCGGGCTTTTTCCTACACAGCTCACCTCACATGTTTAGCATATGGACTTTTAGTTGCATGCTTTACAAATTTAATGCAAGCCTGTACCAAGTGGACAGTACATGCCCCAAATACCGTGTCTAGTGGCTCAGTGGAACTGTGGAGCACAGGTACTTTTCTTCCATGAGAGCTATTTAGCACCATGTTAAATTTCCTCAGTCAGGCACTCTGTTGAAATATTCAAATGAAAGCTGTTGCTGTAATTATAGAAAACAGAATTTTGGGTTTTATTGGTTTTCCTGTGTCTTTCTTGCAGAAAAAGAATAAAAAGATGACTGAACTGTGTAAACATTAGGAAAAGAAAGTATGACCTGCAGGCAGAAGCCCAATCTGGAAAAAAAAAAAATACAGTCCAAAAGCTGAAGT